>JARHVA010000926.1:1580000-1902500 GCA_037957365.1 Torreya grandis | reverse complement strand
CTAGGTAAACCTTTTCCTTCTTTCTCTTATTTATCTTCCCCTCCTACACAATATCCTTTTTAGTACTTTTTCCTCTTAGAAAATATAATTTTCAATCCTTTCCCATGCTAAAAATTTCACATCCATGTGGGTTTGACATATAAAGGCCTCAAAACACATATCAATGTACATTTATCACCATTTAAAACTACTTCTTTCCCATGATCTAGATATTTGACATCATATTTTTAATTGTCTTCATCATCTATCACTATATTTTTGGGAATAATGAATTTTTCCCATAGTAAAATTCATTATGTATCTACCTCATCAAATTTTATAGTTGATTGTTGTATTCTAAGTAACTATGCTAATGTTCACTCTATGTAATGCACAAACACTACATATGGTAGATTTATCTAGGAGCTACCAATTCTATATTTAACCTTTATTCAAAGTAATGTGTAATTCCACATTAAAAAAAATGTACCATATACACTTGTATGCTTCCATAAACTTCTTGGTTATCATGCTCTCTGTCTCAGATGTTTGGTTCATTTGATTGAACGAACTCAACATTTTTTCCTTCTAGGGTTCTTTCATGAAATATCCACATTGGTGCATGAAATAATTCATTGCTTGTGACTTCACCTTTATCTAAATATCATAAGTCTAACTCTATGGGATCCTTACTTCCTCCAATAACATCAAAATTAGATACATTCCTCAACAAAATGTCCCTTCTTTGGTGTGGACCTCCTCTACTACTATATTTATCTCCTTCACCACATACTGGGAAAATTTTTACTTTTTTTTTACTTTTGTATTTCTAATAAGCCATATATATGATGGTTTTGTATGTGGTTCCTCATCATAATGACACATATAAATTTATGTTGATTAGATGCATAACTACTTGCATAGAAAATGTTGATATGTCATTTAACTCCATGGTGTATCCTCCTTGGTACAACTTATATTTTATTGTAGCCTCATCCATACTATCCTTCTCTAGAAACACCATGCCCATATCTTCACCTCCATTCTCTAATGTAACAATTCATATGATGGGCACTACTAAAATATTCATACATCATATTACAAAGTATGTTATTCTATTATGTATTCTAGACAAAATCCATTTCTCATCTCATTTAGCTTGTCATGGTATGGTAAATCCTAGAGTTTGATAATCAATATATATTTTAAAAAAGTTCTCACTTTTACCTTAATCTTCAACCTCTTTGGTTCATCAAGCCTAGAATTGATATCCTTCTACATTTTTTAAATCCTATTCTTGAAATCCTCAATCAAGCATTCACCGTATTTGGTGGCCAAGTATTATATTTATTTCAAATCTTCTACAACTCTCATGGATGATGGTATGAATACGTTTGGATTTTTGACCCCTTTCTTCTTGGGAAAATTTTTAGGGGTTATTTTGGTTGGAGTTTTTCACTTAGGTGGATCCACAATGTTTTCTTCCTCAGCCTCATACTCACTAGTTGACATTGACATAACCTTTTCTTATGTGATGCGTTCTCTTAGGTGGGTCCAAAAGAGGATCAGATCATTAAAGTGGTAGACACACATACCTGCCATGACACACAAACTTTTTTTAGTGGTCAAGGTTGGAAAATACATTGGTAAAACTAAGTGATAAACTTATTATCAACTTTGAGTGTAGTTTCCTTAGATTCACACCAACATAATAGACACCATTTTTCTTTAGGAAAGGGAAAATGATCCATGCACAACTGTTACATAGTCAAATACACTCCTCATTTGTTATTCTATGTAAATATCACATCTTTCATTTAATCATGCATACTTATTTTATTGAAGTTGGATCATAACATTATGCATAAGTCCCATGTCTACTCATATAATTTCATGCAAGGGGCACCTCAAACCACATCCTGTGCATAAAACTGCACACTTGATAGATCATATTCACTTGTACTTCATAAACATCTAATCATAAACTTGCTTATTCCTTTGTGCCCCACTTGAGCACAACCATGTGTCAGCCTACCTTGACCACTAATTTAAAATGTGGCTCAACTATTTGTTATCCACCAACTGAGGATCATGAGATTGGAAACTATTGAAGAGATCTTGAACATTGATTGTTCATGCCTTTACCAACTACCACATTTGAAAAGAGATCAAAATGCCTATCAACATCCTCTTTGGTAGATATAAAATAGTTAATGTTGATTTTTTAATCATGCATGTTATATTTTTAATATACACATTTGGTTGAGTATAAAAATGATCGATGTAATACATATTTGTAACATATTAAGCTTGATCTATACATCTACTCTGTATACATGCACTATAGACATTTTAATCTATTTTCTCTATTCTTTCATTTTTGAAAAGAAATTACATTTCCTGCAAGTCTTTTATTATTCCATTTGAATACTTTTCTTAGTTTTACTTTGCACAACCAAACTTGATTATCCCTCACACATTTAGTCCTTGGCCCCATGGTGTAGATCACGATGTCTCGTTAAAACTCGAATCAATAATGCAATTTTGTTGATGTTGGGACAAGACATTGAGTTCCTAATGTCTATATTATAGCGAATATTAACACCTAGATAAATTACATCATACTTATGAACATATAAAAACACCATACCTAAAACCCTAATTTGATGAACCTTGTAAAGCTACATGTACAAAGTTCAATAACAAGTCACATCTATCAATGCATTCTATGACTTACATCAAACTATTTCAATTACACAATACATGATCAAAACATGTGTCATTTTAATAAAAATAGGGGTCAAATATCCAATGGATCCTTTAAAAACATGAAGAATACACCATATGTCAATTTAAACAAGTCTCAAACTAAACAGACAAAATATATGTGTTAACTATATAAAACCTAATTAGATGACTCTAAAGCCATTTAGACAAAAAATGAAAAAAACTTATTCAATGAAAGGTCCATCTCTTATATATTATAAGTAACTGATGTGGGATACCATATTCTAATATATATGGATACATATATTTCCAAGATTTTTCAATTCTCATTCTCAATAACACTAATGATAAAAATTGTATTCATAATAATAGTGTTTATTTCTCTTTATTTTGTGAATGGAAGATAGGTAAAAGTGCACCTAGGACCATAAGTGCTACCAATTTTGGGTAGTTAGTTATACCATGATTTGAATCCTTGCCTTTTTCAACATGATTTATTCAATCACTATGGTAGTTTGAATGATAGTCAAATCACACTCAAAACCCACACCCATTGATCCCATCTTTCATTTTATTCATAAAGTGTTAATTAAAAACAATCTATTTTTTGTGTGGAGGTGATAGTGGAAAATGAGTTTGTGCATTCCTTCATATAATGTAGTAATGTGTTATGTAGGGGGGGAGACATCACAGATCTAACACATCCTTTAAAAATAGGGGTCATATATTTAACGACTCCTTTAAAAACATCAATAATGCACCATGTGTTAATTTAGACAAGTTTAAAACTAAATATACAAAAATTATAACTATGTTAAGTATAGAAAACCCAATTAAATGATTGTAAAACTAATTATAAAAAAAAAAATCAATGACGAAAAAATCACAGGTAGTTTCCATTAATTTTGAAAGTAAATCTACATACTTCAATGTTCAAAATGTATAAAAATGGTGGAAAGCATGGTGGATTTTTTATAAAACATGGGAGACATGTACATGCTCTCAGAATTTGATAATGACTATACAGGTGTAATCACCTTAACAACATAAATAAAAAACACACAACAAAAATTAAAAAATTAAAAATCCTACCCCCTTGTTAAGAGGAGAAGCCCTCTTTACTTATACAAAACTTCTCACCCAAAATATTGTTAGAAGATGCTCCATCTAGAAGATGACTTTGTATACACCTAGAATCTCATGCTATGCAAGGCAATCATTTTGGTAACTTTGGTTGTCCATGTCATGATGATATTGTAAACAAACTTTGATTTGTCTGGCTAGAAGCTTGATGCAGTTGAGCTTGAGGAGGAATATTCTTCCTGGGTGAAAAACAAACTTTGGTCTTTTATACAATTATTTTTCCCTATTCTCCAACTAATAATTTTCCCACTCAAGCTAAGGATGACCTATCAGCTAAAGATCCGGTTACAATTTTCCTCTCTTCAAAGAATAAAGAATGAATGGGTGGAGGGAAAAATAGAAAGTATACAAAATTCTCCTAAGGCATATGATCTCTGAGTGGCACTCTCCTTCAGACTATTTATATTCTTCCTTCTTATGATGGCAATATTCACCTATTGTAACATATTTGTAAGAGAAATCCTAGCCCATCCTATTAACTAATGGACCTCCAAAAGGTATAAAACCATTTAAAGGAGAATCTTGATTATTATGATGGTCCAAGTGAAAGATATTGTTAGAATGTTAAGTGCATTTTAGATGTAGAGACTACACCTTGGTCAATGAGAAGGTCTTTCCTTTTGCCTTTGACTTTGCCCATTCACATTTTATTATTCCTTTTTCTACCAAACCTAATAATGATATGTGCATCATTCTACCTTTTTCTACCTTGGTAGGTTTTCAGAACCTAGTTATAATGTCTACACCATTTGTCTTGGCAGGTTTTTAGGATTCACATGCAAATTTATACTTGCCAATATGTCAAAGCCCATGTGAAACTTTACACCCAATGGGACTTCAGACCTTAGCTACAAGTTTACACCTAGTGTGAATATGGAAATCTACTATACATTTGCACTTTTGCATCCTTGGTAGGATTTTGGGACTCAAGTGCACATTTGCACATTTGTAAAAGTGCATGACATTTCCACATCTCTGCAACTATCCATTAAGCCAATGCCATTTGGAGATTCAAATTTTTTAATTTGACCTTTGACCTCCACAAAAAGTTTGGAATGATATTGGAATGGATTTGAAATATTCTTGGATTTCATTTTGATAGCATTTGACATAGGCTTCGTACATCCAACTACACTTTTTAATTTGAAAATTAAAGTTGCAATGTGATGTTTCAAGGTCCTCCTAAAATCCTGAGACTTTATCCTTTTACAAATTAGCATGTCCAAATTTTTAGGATTATAACAGTTATCATCTATTTTATTTGACTGATCAGAAGCCAAAGCATTAGAATCTACTTTTAGTCTGGCGTGTAACATATGATCCATAACTATAAGTATTATTTCCATGTATTTCAATTATGGCATGCTCTTTGTTTCAATTTCTAGTGGTAAAAAGTTAGGGAAAACATCCAACAAAACACTCACAAGGCCATTCACAAAAGCCACATGACAAGTTTTATTATCCTCATGTAAAATTAAATCCAAAACATGTGATGTCAAGGACAATAGACTATTATCCCATCCATAACTTCCATTTCAAAGTTTTAGCTACTTAACAAGAAATGAAATAACATTTTTTTTTATCTTGACCATCATTTGCGCATACACACAGTTATTAATAGGTCCCTCAAAGGGAAATCCATAGATTCCTTAGCCTAAAGTAACTTCACACATGTGGATAATATCTCATCAATATAAGGAAATTGTACCAAATGCTCTTCTTCCTCTTTAAATTCCTTCATGGATGCCTTCTATTGCAAATTATAAACAACCTTTTCCTCCTCCAATTGTAAAAATGCATCTATAATTTATAGTGTAATATATTCTTTCTCCTTTAGTGCAGCACATAAAGAATCTTCCAAATGCCTGTAAATGTTTTCATGCTCATGGAATTATTGGTCTAATTCTGAAGATGTTACATTTCATTTTCGCAGACACAACTTCCAAATTAAAATCAAAATTTTCCTTCTCTTCACATGAAACAAACAACTTACCTTCTAATGTTGTAAGCATGTCTTGTACCTTAGATAAAGTTATCTCCACATTATTATAGCTTTCCTTTAGGATCTCAAGATCAAAATTATCCCTTTTAAGCTCCATTATTTTTAGATTAAGTGACTATTCAAGAAAACCAAATCGGTTCTTTGTCTTACTCAAATAAAAATTCCTTGATTCCTTTCTTTTATTAGCCATATATTCACATTTAGAGATATCATGTTGTAAGAGAGTAATCTATCCATGCAAAATCTTAATTTCACGATTAATGTTTGCTTTCTCAACCTCTAGTTTGTTTTTCTCTAAAAACATCTATTATGTACTATGTTCCTTCATCTATAAAATCCCAAGCTTGTTACTTTTAGGGTCCTCACTAAACAAAAAGATGACACACATATGCCATGTTGCCTCTAGTGAGATTTTTTAACCTTTGTGCACATTTACACTCACTATCCCTGGTGGGTTTTTGGAACCTATTTACACATTTGCATGTCTACAATCTTTGGGCATCTAAATTCACCTTGTAAATCATAAAAGAAACTTTGCATTATGACATTAATTTTCCTTCATGAAACTCTAATTTTGCATTTTGACAATAAAATTTAGCATGGGTTTGAAATGCCTTTAGTGGGTGGTGGACTCCCACTTACATAACACAAGTTTACAAATTAAAGTTGCAATGCAACATTTTGTTCATGCCTAAAACTTCCATGGGTTTGGACCATCACACTTTGACACTTTATGAATTTTTTTTTACATTTTAACCCCTTATTTCCACATTTGTGTTGACCTTTAAAACTTCCACTAGACTTTATCGATGACAAGTTCCATCGGGATTCGAGGTTTGGATTTTTGTTTACATGTTTAAATTTTACAAATTAAAATTACAAATCAATGTTGCATTCCCCTTCAAAAAAATTTCTCTTACCTTTCCTTTGTGAATCTCTATGGACTTCCATTGGATTAGAACATAAGATATAAGTGTATATTTTTATGTACTTCCACTTTCAAAATGCAAGTTTACAAGTTAGAATTGTATTGGAGTATTGTATTTCCCTCCCAGAGTCCTGAGACCTTTACTCTTTTGTAACAAGAAATATTAAACTTATATTTTTAAAATACTTAGTCATTTTCAAATTCTTCCCATCATGATTACACCACATACCCTGTTAATTCCATTAAAAAAACATGAACACATTAAGTATTAGTTGAAACCGATTTTCATAGGGTTTTCACAACATGATTACAAAAATGGAGTTTTTGTTTTGGGTGAGTACTTGTAGAATCCTTTTAAAGGGAAATAATTATAATTTCAAATACTTTTCTCTCTATAAAGGGTACAAATTTCTCAGGTAAATTTGGGAACTAACACTAGCTCTCACTTGGGGATGTACACCCCTTGTGGGTGTATGAAGAACCCTAGAAAATAAGACCAAGTGCCAATCACTTAGGCTAGAGAGTCAGAATTATGAAAAATTATTAACAAACACCTTCATATACCAATAAAAATAGATCAAGAAGATATGAGAATGAACACACAATAAAAAACAACACAATAACTGTACAAATAAAGCCCAAATATAAGGGAAACAAAATAACAAGACTGTATACTATAAATTACTTTACAAAAACATAGAGTCAGTCAAGGAAGTGATTTAAATGTTTTCCATTAATTTTCATTTCCAGTATCTCACCATTCAAATATCTCAAGAAGAAGGTGTGTTCCCTAATTCGATAGTTAATAGAATAAGGGCCCATCTACAAGGCATCAAATTTTCTATGTTTGCCTTTATCCTTATGTCTATTGTCCCAGAGTAAAACCAGATATATTTGAAAAGTTCTTGGAGTGACCCTTTTATCAAATAATATTTTAAGCATTTCCTTGAACTTTATGTGTATTTCATGATCTTGTTTTCTAGTTTCATCAAACTCAATAATCTGGTTCATTTTAATTTCATAGTGGTTAACTTCATCATCTCCTAGATATTGCATGAATTGATAGGTTGGTAACTATAGATTCATAGGTAAAATAGATTAAAATCCATTAAAAATCTCAAAAGGGCTCTTACTTGTACCTCTCTTAGGTGTGACCCCATCAGACCATAAAGCAAACCATAAAGAAAATTTTATTTTTTCATCCCACTTCTTGTTAGCTTCCAAAGTCCTTATAATGATTTTGATTAAGTTCTTATTACTAGATTCTACTTAACCATTCCCTTGAGGGTTATAATTGGAATCATAAGCTAATGTGATCTCGTACTCTTTACATAATGCCACCAAAATTTTAGCTCTGAATATCTTGACAGGACACCAAATCTATAAATAGTGTGATTCAACATAAAGTCCATGATCACCTGATGTGTGGCCTTCTTTGTAGGGACTACCTCAACTCATTTTATGAAGCAATCAGTTACAACCAATATCCACCTATGCATAATGCCTAATGTATTAGTGATCTAGCTAAACAAATCCATTTCCCATTGTCTAAATGGGCCTTCAACATATATAATTTATAGGGGGAGAGAGCCAAAAGATTTTAACCTTCCAACAAAGCACTGACATTTCTCACATTTTAAATTTTTTTGTGCAACATCATTGAATAGTGAAAACCACGAATAACCATCTCTCAAAATCTTATGAGCCATGACTTTACATGCAAAGTGACCACCACATATTCCACTATGTAATTCTTTGATAAAATCAGCAGTTTCTTCTTCCACTAGGCACCTTAAGAGAACCTCATATAGATTATTCCATGCCAATCCATTTTTAGTCAAGAGATACTTTTGGGATACAAGCTTAAGAGTTATCCTTTGGTTTTTATCAAATTTAGGGGGACAATTCAATCTTTGAAAGTAATAAATAATGTCCTTATACCATAGAGACATGCTAATTCTATGCAAATAATCATCAATATTAAAAATAGAAGTGTTTACCTCCACAAATTGTAAATTGGTCTCAACCATGAGCTTGGCTATGTCGATCCCTCTCACCAACTTGGTGGTTTAGATCTTCATGTCATACTCTTATAGCTTGTTTACCTACCAGCACCTCTTTCTTGATACTTTAATCTGAGTCAAGATGTCTTTGACCATTGTGTGTGGGACATATGCAACAATATTTAAACTCATAATATAGGGTTTGAACATTTTAATATCTTTTAAGAGGGTGAAAGATTTATTTTTCATGCTAGTATAATTTAGTTCATATCCTTGCATAGCTTTACTAAAGAAAGTTATGGGATGTTCATATCTATCATCATTATTTTGCAATAGGATAATAGATATTGAAATATGTGATGCAAAAGATAATATTTGAAACTCTTAGTGTAATTAGGATTGGCCAAGATAGGGTCAGACTTCAAAGTTCCTTTGATGTCATGAAAACTTGTATGGTCTTCTCCTCCCAATTGATGGTTTGGTCCTATTTTAACATAGAAGCAATAGGTAGAGTGATTGTTTGACCCCAAAATTTGGCTAAATGTTTTGATATATTGGTTTAGAACTGACATGGCATAGAAGGAACGTGACATGGAAAGTTTATGGTGTAAAACTTGAATGATAAAAAATTACCGTGGCATGGAACTTGTAGGGCATGAAAGGATATGGGCACATATCCACTAGCATGAGAGGACCCAGTCAAGAGGAGAATTAACCATGAAAAACCCAAGAACATAGAACTTGGGATAATAGTGGAAGACTTGGGGAGTGTATGGGAAGTAGGATATGGTTAAGGAGCAATTTACGAGGGTCACCTAGACCTTATCCATCATAGTTTTGTACTAGCCCATAAGGAGAGAAACACATGGTAGCAAGGATCTAGCATAAAGTGAGTATATAGGGGGTGTAAAGGCCTGGGTCCTTAGGAGAAGTTAGTTGATAGATTTCCATGACTCTTAGTTTGTAGAGAGTTAATTGGCTAATTTATCCTATCATTAATGTTTTAAATACTTGGTCAGGGAAAAACAAGTATAAATACCCCTGTTGTAAAGCACTATGTGCTAGATATTTTTATCATTGTACTAAATAGCTTAATATATGAGTTTTAGACATTATAACCATTATTTTTTATATATTCTAAGTTATGTTAGTAGTTATTGTTGGTATTTTATAGTTGAGAACTTGTGGTGGGATCATAATATGAAACCTATGCTAAGTTTTACTTTTTATAAGTAATTAAATATGAACTGTAATGACACTAATCTATTTAGTTATGGAGGTTGAGCCTAATAATCTAAGGATCAAACAAGTTTATCTTTTCTTCTATGTAGTATCTAATTAAATATGTGTTTGACATAAAGAATAAACATAGTTAATGTTACTGTGCAACATAACCTATGGGAATCAATCTCTAGCTATGCACTTTAGGTGAGCACACAAGACCATAGTCTTATATGAAAGGGCCAACACACTATCCTGTTGGGATACACTTCAGCACTGAAGTAGTATTAAGAATAAAAACCCAAAATTTTGGTTCCATTATCATGACCTGTGGTACTTGTTGCATAGTTATGAATTATATTTGAGTGCATCACCCTTAAGAGTATTAAACAATAGATTACTAGAGTTGAAGATGATTTTTTAGTTCCCTACCTTGAAACATGATTTTCCACTTGATAGTGGGTAGAATTGAATCTCTACAATGCATTTTATAAAACTTTCTTTGTTTATATCTCAATTTATTTGCACGATTGGATATCTACGCATGCTTAAGGATGATCACGTAACCTTAGGAGAAGATAGTTTTAGACAATAGAATGACAAAGAGTTTTAGCAAGACTTGAAACATCATGGATGCAAATTGTTAACATCTGGTGGAAAGGAGTATTAAATAGATACATTTTGGAGTATGTTGTGACTACCTATTCTTGTCCTACAGAAGCCAAGTTCTAGTTCCTTATAGAACCACATGGCCATTATATTAGACATTTATTTTTAGAAATCAAAAAGTTGTTTATTGACTATGGACTTGAGACTATGCCAATGGAGAGCTCAATCCCTCTTTCTATGAGTTTCACATTTGGAAGGGGAGTAGAGAAGAGTCGGTAAAATATTGTTGGTTTAAAATGGTAGCCAGTCAACATGCATTATAGAATTAAAAATATGATGAAGCTTGGTAGAGGATTATAGGAATAAGTGGTGCAGAAAGAGACTGGGAGAACTCAGGAAGTGTCGTTAAGATCCACAAGGAAGTGAAAAGACACAAAGAGGACCCCATCAATTTTGACCCATAACCCATGCTATTTTTATCATATGAAGGAAAGACTAGCCAGAGGATAGAAACTGAAGAACCAAGTCTAAATCAACCAGGCTCCCCAACCATAGTGCACACTCATGCTTTTGAATCGAATGGCATACATACACATAATTAGGATATCTATAGCATGAAATCAAAAGCTGATCCTTTAAAGTATATTAAAACTAAGCAAATTGAAACTTATATAGACTTAACACTTTCCTTCCCTCTTCAAGGGAATTTAATGGCATAATCTGGGATGGCTACAGGACTTGGCATTTAAAGAAGATAGGGTATAGGCCCAAAACTTATTAATCAAATAGTTATTATGCCCCAAGGAATGATAACTATTGTCAGAGGCACTAGAGGTGAACTAGGAGGTGGCACAAGAGGAAGTGGTGGACTTCCCCCTCAAGGGATAGGATTTAGAGGTTCTCAACAACCACCAGTTCAAGCACCTAAACCAAAAATGGTATAATATGAAATGAAACCTCACTTACCTAAATATTGAGGTGTGAATAATGTAGCAGAACACATCCATAAGTGTGAACTCATATGGAAGGCATGAGGCATCACTTTTTCTGAGAGAAAATCCACCCAATTCGTAACTATACTATTAGAGAGAACTCACAAATGGTATAGAAAGTTATACCCTCAATAAGGGGTGGTTGACTATGATCAATTTAAAATGGAATTTTTTCAAGAATTTGACATTCCTAAATTTGAAAGACAAATTAAAGCCACACTGAAGGATATAAATCAGGAACTTACTAAAAGTGTATGAAAGTATGACACAAGGTCCAAAATGTTATTGTCAAGGCTATCATTTGAAATAAATGTTGCTCAACATGTATATTGGTTTTTGGGAGGTTTGTTACTTCTATTTTGATGAATATTATCTCAAAAGACCTTCATTATCCTATGTGAGGCTTTGTAAGCTACCCTGTATACTGAAGTAGTTGGTAGTATTGATATTAGGATTATTCCTTTCATGGAATACTAGATAGATTCAATGGCATCATAGCTCAAGAAATTAAATAAAAATAAATCACATGATACTTGTAGTGGTCTTTGGTGTATTGATTACGAGTATGAAGGACGTACTCAAAACAACTACCCCTATAAGAACATCTACACTATACTAAAGTAGTCATGTGAAATTTGTCATGATGACCACTATTTAAGTTCTTTTCCTCTCTTGTAATGAGCTACACACTTGAACGTGTCAGACTATTGTAAAATATGTGATGCTTACACCCATGATACTAATGATTGCTAGATAATTAGTGACATCCATGAGGCACGTGTATGTGGTATGCACCAAACCTCTATAGCCAATAATTAAGATAATGGTGGTTATCATGTTCGAGGTAGAGGATGAGTATGAGGAGGTGTTCATTTCTCACCAAGAACATGTTACAAGTATGGATCCCTAGACCACTATCAAAAGGATTGTCCAACTTACCCTGCATGTGCTTTTTGTAAAAAGGATCATCAATTGGAAGAGTGACCTAACTTATACACAACCATCACCAAGGAGATAAATGAAAAGGGTGTAGGTATGATCCATATTGATAAACCACATTGGAACATGTATTCAGTCACCCCAATAATTCAACAAGTGAATATTACTACATGTAATGGAGGATAATCCCAATCTACCTCTAACCCTATTGAGAAGGTATAATGTGAAGAGCCTCAAGCAAGGAAGTACCCTAATGCTCAGTAAAAAAAGTATGTTCTCTAGGACACAATGATGCTGGTACAAAAACTCAAAGGATAAATTTAGTTTCTCAAGGACAAAGATGCAACACAATGCACTAATATTCAAAAGGTAATTGAACCTTAAAATATGGTGTGAGATAACTTCTAGGATCTCTACAAGCATATGCTATATGAGGACATTATCCCACAACTAAGAATTTGGATTAATAATTAGGTACAAGAACCAATGGACACTCAAACTCAAGTGACTTGACATATTGAGGATCATTGATTGAATTATGCAGGATGGCAAGATACCCATATCCTTTCCACTCCACCAAAAGACAAAAAGATACTAGTAAATGTTTCTATCGATGGATGGGTAATCTAGGACATATTAGTTAACACTTGCATTTAATTAAATGTCCTCACCAAAGATGCATGGCACAAAATGTCCAGTCTATCACTACAAACGTTTCCCCATGTGTTGTTTATGGCTAATAAAACTCATGTTCTACCCATTGGCATCCTCACGAATGCAACAATTGATATAATTGAAGTTTTTGAGGATAACTTTGAGGTTCTTGATTTATAGGATGTTGACTTACCATTTCTATTGGGATGACCCTAGTGTTATGAAAATAATGCAGACATTGTTGTTCCCAAAATCTGTCACTCATTTTTGGGACAACATATGAACTATTCTGGTCTTGCTAGCCAAAATTATCTCTTCCCTTCTCAAAAATTTATTTTGAGCATTCAAATTCCTCATTTTTCAATATTTTTCAGTTAAGGGACTACCAAGTTTAATAGGCTCAATGTCTTCAACAAACAAATTCTCACAAAGGAATAAGTTCCCAACACTTATGCAATTTCAAGATTAGTTCAATGCCTTGGTTCAATCAAAAATGTTTATCAACAAGCTTCAAAGGAAACATTGAACCATTGAACCCCACTTCCAAAAGGTTCAAAGGTTCAACAGGTTTAAAGGTTCAGCGACATCGGCAAGCTTAAAGAGTTAAGCACTTCAACAAAAGTTCAACAAGTTCAACCGCTTCAAGGTTCAATGGCTTCAAAACAAAGAAGAAGGCTTGAACCATTGAACCATTAAACCTTGAACCATTTTGGTTCAAACATTAAACCTTGAACCATTTTGGTTCAAAGGTTGAATGGGTTCAATGGCTCAAAGTTTTAACGAGCGATTGGTTCAACGCATTTGGTTTGAGTGGTCAAAAGACTTAGAAGAAAAGAGGCTTCACATGAACCGATTGAACCGTTAAACCAAAGTTGGTTCAATCGATCAGTTCAAAGGACTACCCCAAAGCTAAAGGTACAAGTGCCCTTGCAGAGGGTAGTGAAATAAAGGTAGGTGCCCTTGTGGAGTGTAGGGAACATTGGTTCAAAAGATCAAAAAGTGACTAAGGCTAAAAGGGAAGATTTCCTTCAGACTTTCTGTTCGAGGAAATTACTAAGTCAAGGAAATGAAAGAATTCCTTCAAAAAGATTTTCCATGGAAAAATGACTAAGGGAAATCCTTCGAACAAATTTTTTGAAGGAATTCCTTCAGACTTTTGTTCAAAGGAATTCATCCAAAAGGGAAAGCAAAAGCTTGAAGAAAAGCAGACAAAGTAAAGCCAAGGAAAGATTTCCTTTGAACAAATTGTCTGAAGGAATTCCTTCAGACATTTTATTCAAAGGAATTGGATCTCGAAGAACCTTTGAAGGAATTAAAGCCTAAAGGCCACCCAAAGGACCCCTAAGGGTAGGTACCCTTGAGGGGGGCTCTCGGCACCAAGAAAATGGACCATTCTCAAAGACATGAAGGGACACCTTCCCTTTGGGGTGTTCTAAAGGCTTGATAAAGATGAAGGAAAAGCTTCAAAAAGACAAAGATGAAAAGGAGACTTCAAGGGATAAGGATTGAACTATTTAACCTTGGATCAAATGGTTCAATGAGTTCAAGGGTTCAAAGGTTCAACATTTTGAAGAGATAAAAAGACTTAGGAAAATAAAGGAAGCACTGAGACAAAGAATGAACTAATGAACCAATTGAACCTTGAACCAAAAGAGTTCAAAGTTCAATGGTTCACATGTTCAATAATTCAAAAGGAAGCTCCAAAAAAAGGATGGAAGTAGCCAACAGATGATTCCAAGAGACCAGTTTAAAGGGATGGCCCAACCAAAGAGTAAGGAGGTGATTGAACTAGGGAAGTGATTGAACCTAAGAAGCAATGGAACAAAGGAACTGACAAAGACCACCTAAAGCATTGAACTATTGAACCAATGAACTTTCACAGGTTCAAAGGTTCATGGTTCAATATGGTTCAAGAAACCAACAACCATTGACATCCCGGTGAATGTCAAATTTAAGGTAATGTAATATATGTTAATTTTTTAATATGGCATAGAACTTGAAGAGTAAACCAAGTGACCAGCTGAAGAAGATAGCTTGAGAGATCAAATTGCTATAGGAAAGAGAGAACAATACAAAAAAATTAGAAATATCTACAAGGGAGTTATTTCTAGTAGGTGAAACAGTCCACCAAGTAGACTTCTGAGCATGCCAAATCAAGGACGTAGCCTATTTTTCTTCCATGAAGTAAAGGCAACATGGACAGCTACATAGACATCAGGAAAAGGACTAGACAACCCATGTTAAGGAGGAGACATATAATATGAATGGGCATGTCACAATTAAGGCCGATGCACTATTCCAAGCATGGCCCCTTTGACATAATTGAAAACACATTCAAGGCATTGAATGCAATGTGGGCCATCCCATGGGAAAAAGTGCCAAGCCTTTCTTAGCTACCATATATTGTAATCTCTTGTTTTATGCAAGGAGATATTTTCCAATATAGAAGCAAAACTCTGCCCAAATTGAAAGGCGATTACTGAGACTTTGAGCTCAGATTGTTGATCATATTACTTTATCTGAATGAGAAAGTAAGTTACTTTTAGACTTTGTGCTGTTATTGCTTGTGTTATCTTAAGAAATTTTTCTTATGTCTGTTTCCTAGAAGCATTCTTATTTATTTAATTTAACAAATAAAACTAGTGGAAGTAATCAGGAAGGTGTCCTGAAGCCAGTTGTGGAAAGACTTTGTGCTTTCATAGTTGTCTTCAGTGTGTTTTTAGTTTATTTTTGTGTAAAGGACCTTGGGATGACTTTGTTCCCTCATTGTCCTTTGTATTTCACTCTTTAGGCAGTTGAGGTGGAGACTTTGTGTTCCATTTCATCCTGTTGGTTACTGCACCTTTGTTACCTGTTACTTGTCGCTACCTGAAAGAACTATTGTTTTTTACAAGATCACTTCTAAAAGAAGAGAAGTGCCTTCAGTGTTTTCACCAAGATTTTCTCCTTTGTTTGTGAACATCATCTCTATAAAAAGAGAGATGGATGGTGTAGTCATACCCCTGAGTGTTATTTTCTACTTATATATATAGTATATAGTGCCTCATATTTATAGGGAACCTCCCCTTGATGAGAGGAGAGATTTTTCCACCTCTGATGTAGTAAACCTACACATTTTGCCAACAAATCTCCCTATGTTGTGGTTAAAGAGACCTATTTTTCCCATCAGTTAGCTGGTGACAAAATATTCACCCAATAGTTTTTGGTGCTCCACTAGGGATAGAGCAATTGTGTGCAATTCAAAGCCTCAAGCTTCAGATTGAAGCATCACTTGTGTTGTATCCATTATCATTATATCCTTATCCATTTTTGTTATATTATTTGGTCTGTGAAACTAGAGCCACTGAGGAAGAATGCACAGTTTGAAGCCTCAAGATTCAAGCTAAAGCAAGACTAGTTCTTTTCTATTTTCATTCTATAATCTGGCAACTCCACACTATACTAGAAGTCAGAGAGCCCAAGGTGTTGTTGACCCCATTTTTGAGTTGGTGTAGTA
The DNA here is from genome assembly GCA_037957365.1 of Torreya grandis. NCBI lineage: Eukaryota > Viridiplantae > Streptophyta > Pinopsida > Cupressales > Taxaceae > Torreya > Torreya grandis. The sequence goes on along the minus strand of JARHVA010000926.1, from coordinate 1,885,807 downwards.
TGGAAATTTTGATTTGTTCCCTCCCCAACTTCAAGTTTAACGATCCAAGAGTGTTCCTCTTACCCATACCAAGACACCAACACAAGGTAGAGATTCTTTTTTTTGCTATTAGCAGAGCTTTGCCTATACCTACTCCACTCAAATGTATTATCCCCCTTTTCCATAATCAAATCATGACAGCTTAAGGCCCCTGGGGTAACTCTTTTGTTCCACTCAATCTTATTCCACCTCTACATGAGCTACCCCGCAGTTCAAGGAAGAATTTCCCCAAATTATTTGGTGATGGGAGAGTTCATCCCAATGAACACATTGTAGCTTTTAGCATAGCTTGTGGTGTGATAGTCATGGAATTTGAGGATGTGGCAGTCAGGCTCTTCATGGAGACATTACAAGGTGCTGCTACAGACTATTTCTACCATCTGTAGGCTCAGTCAATGACTGACTAAGACACTCTCAAAGACAAATTTGAAGCAAGGTTCAAGCCTACAGAAGATGCACATGCCTTGTTGGCCTAACTCACACAGATGAAGAAAAAACCTCATGAACCTATGAGAGACTGCATAGCCAGGTTTGACAAGCTAAGGAACATGATTCCTACCATTACTTAGCCAACACCTGAGAACCTTAAATGTTTCTTCATCAAATCATAGTTGCCTGAAGTGAGTTTTCTACTAAGACAGGCTGGCCACATAAACCTTGATACTACTTAGGACTTGGCTACTTAGGTAAAAGATGACCTTATCTTGACAAGAAAGATAAGGAGAGATCTTAACAGAGGTAAATCCTCTTCATCTTCTGAATACTCACCTACAGGCACCACAGATCAAATGGTGCAAAAGCTAGAAAATGAATTACTAGCGTTAAAAAGATAAATGGCCCAAGGTATGTCTGCTTCTCCTAATCGAGATATGCTAGAGAGGACATTGCCTAATTAGTCATATCACAACAATACTGCCAAGAATCAAGGGAAAGCAAATCATCTTCCTCCCCCACAAAGGAACCTTACCCTTGAAGCACCTCCAACCAACTCAACAGTTGGATATCTAGAAATAGAACATGATTTCTCTTTTCAACCTAATTTTGATTAAGAAAATGACACTGATCTCTTCATGAAGGACCAAGAAGAATCAACTGGTGACTCCAACATTGGTTTCCTGAATTACCAAGATAAACCTAGAAGTAAAGGTGAAGCATCTAAGGGATCATACGTTGTGTTCACCCAGTCCAAGAATCAGTCAACCTAGCAAGCTGATAAAGAAAAAATAGAGTGAGCTCAGCCTGTAATTTCAATTGACAAATGAGGAACTTCTCTACCTTTCCAGCCAAAGGACCTAGTGATTGCTAAAAAAGTAAGTACTCTAAATGTTTCTACACCTTCAACTTCAATTTCATAGATCAATCCTCCCCCCTAAAAACCAAAAGGATGAATTGTCTTTCTTTGTTCCTAGTCCATTTCAGTCATTTGACATAGTCGACCATGTCAATAAGACCAAAATTCAAATGACTAAATTTGAATTCCTACAATCCAACCCTAAGCAATTGGACAGGTTGGTTGAGTGTGTGAAGAATAAAGCCATCCCTATAGGACAAGATGTTAAGAAGGTAACTCATGATCCCCCAAGGAACATGTCCATCCCAAACAATCTTGTCATTACTCCTCCTACTACCCCTGGGAAAATAGAGCCTTTTTATGTTTCCCTATTGATAAATGGTTACAAGCTGAGCAACTGCATCATTGATTCCAGAGCTTTAGACAATTTCATGCTTTCCAAAGTGTATGAATCCCTTGGTCTCACATTGGCTAAGACATTTGGGAGATGTTTCTCCATGGAGAAAAAACAAGTGCCACTATTGGGACAAATTAAGGATGCTTAATTTGCATTTGTAGCATTCCCAAAAAAAGAATCAAGATGACTATCCTGGTGGCCGACGTCCCAGCCTCATATGGCATCCTTCTTGGGTGAAATTTTTGCAGGGATGTTGGAGGAGAATTGAGCATGGACTTGTCTGAGGCAATGATCCCATTCAAAGGCATTATGTAGATATTGCTCCCTGAGAATGAAGTAAAATATGTGGTCACTCAGACATCAGTGCTTGAAGCCCAAATTTTGCTTGAGTCTTCAAGTAGGGGTAATTATTTTTTGTCCACAAAGGATGTTTATGTTTTTGCAGATGAAAGTCCTGTAGGTGGTGATCTAAAAATTGATTTGAACAAGACATCAGAAGAATTGGTAGGGTGTAGTACAGATGAAAAAAGATATTCCCTCTCTAATGAATAAAAATCTGATAGAAGATTAGTTTTTGATGATGTTTAGATCCTAAAATTTGATGGCAGTAATTCTTCTACCAGTGCTAAAGCTGGGACTGTGTTGATATCTCATCAAGGAGATATTTTTCCTTCTTCATACAAGTTGTAGTCTAGCAACACCAACAACATTGTTGAGTACGAATCTCTATTGCTCGAGTTGAAGGTAGCTCAAGACAGAGGTGTCAAACTCCTTCATACCAAAGGAGATGTTGAACTGATGGTTTGTCAAGAGTTTGATGCAGACAATCAAAACATGTGCTAGACTAAACCAAAAGAATAACAAGCTATGGTAGTGGACCATACTGCTACACACCAAAGTTAGGAAAAGGAACTCTTCACCAAGAAGGCAAGGATTTATGGTTTTCAGATTGGAGACCACATCTTGCCATGGGGCAAGAAGAGAGAACCAAAAGGAATGCACAAAAAATGTGATTTTGGGTGGAGAGTTCCATTCACCCATCACTGATTCTAGGGAGAAAATAGTTTCTTGTTAGTTTATCAAGATGGCACACCCTTTTCTCTACCTCACAATGGGCAGCATCTGAAGCACTTCAATTCTTGAAGTATCAGATAAGTTCACCTGTACATATGTATATTTGTATAGTCGTTGTTTCTATTTTGTGTTGTACATATGACTCCGTAGCCCAATGGCATACTTCAAGGCACTAGAGATTTTAGTTTCTACTTCCCTCAGCTATTCCAATTTTTCAATTGAAGGAAGTTCCCCAACTGGGGCCAACTATTGTTCCCAAAATCTATCACTCATTTTTGGGACAACATATGAACTATTTTGGTCCTACAGGCCAAAATTATCTCTTCCCTTCTCAAATTTTTTTTTGAGAATTCAAATTCCTCATTTTTCAAGCTTTTTTAGTTAAGGGACTAGTAGGTTCAATAGCTTCAATGGCTTCAACAAACAAAATCTCACAAAGGAACAAGTTCCCAACACTTAGGCAATTTTAGGATTGGTTCAATGCCTTGGTTCAATAAAAAATGTTCATCGGCAATCTTCAAAGGAAAGATTTAACCATTGAACCATTGAACCATTGAACCTTTCTTAGAAAAGGTTCAAAGGTTCAATGGGTTTAAAGGTTCAATGATGTCGGCAAGCTTAAAGAGTTAAGCGCTTCGACAAAAATTCAATAAATTCAATCGCTTCAAGGTTCAATGGCTTCAAAACACTTAATGAAAAGAAGAAGGCTTGAACCATTGAACCTTGAACTATTTTGGTTTAAAGATTTAATGGGTTCAATGGTTTAATGAGCAGTTGGTTCAACACATTTGGTTCGAGCAGTCAAAAGACTTAGAATAAAAGAGGCTTCAAATGAACTAATTAAACCATTAAACCATTGAACCAAAGTTGGTTCAATCGGTCGGTTCAAAGGACTGCCCCAAAGCTGAAGGAACAAGTGCCCTTGTGGAGGGTAGTGAACTAAAGGTAGGTGCCCTTGTGAAGGGTAGGGAACATTGGTTCAAAAGATCAAAAAGTGACTAAGGCTGAAAGGGAAGATTTCCTTCAGACTTTTTGTCTGAGAAAATTACTAAGTCAAGGAACCGAAAGAATTCCTTCGAAAAGATTTTCCATGGAAAAATGACTAAGGCAAATCCTTCAGACAAATTGTCTAAAGGAATTCCTTTGGACTTTTGTTCGAAGGAATTCACCCAAAAGGGAAAGTAAAAGCCCAAATAAAAGTGGACAAAGCAAAGCCAAGGAAAGATTTCCTTCAGACAAATTGTCTGAAGGAATTCTTTCAGACATTTTGTTAGAAGGAATTGGAGCCTAAAGACCCTCTAAAGGAATTAAAACCTGAAGGCCACCGAAGGGCCCTGAAGGGCCTCGAAGGGTAGGTACCCTTACAGGGGGCTTTCAGCACAAAAAAAATGGACCATTCTCAAAGACCTGAAGGGACACCTTCCCTTCGGGGTGTTTCAAAGGCTTGATAAAGATGAAGGAAAAGCTTTAAAAAGACTTAGATGAAAAGGAGACTTCAAGGGATGAGGATTAAACCATTGAACCTTAGACCAAATAGTTCAACGGGTTCAAGGGTTCAAAGGTTCAACATTTTGAAGAGATCAAAAGACTTAGGAAAATAAAGGAAGTACTGAGACAAAGAATGAACCAATGAACCAATTGAACCTTGAACCAAAAGAGTTCAAAGTTCAATGGTTGATAGGTTCAAAAATTCAAAAGGAAGCTCTAGACAAAGGAAGAAAGTAGCAAATGGATGATTCCAAGAGACCAGTTCAAAGGGATGGTTCAACCAAAGAGCAAGGAGGTGATTGAACCAGGGAAGCGATTGAACCCGAGAAGTGATGGAACAAAGGAATTGACAAAGACCACATGAATCATTGAACTATTGAACCAATGAACTTTCACAGCTTTAAATATTTATGGTTCAAGAAACCAACAACCATTGACGTCCCCACAAATGTCAAATTTAAGGTAATGGAATATCTATTAATTTTTTAATATGGCAAGGAACTTGAAGAGTAAACCAAGTGACCAGCTGAAGAAGATATCCCGAGAGCTCAAATTGATATAGGTAAGAGAGAACAATACAAAAAAATCAAAAAAATCTACAAGGGAGTTATTCCCAATAGGTGAAACAGTCCACCAAGTAGATTTCTGAGCACGCCAAATCAAGGATGTGGCCTATTTTTATTCCATGAAGTAAAGGCAACATGGATAGCTACACAGACATTAAGAAAAGGACCAGATAACCTATGCTAAGGAAGATACATATAAGATGAATGGGCACGCCATAGTTAAGGCCGATACACTGTTCCAAGCATGGCCCCTTTGATAGAACTAAAAACACATTCAAGGCATTGAATGCAGTGTGGGCCATCCCATGGGAAATAGCACCAAGCCTTTCTTGGCTACCATAGATTGTAATCTCTTGTTTTATGCAAGGAGATCTTTTCCAATACAGAACCAAAACTCTACCCAAATTGAAAGGTGATTACTGAGACTTTGAGCTCAGATTGTTGATCATATTACTTTATCTGAATGAGAAAGCAAGTTACTTTTAGACTTTGTGCTATTATAACTTGTGTTAGCTTAGGAAATTGTTCTTATGTCTATTTCCTAGAAGCATTCTTTTTTATTTAATTTAATAGGTAGAACTAGTGGAAGTAATCAGGAAGGTGTCCTGAAGCCAGTTGTGGAAAGACTTTGTGCTTTCATAGTTGTCTTCAATGTGTTTTTAGTTTCTTTCTATGTAAAGGACCTTAGAATGACTTTGTGCCCTCATTTTCCTTTGTATTTCACTCTTTGGGAAGTTGAGGTGGAGACTTTGTGTTCCATTTCATCTTACTGGTTACTGCACCTTTGTTATCTGTTACTTGTCACTACCTGAAAGAACTCCTACTATTTCCTGCAAGATCACTTCTGAAAGAAGAGAAGTGTCTTCAGTGCTTTCACCAAGATTTTCTCCTTTGTTTTTGAACATCATCTCTGAAAAAAGAGAGATGGATGGTGAATTCCTAACCCTAATTTTTATTTTCTACTTATATATAGTATATAGCTCCTCATATTTATAGGGAACCTCCCCTTGATGAGAGGAGATATTTGTCCACCTCTGATGTAGTAAACCTACACATTTGGCTGACCAATCTCCCTATGCTATGGTTGAAGAGACTTATTTTTCCCATCAATTAGCTGGTGACAAAATATTCACCCAATCGACATATGTTTCAAGAAGCATTACATTAGTTTTGTGAATGCTGACCAATGCATTGTTATTCCTTGAGATCAAACACATAGACCTCCTTACATAGAACCTATCAATGTGGAAGAATATATTAACCACATCTATAATGTCACTACCAAGATGATGAGAAATGGGATCCTACTCTTTATGGCATTTTGTGATGGTCAGATACTCAATCCCTTTCTGACACTACAAGCAATACTTATAATTGTTGGGCCCATGGTGACTATGACCTCACTAGAAGAGTGTGTAGTACTATTAATAATTAGGAAAATGTTTCACACTAGTACCATAAATGCCATAGGTTTGTGCACCTTATCATCAACAAAGTCATGAGAGGACCAATGATAGATGCACTTCTAGAAAATCTTGATGAATCTTCATGTTTCTATGGATAGATGGAAGTTTACAACTTTATCTAGTGCCTTGAAGAGTTTTATCACATTGACATGGACCGTATTCAATCCTTGCTTCACCTCTTTAATGGTATAGATACAAAATGGTGGTGAACCCATTGTGAGTGGATTCTTTAATGGGATCAAGTATGCTCATCCTTACATCATTATTTCTATCATGATAATAACGTCAGGGGAATAATTATCTACAATGATATATAAGCCCCTAAACCCCATATAGAAGCCTATGAGATAATGTGGAGAGATAAAGAGTCTTACTTACCAGAGTACTTATGGGAACATACATTCTATTGGAATTTATGCACCTAGGCACAGGCATGGTATGTTCATGAAGAAAGACACATGGGTACCCAATTTTGGCATCTATTGAAAGAGAACATGAACTCAACACCGTCTTATTCATCACCAAGGATGGATTTACACCTCACTCTCCAGACCATGTATGAAGAAATTATAGGTGACTCGAGTCTCCTTGAAGATCACTTGAGAAGTCTCCATCATGTTCCAAAATAAGCTCTACATCTCTTTAATGAACCATCAACATAATTTGTTTCTAAGTTAGAACTAGTCCTTGATCAAGACCAATGTAAAGAGATACATCTAGGGAAATAAAATCTAGTGTTTCAGGTAGAATAAGGTGAAAGATCAAATCCACTTTACCCTTTGTCAAACCATTTGGATGTTCCTATGAACTATGGCACATTATTTTTTCATGATACTAGTGCCAATATAGAAAACACCTACTCCAGGCTAATTCAAACTATCCAATGTAACATTGACATGGAACAAGAACTAAAAATGGCTACTATAGGCAATTATTGGATTGATACTAAAACTTCAAAGATATTTGATTTATTAAAGGAATATCAGGATGTCTTTCCAAGAATCTACAATGAGATGAAAGGAGCTCATCCATCCTTATTAAAGATGCATATCAAACTGGTTGATGATGCTTGACCAAAAAAAGGCCATATAGGATAAATCCTAATCTTTAGGTGCACATCAAAGAAGAAATTGATAGTATCTTCCACACTAGAGTAATCACCCTTATTGATTAATTTGAGTGGCTCAGTCCCATGGTGATTAATATAAATAAAGATGGACACATTTGAATCTGCATTGATTATCAAGTCCTTAATGTATCTTGCATCACTGATCCTTTCCCAACACCATTCATAGAGGAAATACTCAAAGGTGTTGCTAGGTGTGAGATATATACATTCAAAGATGGATTTTTGGGATACCATCAAGTATAGATCATGAAAGAGGACCAATCAGAGATGATGTTTAGTATTGAATGGGGATCTTTCACATATACTATTATGCACCAATTGTGTTCTCATAGATATTTGTTGAAGCCTTTATGTATTTCATCCATAAGTTTCTTCAAGTCTACTTGGATGACTAGATGGTCTATGTCTTGGTCAAGGACCATTTCTCTAACTTAAGGATCATGCTTGAGCATTGTCAAGTCTTAAAAATATCAATAAACTTAAAGAAGTGCATATTTGCTACACCTTTTGGTGTGCTCTTAGGATATATATTTTTTTATAAATATGGACTTTTGGTAGACCTTATAAAAGTATCTCTTTTTCTTTGACTCCTAGTGCCCAAGTCTCAACATGAGGTCCATGCCTTTTTAGGACATATAAGGTACTATAAAAAATTCATCTATGGATATGTAAAGATTTATGCACCTTTGGAGGAACTTCTAAAGCATAACAAACACTTAATATGGACTTGATCCTATCTAGAAGCATTTAAGACCTTAAAGGAGAAGCTGGTGACCACCCTAATCCTTTAGTTCCATGATTGGACAAGACTATTTCATGTCCATTTTGATGCATTTGAAATGGTAGTTGGTGCAATCCTTACACAACTAGGGGAAGGTCACCTTAATTATCCAATCTACTTTGCTAGTAAAAAACTCACTCTGGATAAGAAGAATTACACCACCATAGAGAACAAATAATTTTTGATGGTTTATGCTTTGTAGAAGTTTTGATAGTACTTATGAAAAACACCCTTTGTATTCTATATAGATCATGAGGCCTTAAATTACCTAGTAAAAAAACTTGTGCTACATGGATGAATCGCTTGTTGGATAGTGTTATTCTAAAAGTCTCAATTCTTCATCATGGTCAAACCTGGAAAATCCAATTATGACCCTGACCATCTATCCTGAATTGAGTCTAGAAAACTACTAAATACTATTGAAGATGACTTTCTTGATGTTCAAATCTTCCATGTTACTCATGTACCTAAAGAGATGGAATATATTGTATCCTTTTTAACTACTAGCTTAACACCTGACTGTTTAACTCCACAGGGCAAGAAACAACTAATGGTCAACATCGTACCCTTTCAATCATAGGAGGGGATATATATAAGCTTGATAATGATGAGGCTCTTTAGCATTATGTTATAAAACATGAGCATTCTGAGGTACTTTAAGAAATTCATGAAGGTATTATCAGAGCACACTATGTTGGAGAGGATACCATGTGCATAGTTATACTAGCTAGATTATAATGGCCTACTCTTTTTTAGGATGCTAAGGTATATGTTATGAAGTGTGACATATGTTAACACATAGGGAAACCAAACCAATGAGACTCCATGTCTCTATAACCAATTCTTTCTCAGGACCCATTTGAGAAATGGGTCATTGATTTTGTTGGCCCTATTACTCCAGCTGGATGATGAATAAGTTCCTAGTATATCATCACCATAATTGACTACCTCACATGTTGGGTTGAATCTATGCTAACAAGAGATTGTAAATATTCCAATGCTATGAATTTCATTTGGGAGTATACAATAACTCAATTTGGATGCCCATTAAGTTTTACTAGTGATCACAGTACCCATTTTTTAAATGAAACTATTCATATCTTACTAGCAAAGTTCATGATTGCACATCATAAAAAAACATTGTATCATCCCCAAGCCAAAGGAAATACTGAGGCCTTCAATAAAATCCTAGGCACAACACTGATAAAAATTTATAGTATTGGCTAAACTGATTGGGTTGATAGAGTGTGTGTAGTATTATGGGCTTACCAAAAAACTTATAAGCACCTAAACAAGAGCGTACCATTCAATTTAGTATATGACAAATAGGTAGTCCTAACAATTGCATTTTTGGTACCATCTCTTCATATTTCATGCATATGATAAATGGATGAAGGGTCCTCCTTGAAGGCATAACTAGATACTTTGCTACAACTCGATGAAACTCAATTCCTTTCTCATTGGAGACAGGGTGGATAAATGCAAACAAAAAACATGATATGATCAACCTATCAAGAAAAAAACTTTTACTCTAGGAATGAAAGTCTTGTTATATGATTCAAAGTTTTTTTACCATTCTAGAAAACTAAGGATTCACTAGCATGGTCCTTTTGTCATTCATATATTTGAACCACTAGCACTTATTGATTATAAAGATTGGATGACCAGTTCTTTCTTGGAAATTACAATAGAAGTTGACTCCGATCATATTTCACTTCCAAGTAGTTAAAATATTGTAAACAATAAGGCTTATGTCATTAGTTTAGAATTTCCTATTTTTAATAAAAGTGCTACCTTTTTTTCATGCAACATTCATTTATTATAATTATTTTTAAGTATTGTACTTGTGTTTTTGTGGAGGACTACGACTCAATTTTAGTGTAAGGTGAGAGATATCTAAATTCATGATTATAAGTAGATGTACAAGCTACCTAGGAATGCAAGGTACTTAGGGTGCATAATGTATTCAAGGAATGCAAGTGATTATAATCATGCAAGTCATTTAAGGCACACAACCTATATAGACTAAGAATACGGTGTTCCCTCCAACTATTTTGAAAATTTGAAAGACAAGTATCTTAAACTCCTTGAAAAGTGTAGGACACTTTTGTATTCCACTTCAAAGGAAGGAACAAGATGGGACATTCCATTAATATGAAAGAATATTGGTTGAGAGAAATGTGCTAACAATGTTGTTTCTCTTAATTTTTGCTCATTTCTTAATTTTGGAAGAAGATAAGAATTAGTAATAAGGTGGTGGTAGAAATACTTAGTTGTTGATGCATGCATGATATAGATGAGTATGGAGATAACCTCTTTGTGTTGTAAATATTACCTATAGATAAGAAATAACTAATAATAAAGTTTGTTAGAAAGATAGTTAGGTGGATTTCTTAGCATAAGCTAGATCCAAGAAGTGTTTGCTTGCTAGGAGGTGTGAACTAGGAATTTGAATCAAGAGAGGATGCTAGGGAGAGCTTAGTTAAAAAACATGAATAAAAAACACAACTAAAATTCAAAATAAACCTTCTTTTGCCTCCCTTCGATGTTCCAAAATTCTTGTTGTAGTGCCTTGCTTGGCTTGTGCTCATGAAGTCCTTGGCAATGGAAACTTGGTTACCTCCATCTCTCCTTGGCACCTTTGGCTTGTGGCTTGGCTTGGATTAGAATCAATTTGGCATGGTAACACTAATAAAAATGGATTTTGGAATCATTTATGAATTATAACTTTTCATTATCAAGACTTAGAAATGATGTGGTAAGGCTTCCTATTTATAGATTTTTGAGAATGATCAGAATCAACCTAAACCATCCATCTTGAGATTGAGATGTGTGGTTGAGAATTCATTAAATTTTTGGAATTAAGTTTATAATTATCTTCATCATGACATTAGAAGAAGGGGCTATTAAGAGAAATGGAGGGCATCATGGAAGGCATTAATGAGGCATAGAGGGCATGAATCTTGATATTTATGGCATTTATGGCCTAGGGATGTCTTCCCAAGAAATGAGGTCACCTGATGATGTAGATATTCAATAAGTTTCAATGGAATTTTTAATTAGGCCTTGATTTGGTTTAATTATCTCTTAAGCATGATTAAACACTTTGTGCACAAATTACTTAAATTGATCAGAATGCTTTGTTATTGGTCTAAAATTTGACTAGATTGAAATTGGAAGGCAATATAAGATGTGTTGGATCCATTATCTGATTTAGGATGTTACCAACACCAAATAACAAAGGCATGTGTCTTGTGCTAGAGATTTGATAGGAAAGATCAATCCAGAGTACCTAGGTGCAAAATTAGCATTTTGACTCGAAATGATATGATCAAAATTAGTTGGCTCATAAATTACATTAGCCCATTTAGGGATACCATAGCCAAAATTAGCATTTGAATATGTCAGTTTCACATCATTTAGCGTGTTTTAGTGCTTTTAGGCCAAATTGTGCATTTTGGGTGGAATTTGGCCTAAACCATGATTAGAGGTCATTGCTGGCTAAATTTAGATTTAGGTTATTCTTTCTCACGGGAAAGATGATGGCGGTGAAAACAAAATGATATTTATAAATTATTCAAATTCATTGAGAATGTAATTGGGATGATGTACAATAGTTTTCCCATAAGTGGTTATAAGCATTATACCCTGATAGTGGCAATGTGGTATGAGAACATAATGATTTACCCAAAGGCAGTTATAATCATTAAGAAGATAGAACTACCCCTATTAGGATATAAAAATAAGATAATAACATACCCCTGTATGGGCAAAAAAAATAAAGTGGTGAAAATATAATGATTTGCCTAAAGGTGGTTATAATCATTGAGAAATGCAGGTGGGATGGTGTGCAATGATTTGCCTATAGGTGGTTATAATCATTAGACCCTGATTATGGAAAACATGATAAACTTGGTTGAGGATGATGATAACTTAACATATAGGGTAATGATGAATTGGAACAACCTACTAGTAGGGAGATGCTCATTTAAACTAATAAAGGTTAGAATTCTTTCATGTTTAATTACTCTATTTGGGATATGATTAAGATGGAATTAAGATGTCGATGCCGAAGAGATGACACCATTACTGAATAGAATTTTTGAAGCTTAGGTTTGTTGTAACACATGTTGGTAGACATCATGTTATAACATCATGAGGATTTGGCTAAAATATGCATAAGGATTGAATCCCATAATCCAATACATAATAGAAAACAATGCACCAATGATAGAAACCATGATTACGATGTAAACATATGAATATTGATAGATTCAAGTGTAAGTTTGGGAAAGGAATCACCCAATGAAAACACATAAACCAAATCAAGGCAATAGTATTGAAAGCAAACAAACAGGCACATAAAAAAAACAACAAAGAAGCAAACAAAGAAGCACTCAATATAAACCATATAAATATTACCCCTAGAAAATAGGAGACAAATTAGCAAATAAATAAAATGGGGGAATAAAATAAAAGGAAGAGGGTGGCTGAGTTATCTCCATATGCACTAGGAAAGTGAATGCTACCTACATAGCTTCGTGGATGTAATATCCAATTAAAAACTTTAGGCCAAATGTAGTTCTCCCAGGGAATGGGAAGAATGTGATAATTGATGAAAACAAATAAAATGGATGTGATAGAAGAATAGGAATGGTCTTTCAAAATGGAAAGTGCATGAGAGAAAAAGGATAGGTAAACTAAGTAACAAGTAATTTTCTTGTAACTTAGTAAGGGTACCCAGAATCCTTAAGGCAAAGAAGTAGTCAATGTTTTTGTTCTTTTCTAATGATTTTTCAAATTTTTTTGGAATTGTTTTGGATTATCTCAACTCAATCGAGAATGATGAGACACTAAATGGTTCAAGCTCACAAAATAGTGAGAGAATTTAAACTAAGGTTAATTAAAATGGTGAAGTCATTCAAACTTAGGTTGCTCAAAAATTGGCGAGGGCATTCAAAATTAGGTTGCTCATGAAATGGTGAGGGAGTTTAAACTTAGGTTACTCGCAAAATAGCTTAAGTTGCTCACAAAATGGCAAGAGCATGACTTAGGTTGCTCAAAAAATGGTGAGAGCTTGGTGGGAAGGGTGACTAAGTATACCTTAATAAGTAGTGAGCACTACCTACATAGTGCTAGAATAGGACCTTTAGTCACTGTAGTTTTGCTCTACAGTGGAGGAATTCAACTAGTGTAGCAGTCAATTCAAATAAAATATGCACAATTGGTAAAAAGGTAAAGTATGACATAAGAAGTGGTAAGTTGGTACGTCAAGGCTTAATAAATCAATATTTCCCCTATTTTTCCCATAGGTGGTTATAACTAGGACACAATAGCATAGATCAATGGTACTAATTTTCCCAAAGGTGGTTAAATTAGTAACAAGACTAGTGATAAGAAATGAATAACAAATGAAGGATGTAACTGCCAAAACTTATGTCACACTACTCCAAAATATGATCTCTATCTAAATTATGTGAACTAATGGATGAAACTGATAAGATACTTTGATTTTGCAAATTCATAATGAATGGTAAAAACCAAGGTCAAATGGGCTAGGCTTTAGAACACACTAGGTCAATAGAACATAATGGTAAAATGGATATAGCTAATAGAATAGTTAAGAATTATTTTTGGACAAAGAAGAATAGTGATAAAATGGCATAACTAAAATGGTCCTTGCAAACAATATGCCTTAGTGCTCAATCATAGTATCGCTTGAGATGAATAATATTCATTAGCTTAGGAAGTTCATCTCTGTCTGGTGTGGCAAGCCTATATGTTCCTAATCCATAATATATAATAATGATGAAAGGCCCTATCCAATTTAGTTTGAATTTTCCTTTGTGTTTCTTCTTATTCATGGTATTATTTGGTTTTCTTTAAGTACAAGATCACCAAGATTAAATATTCTATACTCAACATGATAATTATAGTGGCCTTTGAGTCAGTTCTGATATGCTTGAATATTTTTGAGTGTAGCTGTGTGTTTCTCATCAAGTAGGTGTAGCTCTTACAGGTGAGCTAATCGTAGTCATGATCATCTAGGACATGATTGAAAGAGATGTGTAGTGAAGGAAATTTGACCTTAATGGGAAGGATGGATTTAGTACCATAAATAAGTGAGTATGGAGTGGATCATGTGGGTGTATGATGATTGGTAAGGTATGCCCAAAGGGTAGGGAATATCTGTAGGTTCCAATCACGATCGACATCATTGACAATATTTTTGAGAATATGCTGTAGAAAAATGTTATAAAAAAATCATTCGATGCTTCAACTTGGCCATTACCTTGAGGGTAATATGCTATAGAAAAATGTTGTGTGATGTTACATTCAGTACATAGTTGGTCTACATCTTTATTATTGAATGATATTTCATTATCAGATATAACGTTAGAAGGGATACCATAGTGGCAAATGAGATGGTTGAAGATGAATTTGGAAATTTGCTTTCCAGTCATGTAAGTGAGGGGTATAGCTTCAACCCTCTTAGTGAAATACTCAGTGGTGGTAAAAGATATGTTTATGTCCATCAGATAAAGTGGACTTGATCTTCCTAATGAGGTCAAGTCCCTATATATAAAATGGCCATGTTGTCAATATCAATTTCAAATTTTTGGTTGAGGCATGAATCAAATTAGCATGACATTGACATTTGTCACACTTTTTTACATATGTAACAACATCTGTATCCATCATGGGCCAATAATAACTAGTATGTAAGATATTTTTAGATAGGACTGCCCCACTAGAATGAGCTCCATATACCCCTTCATGATCTTCTCTTAACATTAGTGTAGACTCTATCAAAGTTAAATAATGAAGTAGAGTTCCATCAAAATTGTGATAGTAAAGGGTGGATCCAAGTAGAGTATAATGAGTGGAATGATGAATGAAGGCTTTGGTTTATTTCTAAGATAGGTTAGGTGGTAGAACTTGGTCATGAAGGTAGTTATAAAGGTCTAGGTACCAAATAGAATTAAGACCAATAATGTCACAAATCATTACAATAGTTAAAGGTTCATGAGCTAGTTCTAACAAATTCTCAGTGAAGAACTAATACTCTCTAGCTTTATCTATTTGTTGAATCAGAGAATTAATAATAGCTATGACATCTATAGTTATATTACTAGCCCTTGGTATGTGCTCAAACTGAATGTTGGCAAGTTTTTGCTTAAGAGTGTCAACCATGGCTTTATATGGAACTAGCTTGCCATCTTTGGTCTAAAAATAATCTATGACCTGATTGATGATTAATTGAGAATCACCATAAACTTGGAGATGAGATATGTTCCAATGCAATTCCTGTCGAAGTTATACAATAAGTGCTTCATAATCGACCATGTTTTTTGTACAAGGAAAGCTAATTTTGAATAATTTAGGGATTAGATCCCTTTATGGTGTAATAAATAATAGGCCTACCCTCAATCCATGTTTAGTAAATAAGCCATCAAAATATATCTTCTAGGGCTGATCCTTAAGGGGTGTGTCAATGACACTCATTATGGATTCATCAAGAAATTGAAATGTGAGTGGTTGTGTGTTTGTGAGAGGTACTTCAGTAAGTTAATCTATAAGAACTTATCCCTTGATTTCCTTCTAATTGACATACTCTATGTCAAACTCACTAATAAGTATTATCAATTTAGCTATTTTACCTTACAAAGTTGTTCTAGATAGTATATACTTGAGTGGATCTACTTTTTAAATGACCATGGTCTTATTATTCAACATGTAATGACATAGTTTTTGAGCTATGAAGACCATGGCCAGACAAGCTTTTTTACTAGGTGTATAGTTATATTCATATATGACCAAGGTAAAAATTAGGTAGTATATAACATACTCTTTTTCATTGTCATCATTTTGAGCCAAGAGTGCCCCCAGAGCATGGTCAGTAGCTGATAGGTATAACAAGAATGGCTTTCCCAGCATAGGAGATAATAAAATAGATAGATTAATAAGATAGTCTTTAAGTAGTTGAAAATTTATTTGGCAGTGATCGTCTCAATGAAATGCAACTCCCTTCTTAAAAAGGTGTGTAAATGTATGAAACTTATCTGCTAATTAAGAGATAAAGCATCAAATTGATTGGATCTTACCCTATAAACTATAGAGTTGCTTTAAATTGGTTAATGGTGGCATCTCGATTATAGCATGGACTTTAGCTAGATCGACTTCAATACCTATGCGAGACATGATGAAGCCAAGTAATTAGCTTGAGGTTATGCTAAACACACATTTTTTTGGATTGCGTCTAACTTTGTACTCCCATAATCTTTCAAATATCTTACGTAACACTACTGGATGGTCAACCCTAGTTTTGGATTTTCCTAATATGTCATTGACATAGTCTTCAACAATATCATGCATCATATCATGTAATATGATAGTCATTTCCCTTTGATATGTAGCACTAGCATTCTTAAGGATAAATGGCATTACTTGATAATAAAATTTTCTCTATGGAGTGGTGAATTTTATTTTATGTTTGTCTTTTGGTACTTTTCTAATCTTGTTGTATCTTGAAAAGCCATCCATGAGTGAAATTATTTCATAACTTGCCATGGAGTCGACTATCATGTCGATATTAGGTAATGGAAAATTATCTTTAGGACAATCTTTGTTGATGTCTCAAGAATCAGTACATATTCTGATCCCTTTAGGCTTTTTACTAATAGGTACCACATTAGAGATCCATTCTAAGTAGTTAATGGATCGGATACATCTTACTTCTAAGAGTTTTTCTAACTCTTTCTTTACCAATATAGTAATATGAGGATGGATATTATGTATCTTTTATTTTATTGGTTTGGTGTTAGGATTAACTACAAGGTGGTGTAGAACCAAGGCGCGGTCCAAACCTGGCGTGTCAGAATAGGCCCATGAAAAGATATCTATAAATTCTCTCAATAGAGCTATAAAGACTTCATGTTCCTCCTCAGTGAGTGATACACCTAATTGTATCCATTTTAGGTCTGATGGAGTGTCGATGTTTACCTCTATTATATCTTTGACTAGAAGTGTTGAATGATCCTCTAGGATAATAGTCAACTAATTGAACTATTGGACTATGTCAGGGTCCTCTGCTAAGACTTCTCTTCAACTTCTCCTAGGCATGATAAATTTGAGTCCCTTAATGGGATATCTAACCATGTGAAAAAAATAGTTATAAATTCTTGAAAAAAATTGATCAAATACTTGTTATTGTGAAAAATTGAACTTAGATCCATAGGTAAGTTCATTGTTGGTGGTCTCCTAGTCTAAATTCAAAGAAGAATAAACATCCCCATCTAATGGCACCTAAAATAGGTTTTCACCACTAGACTGGCCTTTATCTTTACCTTTTCCCTGGTCAAAAAGCACCTCAAATAGGTTTTAACTTTGGGACCTTAATTTTTTACTTATTTATTTTTGGCTAAGGGTGTTCACCTGCTCTCTAAAATAGGCTGTAGGATCTAATGTAATTGAGAATCCTGACTTGTGATCTCCTAATGAAATGTTGTCTCTAAGGCCTAATAATTCATAGAATGCCTCATCATTTTATAACTCATCAATTGATAGATTGAATTCTTAATGGTCTTAATCTATTAGTTGGGGATAATATAATGGTAATGGATTGTAATGAATGACCAAGGTAAGGGTATAAATGGTATTTTTATCAAATAGGTTGGTTTTAGCTAGGTCATCAAAGGTAAGGCTACGATCAGACTTTGCTTCACTATTGGCATCATCATCACTAGTCACTGGTGATTTATTTTGAATAAGATATGTGGGGTCACCCCTAGGTAGTTTAAATCCAAGTCCATAAGGTCTCTCACACTTAGTCATAGAAATTGGCTCCATGGTTCTTTGTTGATTTGGTCTAAAGCCTCTTCCTAGTCATAGAAATTGGCTTGATGGTTCTTTGTTGATTTGGTCCAAAGTCTCTTCCTTCATAATTATGACGTTCCATGATCTTATTTAGAATAGGATACTTTACACTTTTATAACAATCAGCTTGGTTGTCATCATATAACCATGATTCATCCCCTTCAAGAAGGTTGGGTTCTAGGCTAGATGCTGGTATAAATGTGATAGGTCCCTTATCTTTGTTCTTTTGTTTCCAATGCATATGTGGGGTGACTTTAGGTCACCCAAAGGTTTTCATATTCTAAGGAAGATTGGTAATATGAAATGTATCATGGGTCACATACTCTCTTAGTCCATTATCTGAAATGGTAAACCAATTAGAAGCTTCAGGATGTGGCATGTGGGAAAGGGAATCCAAGGTATTAGGATCTAAGCAATTATCTGGTGAAGGATCAATAAGTATAGCCTTTATCCTACTTGGAACTTGGATTCATGCCGTACTAATAATTGTAGCTTTGAAATTCAGCCTCAAGATGTTTGCAGTGTTCATATGGGTGTAAATCTTATGGAATATTCACTTCCATCCTTGAGTGGGAAAACTTGATACATTGGTGTAGCATTGATGGGACTACATGAATCTCATGTATCTAAGGCTTACCTAGAAGCATATTATGTGATAACTCAAGATCAAGCACATGGAAAAGTTTATCATGGGTCAAAGGCTCAATGATAATTAGAAAAATAATGGTGCCTTATGATTCTCTATTTGGATTATCATAGGCTTTGATGGTTATCATTTTTGATTGGAGATCTACCATTGTGTACCCAAGAAGCTTGATGAGATTTAGATACACTATGTTGAGGCTTGATCCATTGTCTACAAGGACACGTTTCACTTTATATAAACTTATATGTACAATGTGATATTATGGAGCAGGCCAAGGGAAGACATCACTTTGGTTGAATGTGACTTGTTGGACTGGAGCTAGGTGTCTAACCAAAGTTTGAAATATATCAGGGGATATGTCACTAGCAACAATAGATTGGGTTAAAAACTCATTCAAGATGTTCTTATGGATTAATGGCATTCACAAAAAATCTAAAATATAAATTTGTGTTAGTGTCTTCTACAATTATTCCATTATATCAAACTTCTTGTATTGGTCAGTATTGAATAATTTATTTTGAGGTTGAATGGTCAGTTGGATAACAGGTAAAGTGGTTGATGGTTGTAGGCCTAGGATAGTAATATTTGACCTTTGAGTTGTGATTACATAATTGGGATTAAATATTGGACCATTATTGCTAACAAATGTTGGAAATGGTATGGGACTATATAGGACAAGTCTCGGTTGCCAATGCACTCATATGTGGTCACATGGCAAGCACGAGTTATTGATATAAGATCCAAAAGGGGAAGTCTTAGTTTGTTGGTTTCCTTATATTTAATCCCAAGTCAAATAAGGATTATCCATATAATTTGGATGAATTTTGTTATTGAGCAACGGTCTAGACTGATTAGTGCTTGGTCTAGGATTAATGGAGATGGTAGTAACACTACCTCCTACAAAATGACCTATAACCCTATTGTAGTCATATGAAATTACATGGTAGGTTTGTTGGTTGTTATCATTCTAACCTTGGTTTTATCTATTGTTCTGTCATTATGGGTTATGTGACTAATTTTATTGATTCTACTAGTTTGGCCTTTAATTCTGATACTGTTGATCTTGCTGCTACACTGGCCATTGTTGTTGTCATTGTTGATTATTTTTCTATTGTTATTTGTTATGTCAAGGAAAGGGGTTTTAATAAATCTTGAGAGTTTCATTAGAAGTTGAAGCACCATTATCCAATTTTATCTCCCCATTATCCAACATATTCTCAATTAAATGCCCATTGACCTGATGATATTCATAGAATTCATTTTCACGATACCAATCAGGATAAGGAATGCCTTGTGGATAATGCTTTGGTATAGGGCAACTAATCAGATTAGCAGTAGCATGCTTGAAAAATATAGACTCAATAGGTTCTCTTAAGTCACTAAAGACATGATGTGTAGTCATGGTTCTCCTAGTAGGAGGGGTTTACAATGGTAAAGGTTGCTATATTTGTTGTATAGCTCTTGGTCATTATGCTTGTGGCATTAGTTGGAGAGGTTTTTGGGTAGGATTCAGATGAAAAGGTGGTGTAGATGACATTTGAACCATTTGGATATGATGGGATTCGGTTACTCCAGTTCCCAAAACATTCTTATTATGGTTGAATTGCTTTGGTCTTTCTTGGTTATTGGCTTGTGACAGTTGCAATGCTTACCCTTGAGTGGGATGTTGATGTTAGCCATTCCCTGATTAGTTCCTTGATTTTGATTAGTTGAATTAAGCTTGATGACTCCTTTATTGATGATCACCCACTTGATCAACAAACCTTTATCAATGATCTCTTTGAAAGTATGTGCACATTGTAGTTCCAGATGATAAGGTATCTCACTATGCAAATTTTTAGTAAACACAATGATTAATCATTTATCTGGTAAACTATGGGTGAAATAGTTTGTAAGGGCTCTCCATCACTATAGATAACTTGCAAAACTCTCATCAACTTTTTGATTTTCTTGTTTTAAGTCCACTAATGAAATCTCATGCTCAAGATTATAAGAAAAGTACTGCATAAACTTATCAGAAAGATCATCAAAATTCATTACAAAATTTTTGGGGAAATTTAAAAACCACTCCAAAGATTTTCTAGCCAAGTTCTTTGGAAACAATAGCAAAAGGTTATGTCTCTATATGCTACTGGTTGACATGTGACAAAGAATTTAGTTAAATGGGCCTTAGGGTCACCTTTCCCTTTATATTTGTCAAATTTTGGTGGTTCATATCTTGGAGGAAATTATATCTATAAATACTCCATGTTAAATAGATAGGAACACATGTCATCCAATTTGAACTTTTTAGTCTATTTTATGGCCTAAATAGCAACAATTACATCCTTCATCTGTTGCAATTCTTGGGATAGGAAACTAGATGGAACATTGGTTTAAGGGAGAATATTGGTTTGGGTAGATGGTTGGGAGGTCACAAGTGGGACACTTTACCAAGGTATGATGGAGATACCTGTTGGGGTATATTTATTTGGTAGGGCAATGGACTAGGAATATGCATACATAGATTATGATGTACTTGAAATTACACATTTGGTTATGCGATATTCTAGTATAAGTTGGAGATAAAAGTTTGAATTGAAAGATTTTGTGGTTGAGATGGAGAGATATAACTATACTATGTTTGTTGTGGTTGAAAAGGGACATGCTGATGGCTAATCAAACCTTGCTTGAGTGGAAACTTATGGACCAAGACCCTGTCTCTAAATTTGTGGCACATTTTGAACCAACGGTTGCCTAGTAGGTACTTGAGAAACATGAGAGCCTCCTTATCACATGATTCCCTATGGGGAAGTGAAAATAGGTTTCAAATTCAGCATCTATCGCTGACCAAAATTTGCATGTTGTTAACTAGTCATTGCTTGTTTTGGATTGTCATATTAGTCTGTGACTAAGAGGTATGTTTGTCATTACCTAATCAAGTGGAACATTAGTTGCCCTTGATTGAGGTGGTAGTGTATTTTTCCTCTATTGTGTTGGTACATGAGATTGTGCCTATTTTTATGGAATACTACTTGTTACTTGTTGAGGAAGAGTAGGATTCATCACATTATATCATTGAGGCATGACATTGGCCATTGTTTGGCTGCCTAATCCCATAGGTTGTACACTTGAGGAAGTAGTTGATTGAGGTTGGGATGTAGAAACTCCTACTCCTTGGTATGATGATCCACTCATGGAATTAACTATAGGCACATGTTGTTGGCTAGTTGTTTGTGCATTAGTACCACTTTGATTAAGATTGGATGTTGTTTGCACATTGTCCACTATATTTTGCTTATTATTATATGTAGAGGCCAAAGACACTTCTTTAATAATGGGCATATGCATCAAGTTTTTTATAAAAGCAGTTTGCATGAATGGGTCAGAACTTAGATTCTCTTGTCTAGTTAACTCTATCAACACTCATGTTGAAGGAACTAAGTCAATAAGAGGTTTGCATATTCAAGTAGGTTTGATATGTTATCTTCATTTGGTTAAACGGGTCTTCCATGATATTTTTTCATTGATTAGATATATTAGGGTCTTGATACATTGTTTAGACGAGAGCCAAAGGATTACTAGAAGAAGCCTATTGATCATAAATGATATTATGGGGCACTCTTAATAGGTTTGGTAAATTTTCATGGGGGAAGTTTGATGGAAACTTGGCCCCTACCTCTATGGATATAACCAAAATCTCATCTTTGTTCTCTAACAAATGTTTCTCAAACAAAAATGGATCATACCTAGAAGTTGTATTAGTATAATATGACTATTGAAGAAATGGTTCATCCACTGTGGGTATTGTAGCTACGTATTATGCAATTTATTCTTGGTCTTGTTCTAAATAAGGAGGCGTGTTAACCAAATATTTAACCAAGGGATCTTGGATTTGTGACCCTAATTGAGTATTATAAGAGGGATAAGAATCCATCTCATAAGTAGTATTATCTGCGTAGGGGTCTTGTACCATTCTTTCCTATGCAACTACATAACTAATCCATGGATTGTACATGAGTCCACTATGAGTGTAGGAATACATGTTGGAATCTATAGTCAATGCTTTATGATAAAAGGTGAAAGAGCTATACAAAATCTAAAAAGGATAAAATATAAAATAGATGATGTTCCAACTTGGTCTAGATACGTCAAAAGGATAAAAAGGTTTATGTAAAGATTTGTGAGGAAATAAGCTAGCATGAAGTATCTAACATTTCACTGCTCGCATAAAGATAAGAAAGTAAATGGATCAAAAATCAAAATGCCAAACTCTAAGGTTGAAGTGTTTCAAATCAATATAATCTAATAATTTAAAAGTTGCTAGGTCTTTTGGCTAAACACGACGTCAAAATCTAGACTCAAACAACGCATGTGCTAGGACTCTTGGCCAAATGATGTCAAAATCTAGACTTTAAAATAGATGAAAATTTTAATTTAACGGATTTGAAACACTTCTAACAAACACTAGGCATTTTAAATCTTGGACATGAACTTGATCAACTAGGTATAAGGTATGAAACAAAAGGCACTTTAGAGATACTTTATTTTATCATAAATAATGGTATATAACTTGGTTCTTTTGACAAATAAGCTAGATACAAGTGAACGGTGTAACTATGCTAGATAAAACATCATAAAAGTACACTCAAATTGGTCTAAAAATGTAGGAACAAATTTGAAATCTATGTAAAAGGGTCTATGAAACAATATTTGAAATTTTTTGGGTAGTGTAACGATGCTACACTACCCAAAAGGTGTGACAAAAAAGTTTGTTTCAAAAAAAATCTAAGGAAAAGATAGTTTCCCATAATTTTGACAACATAACACTACTTTTATTGACTCAAAATGTTTTATGGTGCATAGGCTCAAAGTGAAAGTTTTTAGCATGAAATGGCTTAAGTCTATCAAGTGATGATAATGATTATGAGTCTTAAAAGACCTTCAACCCAAATTAGAAATTAAACCTAAGTTCCCTCAAGTTTAGTGTAAATGGTGAATCCACTTAACACATCAACCCTATGAACTTATAAAGGTGAAATTTTGAATTTAGATTATAAGTGAAGGACTTAAACAACTTTGGTAAAGGTCTAGACTCAATCAGGTAACATAACTATGCCAAAGTGGATGATATGACTCCCAAGCCTTTGATGAAATTTTAAACAAGGAAAATTGGTGATCTCTCTCAGGTAGCATAACACCTCTTTATTCAAAGGAAAATGAGGACCATGTGTTTTACTTTGTATCATTTTTTGACACCAAGTTTTGACTTCAAACAAGACTTTAATTTAGGATAAAACTCAACTAATTAATCACTTTTATACTCTAAACTAACAAGGTTGCTTGGTATTATTGGAATATATCTATATACATCATTTGAGAGGATTTTAAGTGTTCATCCAAAAGTAAATGTGCATTATATAGTAGGGTTTTTACCCCCCCCCCCCCCCCCTTCTCTCAAATGATAATATTGCTATATGGACCTTGAGGTGTACCTTGCACCAAAAATACTTTCAAGACAAGTGGGAATTTATCTAAGATCTAAAAAGTTTCCAAAACTTCTAAGGGAATCAATTTCACAATGACTTTCATGCCAAATAATGCAAAAAAAAAGCATGGATTTTGGGTCCGTATCACTTGGCTTGTTACAAAAAGGTCTAGTCTTTTTTACAACCACTACATCTTGTTGTTTGCTTAGTATAGTAAAATGTCCAAAGTATCATTATGTCCCATGTGCAAATTCAATTAGGATCCAAATGAATTTAATGCCATGATGTGAAACCCTAGGTTAAAGCTTCCCTAAAGAACTCATGGGAGGTGATGAAGTCCCCCTCACAAGCCAATTTTACATAAAAATAAAGAAAGCATGAAAATAGAAAGACTTTAGGGTCATTTTCAAGGTCACATAAAATTTGATGAGTTTTTAGGGAGTCCTTTAGATGACTTTCTTTATAATCCTTGGACTAGGCTACTTGCAATAGGAATGGCACTTTTGATTCCAAGGGTTCCCTAAAGGGGACACATGGAAGAGCATACACGCAACACCCCTCTTTTTGCCAAACAAAAATTAGATCAAACAACTATTAAATACAAAAATCTTGGAAATATGAGTTCATTTTTAAGCCCAAATGAAAATGAGGTGGTGTTCATTTGACCTCTTGGTCTTAGTTGTAACTTTGAAAACTAATGCTAAAAACACTTATTTAATCACCTTAAATGTTACTTTAAGCACCAAAATAATGTTTCTAATTCATTTTTAATCATGCAAAATGTGATCTAAACATGTTTTTAGAAAATTTCAAGCTTGGTCCTACAAAAAAAATGCTAGCATGTCCTTTATCCTTGAAGCTATTCTGGTTTTTAAATAATGAACTTAAAAAAAAAGAGCTCTCAAGTTTGTGTTTTAAGAAAAACACAGTGACCGATGTTGGTCATATAACTGATGACGGTTACACTTACTAATCGATGATGGTTATCTAAATGACATCAGTTATACCAATAGTGACCGATGACAAGTATCCAATAAATGACAATTTTACTAATCGATGTCGGTTACTGTGTAAGCTCATAACAAAGAAAAATGGAAAAACAAAGTTAGAAAATCAAATTGTAAGACTTTTAATGATCCAAATGAAGAATTAAAGTTTGCATAATGATATTCTTCATGTGTGGGATACATTTTTTCCCACTAGGTGTGCTATATGTGAGCTAGGAATTTGACTCAAGAGAGGATGGTTAGTATGGTGTTAGTTTCAAAATGAAAACAAAATGAAAGAAACACACTAACTAGCATAACATCTCTAGGCCTAGACACTAGGGAGAGCTTAGTTAAAAAATATGAATAAAACACAACTAAAATGCAAAAGAAACCTTCTTTTACCTCCCTTGGATGTTCTAAAATGATTCTTGTAGTGGCTTATTTGACTTGTGCTCATGAATTCCTTAGGAATGGAAGCTTGGCTACCTCTATCTCTCATTGGCACCTTTGGCTTGTGGCTTGGCTTGGCTTGGAATCAATTTGGCATGGTAAAATAATTTCAATGGCTTTTGGAATCATTTATGCATTATAAATTTGCATTATCAAGACTTAGAAATGATCTGGTAATGCTTCTTATTTATAGAATTTTGAGAATGATTAGAATCAACCTGAACCATCAATCTTGAGATTGAGATGTATGGTTGAGGATTAATTCATTTTTTAGATTTAAGTTTATAATTATCCTCATCATGACATTGGAATAAGGGGAAATTAAGAGGCATGGAGGGCATCATGGAAGGCATTGATGAGGCATGGAGGGCATGAATCTTGATATTTATGGCATTTATGGCCTAGGGATGTCTTCCCAAGAAATGAGGTCACCTGATGATGTAGATATTCAATATTTATTTATAAAAACAATTATTCAACAAGTTTTCATGAAATTCTTATTTATGCCTTGATTTGGGTTAATTATCTTTTAAGCATAATTAAGCACTTTGTGCACAAATTACTTAAATTGATCAGAATGCCTTGTTATTGGTCCAAAATTCAACTAGATTTAAATTAAAAGGCAATGTCAGATGCATTAGATCCATTTTACCATTTAGGATGTTACCAAAACCAAATAACAAATGAACATGTCTTGGGTAAGAGATTTGATATGAAAGATCAATCTGGAGCACCTAGGTGCAAAATTGGCATTTTGATTCAAAATAATCTAATCAAGGTTAGCTGGCTCATAAATTGCATTACCCCATTTAGGGATACCTTGGCTAAAATTGGTACTTGAATATGTTAGTTTTACATTATTTAGAAATTTTTAGTGTTTTTAGGCCAAATTATGCATGTTAGGTGGAAAATGGCCAAAAGCCTGATTGGAGGTTATTGGTGTCCAGATTTAGGTGTCTAAATGAGGTTATCAATCCACTCATTGATAACAATTAAGTTGAAAATGATCAACGTAAGATAATTTCATTAAATAATAGAAAGTACTAAAGAGAAATATAATAATTAGATGAATTATTTATATAGAAAATGATTGAATATATCAAAAGTGGGTCAATACTAGTGCTAAGATAGATCAGGTCAGGGTCAGGAAATCAAGCAAGGGTTTGTGAATAGTTAGGGACATAGAAATTTATAATTGGTTGGGGGTGAGGGGTTGGAAATAACTTGTTATTATTTTATGCCATAGTGATTGTTAGTGGTTAGGTTGATCATCAATGGTTGGGGGTGATCATTAACAATTGTCTAAATCATCAATAATTACCTATGGATTTTTGAAGGTACTTAGAAAGAGTGTTATAGAATAGATTAGAGGTTAAGTACGGGTCTAGCTAAAAATGGGAGGTTGAAAGATAGGTTAAAAAAGTTTTGATTTAGGTCTGGAAGTTAGAAACCAAAAATAACAAAACTAAAGTATAAATATACATGTTGCTTGATAAATAGATGATGGTTGAAGGTTAGAGTAATTTTGGTAGAATAATGATACTTTGTCTCGAGAGCAATTTTGGTAGAGGTTCGGATCTCTATTTTTATTGTTGAAATTCTAGAAGAAGACCAGCTAGCTGGAGAGATTGAATACCTATGTACAATCATGCTTTTAATCCTCTTTTTCACTTGCTACTCCCTTCCTTTTATAGGCAAAGAGAGATGGAGGATATAAGGTTCCCTAGTAGGTTGGGTTATTGATTTAAATACTTGAAATTTCATTAGCACCATATAAGGTGGACATGTTTAATTATGCCTCATTAGCTTACAAATAGTTTGTGATGTATTAATAGGGTGAGGACCTAATTATAGATGGTCAAGCGAACTATTGATGATTAAGTTGACCATCAACAATCGAGTGTCTACAAGAAAAGGGTCAAGGTAAGTTAAAAAAGGGTGGGTTAAGGTTCGTTAGTAAGTTATTGAGTTTAGTTAGCTAAGTAACTAACTAAACCCAAGGTCTAATAAGTTAGTCAGTGGATCAAGAAGGGTTAGGTAGTCCTTAAGGTATCCCTATGTATTTCAACATCTAGTATAGTTTTCTAGTGTCTACATTTTATCCCTTTTTGTTATGCAATTTTAAATCAACAGGATACCAAAAAAAAAAGGATTAATCAATCAAAGGTCTAATTTCCTTGAGTATGAAAGGAGGTGTTCCCCCTCAAACCAAGAGTCAATGAGGTGAAATCAAAATTGAGTCAAGGTTTGATAAGTAGTTTATGGTAAGTCATGAGGTTGGTGAAAAAAGCGTGGTTGAGCATTTGAAATGCAAAGATGTACATAAAATATGACTAAGTGCAATAATTAGGATCATGTAAAACTTAAGGTTTCCAATGTTGGTAAAAATAAGGTCAAATTTAAAGGTACAAGTGATAGGGTAACTGGTCCACAATATTGGTCATAACTAATTGGGTTATTCTTATCAAGGATTCTAGACAGGGTTAGTGTTCTCATAGGTATCCAAGGTAGGAAGTGCTCCCTTGAAAAACATAAATGGTCTTGTTGTACATGAGATGGTGAAAATTAAAATGGTCAACATGGAAAGGTTGGTCAGTGTGGTAAAAAATGACCAAAGTAGGGTCATCAAAAAATATGCAATAGTTCAAGTCACAAAATGGCCAATGTCAAGGTAGACATGGTCTAGTGGTTGGTTGGAGAAGGGTAATATCCAAAATTTTAGGTTTTGGTTTGGGGGAGAAAGGTGATCTATAAAATTTTGGCTCTTAGGTTAGGTACCTATAAATGTGTTAAATATGGGCTCTCTTAACCATCGATGATCAGGGGTCCCAAGGTCGACCATCGATGGTCACCCTAACTATCAATGGTTAGGGGAAACCTTAAAAGGATAGAGTATAAAAAGTGAAAATGATATTTTATTTTCACTTTTTTATAATTTGATCTCTAATATTTTCATACAATTTGACAATCTAGTGATTTGGCATTTAGCTATGAGAGGGTTGACTGAGTGTTTGGTTAAGTTGTCGATTGTTGATTAGTTGAGCATGTGTTTGAGGTGATCTAGCTTAGACCAAGATGTAGGGTAGATGATGACACAGTCGAGTATTTGGATGTGGGCTTCATCCTTTATAATGATTGAGGAATGACGTAGGTAATGTTTTGAATTGGTAGATTAGGTCAATGGTTAGTTGAATTTGATTATTTTATGTGGTTGTTTGGATATGGTTTTAGGGGGTTTTACCCTAGTTTAGGTTTTGGGAAAATTAGAGGGAGGATTTGGGTTAGGGATAGGATATAGAATAGATTTAGGTAATTTAATGGTTGAAATTTTGTGTTTTGGTTAGGTTTTAGTAAGGTAGCTTATATCTTTTGCTACCAATGATCACACATAGTGACCATTAGTTGTTAAACCCAACTGTCAACAATCAGAGATGACCATCAGTGGTCAATCACCAAAGGACAAAGTTCACTTGAAATTTAGTGGTCATAAATACTATTAGTGATCCAGTGCTTGGGAAAGGGACGGTTTAGTATAAAAATATAGTAAAAGTGTTTGAAAATGTTTTAAGGGGGTGTGGATTAGTTAAAAGGTCAAATTAAGTTAGGATAGGGTAAGTTCAAGTAGGAGTGATAGGTTGATATGGTTGGTGGGTAAATTTAGGTAGTGGTTTGATAGATTTAGGGTAAGTGTGATAGGTTAAGGTAGGGTGTTGAATTTATTTTTGGTTAGGGTAGACATTTTTGATAGAAGTGTCTGGTATTGGTGTGATAGGTTAGGGTAGATGTTAAAATGTTTATGGGTGGGGGTCACATTTAAGTGATAGAGGTAATGTTGTAGAGGTAATATTTGGAATAGGTTGATGTAGGTGAGTTTAGATTGATAAAGAGGTTGATGTAGGTAAAATGAATGAAAATGAACAATGGTAATGGAAAACTAAGTGTGCATGCTAATGTGATTTATTTGTAGGCACGAGACTAGATCTAGATGAGAGATCAAGTTTTGAGGATCTTTATAGAGATCCATTGAGGGATGACTCAGGATGATTGGACACATATGGAAGAGGTTAGTCAAGGATCCATATAACATTATCATCAATTATTGTGAGATATGGCATTGATCATGGCCCTCATCAAGAGATAGGATTTGACCATGAACACCTTCCTACTACCAATAGGGGAGATGACCATCCTATTGGAGGATGTTCATCAGATTACATGGTTGCTTATTTTAGGGGAGCATACTTACCATATTGGGATTAAGGAGAGGGATGAGCAGATGGAGCTATTGTACAGTGAGGATTGGGTCCATGCTAGGTGGGATATAGTTGGTTTTATTTATGGGCCATTGTACCAAAGGGTGCCAAATATTAGGCACTTGATGACTATGATGATAATTGTACTATCCTATTTCACATTACCTAATTTGAGTAGTGGATGATTTCCTTATTTGTTACCAAGTGTGTTATTGGAGATGTTGCTTAGGAGGATAGTGTTCAGGTGGGCACCAGTCTTGTTAGTTTAGATTTATAGGGAGATATGGGATCAGTGTGGGGTTTGTGTTTCATTATTGGTTAGATAATTATATCAAAGTTTTGAGATCATTGGGGCTACCATGGGATGGTTACACCCATGTAAACTACAAAGTGGGTTTCTTGTGATGGAGGGGAGATTAGCTTTGATAGGGGCTAGAGGAGGTGAGAGAGACAATGACTAGTTTAGGGATGAATTAGAGGGTTTGGTTATGGGTGATGTGGTCTAGAGGCCATATGTGGGCTTTCTTAGATGGTCCCTTTATAGCTATCACACTTTATCTTTGTAGAGCTGGAGGTGGATCTATGAGAAGAGAGAGGGTGATACTGAGCTCATCACATTTGAGAGAGTTTGGAGGTAGTATGGCCTAGTACAAGGGGTTTTAGGTCATTTTTTGAGGTACAAGGAGGATGCAAAGTTTTTTTTACTTGAGCCATAACTAGAGGAAGTGGTGTTAGATCATAAG
The DNA here is from genome assembly GCA_037957365.1 of Torreya grandis. Lineage (NCBI taxonomy): Eukaryota > Viridiplantae > Streptophyta > Pinopsida > Cupressales > Taxaceae > Torreya > Torreya grandis. The sequence continues at coordinate 1,855,151 of JARHVA010000926.1, read as the reverse complement.
GAGTTACCTAATAGAGCAGGGATAGATGATGCTAGTGTTGTTAATAGCTATGTAAGATGGTACCAAGCCCAATATGTAGTGGTTGATTTTGGATGGGATGATGGGGGATGATAGGCCATGGATGTGGATCCAATCGGAGCATAAGATGGTGATGTGATGCATGTTATATATATGTGATGTGTGTTCATGGTTTACATGTCTTGATGTTTTATGTTTTATGATTATGAGATGTTAACTCAATAGCTTAGGCATGTGATGATCATAGATGATGTTTTTTTTGTTCATAGATATGATTATGAATGGTTTTATTATGGTTATTGGTGTGGTTTATGATATGATGTATGCAATGATGTTTATCGTAAATGGATAGGATGATACTTATGATGAGGTTTGATGATGTTTGTTGTGGTTCATGATGTTTTGATTATATATGGATATATGATGTGACTCATGGTGTTTTGATCATAGATAGATATATGATTTGGTTCATGATATGGTTCATAATGTTTAGATCTATGATTTGGTTCATGATATGGTTCATAATTTTATGTTTATTATTGATGTTTGTTATTTATGATCATGGAGATGTGATGTGATTATGGTTAAGGATGTAATGAAAACACATAAAGTAAGTTAGATAAAAAACTAAATGTAAGGAAAAAAAATAAGAATCATGAGATGTAATTCCACATGAAGAAATGATAAGAAGGTAAGAAAAAAGCACAATGCCTTTTCATCAGTAAAGACCTAACAAAACTAAAGTTAGATCAACTTGAGGAACATAATCCTTTCAAATGCTTCGCATTACCATTCTTTGGTGGATAAAAAAGGTGTCTTGATCACATTGTGATAAGTAAGCTCATAATTCGTTGATTTATAGATGATATAACAGGGAGATAGGTTGAAAGTGTAGATAAGGTAGATGGGTTGATAGGTAAGGTAACCTTATGTGGGTTAGTTTTCCCCTTCTATAGGTGACATAATAACCATAATGGAGATGTGATGTGATTATGGTTAAGGATGTAATGAAAACACATAAAGTAATTTAGATAACAAACTAAATGTAAATAAAAAAAATAAGAATCATGAGATGTAATTCCACATGAAGAAATGATAAGAAGGTAAGCAAAAAGCACAATGCCTTTTCATCAATAAAGACCTAACAAAACTGAAGTTAGATCAACTTAAGGAACATAATCCTTCTAAATGCTTTGCATTAGCATGCTTTGGTGGATAAAAAAGGTGTCTTGATCACATTGTGATAAGTAAGCTCATAATTCATTGATTTATAGATGATATAACAGGGAGATAGGTTGAAAGTGTAGATAAGGTAGATGGGTTAATAGGTAAGGTAACCTTATGTGGGTTAGTGTTCCCCTTCCATAGGTGACATAATAACCATAATAGATAAGATGTGACATAATAACCATAATGGAGATGTGATGTGATTATGGTTAAGGATGTAATGAAAACACATAAAGTAAGTTAGATAATAAACTAAATGTAAGGAAAAAAAATAAGAATCATGAGATGTAATTCCACATGAAGAAATGATAAGAAGGTAAGAAAAAAGCACAATGCCTTTTCATTAGTAAATACCTAACAAAACTAAAGTTAGATCAACTTAAGGAACATAATCCTTTCAAATGCTTCGCATTAGCATGCTTTGGTGGATAAAAAAGGTGTCTTGATCACATTGTGATAAGTAATCTCATAATTCGTTGATTTATAGATGATATAATAGGGAGATAGGTTGAAAGTGTAGATAAGGTAGATGGGTTGATAGGTAAGGTAACCTTATGTGGGTTAGTTTTCCCCTTCTATAGGTGACATAATAACCATAATAGATAAGTCCACGTCTTAATGTCAGGTTTATATTAATCAATGTAGGAGTCTACTAATGTTATACATGAAATCTAATTGTATCTTTCTTTGGATACCTTATTTTGATTTTGATATAGGGTCATTTATTGATTTTGTTTTGCTAGGTTGTGAAGTTGATTGACACAAGAATCTTCAAATGATTGATTTTGACAACTTTTATTTAGCCATCCATCAAGGGAGTGGTCTAAGTTTTAGGTTTGTTTTTTTGGTAGTTATCCTTCAAGGGAGCAATCTATCTTTTTAAGTAATTTTAATTTTGGGTTTGGGTAGTTGTCCTTTGAGGGAGTAGTCTACTATGCTAGAGAGATGTGACCCAAGTGATATTTTGGTATCCCAATTATTTTGATGTTAGGTTTAGACATGGACTTATTTATATAAGCTTAAAGGTCTACCTTTATGAGGGCAAATTTTTTATCACAATAAGTTAATGATAGGTGAAGGAGGTGGTCTTGAGAGACAAATGACCATGGGATTCCATCTTGTTAGAGATGAAAATTATCCATGAGAACCATGCCATGGGTGGAACCATGGTACCCATATTTAGGATTAGGCTATGACTATGATGGTTAATCACATGGTTCTATATTGTAATCAGTTGTCCTCAAAGGGATAGGGGGATAAGTAAGTGAAGGTGAAAATATCACAAATCAAGGGATGAGCTTAAGTTAGACAAGAAGGTGAGTTTGATCCTTATTTAACAAAATAAAGGATGTAGATACAAAGCATTGAGAGACTCATGTTCTGGTTTGCCTTCCAAAAATGAAAAATGGTAAGCTCTTGATCCATACTTATGGGTTATGATGTAGGGTCCAAGCCAATTGAAAGAAAATTTTCCTCTTTTTATTTTCTCCAAATTGGTTACATGTTGTTTTTCCTTAAGGACAAGGTCTCTGATATTGAATTCTCTTTATTTTAGGTGTTAGTTATAGCCATGATTGATTTTCTCTTGATAGATACAAAGATGGTTAAGCACTATGAAACAATGCTCATCAAGTAGCTCAAGTCATACAAAATATTATTAATGATAATCACTCTAAAAAATGATGTCTTGAAAGGATATGGAAAGAAAATGAATATGAATTTTGAGAGGCAAGACTGCCTCTACTCCAAATACTATAGAGAAAGGGTTAGCACCCATAGAGGTTCTAATTCTAGTGTGATAGGCCCATAGAGCGAAGGGATGTGCAAGTGATAATCTTAACTTGATGTACTGACTACCTTGGTTAACATTTTGTTAAGGGTTTTGTTGGAGGATTCTACTTATCCATTTGATTGTGGATGGTAAGGAGAGGAAAATCTTAACTTGATGCCAAATGCATCATAAAGACTTTGGACTTGCTTATTTGTGAAAGATTTTCCATTATCGGTGATGATCTTATGGGGAACACTAAAATAACAGATGATATGATGGTTGATGAATTTGACTATCTTATTGACTTTGGCTTAGATGAGGGGAATAAATTCCACCTATTTGGTGAAATACTTGGTGGTGGTGATGATGGAGTGATGCCATTGTGAAGAATGAGGGTTGATTTCCCCAATAAGATTGATTCCCCATTATGAGAATGGCCAATAGGTGCATGATGTAAATTAGCATGTTATTGGAATTTAACACGCTTCTTTACATAATCACAATAGTCCTTGTTGAGTGTGGGCCAATAGTAGCCAAGGCAAAGTATATATTTAGCAATAACTAAACCACTAAAGTGTCCCCCACAAATTCCATCATGTATTTCCTTGATAGCATGGGAAGCTTCATGATTATGTATAAAATAGAGAAGGAGGCTATTGAAGCCATGCTTGTAAAGGATTCCCCCTAGTATGGTATAATGAGAGGTACTTTGAACAAGGCTCTTTGGGCATTAGTAGAGAGATTAGGATGAATGATGTTGAGGTTGAGGTACTCGAAGCTTTGTTCGTGACATATGTTAAGTGGATATATTTACACACTAAAAATAGTAGGAAGATTAGAATGGATATAAGAGGGTGTAATAAAATGGTGGATGGTAACAAAGAGTTTAGAATTAGTAAGTTGAGATGGGATTTGGGAAGTAAGGGAAGTCATTGTATCCGTGAACTTATTATTAGATCGTGGAACAGACTAGATAAGATAATGATCAAATGATTCTAAGAGTACATATAGTAGTTGTTTTTACTTTTGAAAGACATCATTCTTTCATTGGTAGGATCTATTGACCTGGTTGACCAACAGTTAGGAATTGCCAAAGACACTGATGGTCTTAATTCCCAAGGCTAGAGTGGTTTGGAAACCTATTACTAGGGATTCATACTCATCAACATCATTGTTGCACTCAAAATCAAGTTTGAATGAAAGGGGAAGAGTTTCATCATTAAGGGTAATGACAATAACTCTGGTACCACCACCATGATAGCATTTGGAACCATCAAAGAACATGGTCATTTGGTAGGTGGGGTCCTCCTGAGATAGAGTTGTGGTGGACTCATCTATAAATTCAAGAGGAAGCAGTTAGTTGTTTGGTATAGGAGCTACAAATAATTTGTCAATAATGAATTTCACTTTAATCAAGTTATACTAGAGCAACTCAAGGTCAAACTCAACTAGGAACATGAGCCACTTAGCCATATGCTAGTTTTGGTATGATTTAGAGTGCATGTACTTGAGTGGGTTAGTTTTGTTGATGATAAAAGTTTTATGGTTGAAAAGTTAATGATGTAGTTTGGAAGCCACAAAGACTAAGGTGAGGCAAAGTTTCTTAGAATGGGTGTATTGAGTCTCATACTCTATAAGCATTTAACTTATGTAGTAGACAACTTTCTCTTTGTTTTGTTCATCATGGTGAGCAAGCATTTCTCCTAAAGAATGGTTAGTGGTGGAGATATAAAGGTAGAAGGGTTAGTCCTCTTTAGGAGGGGTAAGAATGGGTAGAGAAAAAAGGTATTATTTGAGTGAATAAAAGGTTTATTGGCAATCCTTGGCCCACTTAAAAGATGTATCTTTCTTGAGAAGATGGTGATAGGGTTGACATCTATCCAATAACTAAGAGATGAAAAACAAATGGATCAGAGTTTCCCTTTAAGATGTGGAGTTACTTGAGGTGGGTTAGAGGAGGCATTTCCAAAATGTCTTTGACTTTGGATAGGTCTACTTAGATTCCTCAAAGGGAGATGATAAAGCCAAGAAGCTTTCTAGATAGGACCCCAAAAATATATTTCTTGGGGTTGAGTTAGATGTGGAAATGGATTAGGTGGTTGAAGATGATTGTGAGAAAGGATAGGTGATAGTTATGATGTTTAGATTTCAAAAGGAGATTATCCACATAGTCCTCTACAATTTTATGGATTAGATCATGGAAGATATAAGTCATCACATGTTGGTAGGTTACTTCAGCATTCTTCAAACCAAATGGCATGACCCTGTAATGGAAGGTTCCCCAAGGGGCGATCAATGAAGTCTTATGATGATATTTGAGAGCAATTAAGATTTCATTATATCCCAAGAAATCATCCATAAGAGATAACATCTTTTGACCAACTGTAAGATCAACAAGTTGGTCAATGTTAGGCAAAAGGAAGTCATCCTTTAGACAAGCAAGGTTGAGGTCATGAAAGTCAAGATAGAGGTAAAGTCCCCCTATGGGATTTGTAATGGGAATGACATTATAAAACTATTGAGGATAATCAATGGGTTAGATTAAGTCAATAGATAAGAGACATTGAAGCTCTTCTTTAACTAGAAGGGCAATGTGAGGGTACATCCTGCGAAGCTTTTAGTGAATAGGCTTAGTATTAGGATGGGTGACAATGTTATGGAGTGTTATGGAAAGGTAAATTTTGGGTATATCCTGATAATACCAAGAAAATGCTATGATTTGGTTAGGTAGGAAAGAAGGGTAATATTTATGCTCCATAGAATCTAAGGATTGATCAATCTTGACAATATGAGGGTTATCTTGAGTACTCAAGTTGACATTGATAGTGGATTCATTCAACATGGTTTGGTTCTTAGGAAGAAGGTATTTATGGGTAGAATAATTCCTTGTACCAAGGTAGGTGAGAATGGAATAATCATCATGATGTTGGATAGTGTTGATGGTAGGAGAATCATTTTATACCATTTCAAGATGAATGAGAGGAAGGGTTTTAGTTTGGATGCCCTTTTGTTAAGTCGTGGGGCCAAAACTAATAGTATTGATCAAATAAAAAAGTTAAGAGTAATTATCTTGAAATCTTCAAAAGTTGAAGGATATGGGGTTGGTGAGGATGGTATGTTTTCCTCAATGGTGGTGATAAGTTTTGGTGAATCAGTTGGTTCTTTTGGTGGTATGAACCCAAGGCCAAATAATTCATGAGGTTTTTGGGTTTTGATGGTAGGTAACTTGTGAGTTCCCTAATCATAAAGGCTGAGGATGAATTCCTTCTAGGCACACCTATGAAGGTATAATTTTGAAAATGTCAATTTGTCAAGATAGGAGAAGTCAGAGATAAATGGTTGAGTGATAGAGGTATCGGTGAAGTAAAAATTGGATGATCAAGTCCCCGATAGATTAAGTTGGTTTGATGGTTTGGAGGCTCGAAAGGGATGATGGTTCTAATGTTGGGGTCATAACTAGGATCATGGGTGAGGTTACCATACTCTTTGAGGAGTAGGGAAAGCATCCAAGGCTAGAATATGATACTCCCCTAGTGAATTACGTTAGAATGTGGGTTCTAAGGGGAATTCTATGAGAATATGAGAAGAAGGGATAGATAAGCAAGCTAAAACTTCATTGATGGTAGGGGTGGAGTTTTTTTTGGTTGGTGGTGAGGTGATGTCATTATTTTTTGGTAGTAAGGTAGATGAGGGAGGAATAAGAATGTCATTAGGTAGATATGTCATATTACATGATGCAAAAGGACCAGGGTCATCTTTTATGGTAACAACTTGACCTTTGTGTTCAAATTTGACACATCAGTGTAAGGTAGATGGGGCATAACTCATGGAATGGATCCAATGGTATCCAAGTAAGATGTTATATTGAAACTCACCCTCTACAATGTAAAAGAGTTCTAGAATTGTATGAGGTCCCAAGTGGATGTGAAGGATGACTATCCCCAAGGCAGTAGCCATAGTGTCATTAAAGGATCAAAGGACTACTGTAGTTTCTAACATGATATTCTTAGGTAGTTGGAGTTGGTCATAAGCATGAGAGGAGATTATGTTAATGCTATCTCCTCCATCAATCATCACCCTTTTGATGTGGGTTTGATTCATGTATATGGTGATGAAGAGGGGAGGATCGAGATCTTCAAAATGGATAGAAGGTATTTTTTAATCCTAGAAGGTGATGAAGGTAGAAAGGTAATGGGATTAAGGGAGGTTCATCCAATAATATATCATCCTCATCCCATAAGCTATGGATAAGTGCTTGGAGAGATTTACAATTCTCCATGTCATATCCAAGAGTCTTATGGTATAAACAGATCAAATTGTCATTAAAACATGATGGTTTAGGACATGAAGGGTCAAAAGGTTTGATAGGTGGTAGGCTTAAGGAAGAGGTTTACAAAAACATTTATAGAATGGTAGAATAATATTTTATCAAATTTGTTGAGGGTGTTGGGTTTTTGGTTTTAGGAGTGGGAGCTTTTGTAGAAGTAGGCTTCACCATGGAAGTTTTAGGTGGTGGAAGGATTTTGGTGGGTGGTTTTGGTTGGGATGGTTTGGTTATGGTTGGTTTTGAGGTGGAGGATTTGGATATGGATGGTGAAGGTTTGGTAATAGGTGGGAAGGTAGAGGTAGATAGGTTAGTTAAGAATGATGGGGAGTTTGATGATTTGGTGGAGGTAGGTGTAGGTAGACTAAAAGGAGAAGGTTTAATAGATGATTAAAAGGTAATTATGTGAGGGTTCACATTATTGATAGAAGGATAAGCTCCTAGGATGGTATAAGGATGGGGTCCTAAGCTATATGGTAAGAGGGAAGGAAGTGGTATAGCTCTAGTTTGAGTTGGGAGTTTGGTTCATTCCACCTTCTTAGTTAGGTTAGTTGGTTCCACCTTCTTAGTGGGTTTGGTTAGGGTTTTATTTGGTGGAATAGAAGGGGTTAAGTCCAACTTCAAAGATGGGTGAACAAGGCTAGGTGTAGGAAGTATTCCTAGATTCTTGATGGGTTTGGTTAGGGAGGTGTAAGGTGATTTGACAATTTTAGATGGAGGTGGGTTGGATGGTTCTAATATGGTTTTATATAAATAATTTTTTGAGGATGGGGTTGAGGTAATGATAGGTTTGATGGTTGATGCAAGTGAGGTCAGGTTTGTTTTGGTAAGGGAGTGCAAGATGATGCCAAAAGGTGGCTCTACCTAGATTGGGTTGAGAAGTAAACTCTAGATTTTGGACCAATCTAAAAAAAGGCTTGTAAATGGGTTTGATCCCTTTGTCATTAGTTTCAAAGGTTAGGCCTATGGGTGGAGGTGAGGAAAGGGTTTCTTCACATTTGTTTTTTATGGAAGGTTCCATGATTTGGGACAATGTTTCCTCCATGGAAGGTGTAGGAAAGGTGATCTCCTATTTTGGGATGGTTCCCAAAGAGAGAATGGGTGGTTTTAGGATAGAGGAAGAAGGTTTGATGGCCTCAAGTGAAGTAATAGAGATGGTTATTTTATTTATTTAGTTATTAAAAGGAATAGTAGGTAGTTCAACCACTTTAATAAATGGAGTAGGTGAAGAGATTATTGAATCAATGGTTGCCTCCTTTGATATTTCTATCATAATAGATGTGGATAGGTCCATTGTCTCATAAAGCAATGAAAGAGGGGTAGTTGCTTCCTCTATTTGGGTGTCCAATGGAATGGAAGTTAAGTCCATCACTTCAATGAGTGGAATGTAGTAAGAGGTAGTTAAGGTAATGGCCTCTTAAATGATAAGTTCACTAATAATGACATTAACTATATAGACCTCATGAGCATGAGATGATTCCAGTTTATTATCATCATAGTTGGTAGAAGGGGCATGATTGGGGAAAGGTTTATGGAAGATGTCAAAGGACTGATTTGGGGGTGAATTGAGATTATCAAATACAATTTCTCCCTTATCAATAATGTTTTGGACAATATTGTTAAAGGTATTGCACCTACTAACATCATGTCCAATTATGTGGTGGAAACCACAAATATCATTCTTATTGTACCAACTAGGTGCATGACGAGAAACATCAAATTATTTGGGAGGTTTTATTGGAGGAAGTTATATGATGTTTAATTTGAGTAGTTTGTCCAAAACTAAAGCACAAGAATCCCCTATCAGAGTATATTATTTTGGGGAAACTTAGTTTTGGTTTCAATTTTGTTGGTTGGAAGAGTTACAAGAATTAGTTGGGTTGGTTGACAGTTGGAGGTGGAGCAATTTTAAGAACAATTGAGTTGGTAGATGCATTTGATTTGGTATTGAGATGGTTAGTTTGAGTGGTATTTTTGGTTAAGGAAGGGTAATTGTATTTAAATATATAATTTTTTTTCCTAAGTTTCAATTTTCCCTCATCAATGGCTCAAATTTCTAATTTTCATGCCATGGTGAAAGCCTCATCAAAAGCCCTGAAAGTTTGAACTTGAAGAGTAGGAGAAATAAATTTGGAATAAACATAAGAGAAGAGTTCAATCAACTTGGGTTGGGGTAAGGATAAATAAATTTGGTTGATAATACCTCTCCATCTAGCTGCAAAATTGGCAATTGATTCATCATCAAATTGCCTAATGGAATAGAGGTCAGTAACAGAGACCTTTTTAGATATGTTGATTGAGAAATGATCTAAAAAGACTTGGGTAAGTTGAGAAAACGAAAATATGGAGTGATTGGTGAGAGTGATATACCAATCCAAGGCTGGTACTGATAAAGACATGGGAAAGGTATGAACAAGAAGAGCATCATCATATGCAATTAAATAGCAAAAATGGTAAAATGATCTCAAGTGTTGTTGGGGGTCCTCCTTGATTTGGAACTTGGAAAACTTGGGTATTCCCATTGAGGAGGATAATATCATATAAGAAAGGATGGATGGATAGGTTCATTACATATTTGATCATAATATAAAATTTTATGTGCCCTAGAGATAGATGATTCTAGGTTGGTCATTTTGTCCATTAAAATTTTGACCAAATCTATTTGAGGTTAGAGATCTCCATAGTTGGATGGTAGGTTTGGTTGAGATTGGGTGGTATCAATATATGGATAAGTGGTAGAAAGTTGAGAAGATACCACATATTGATATGTGGTCATTGAAGGTTGGGATGGTGTCACATAAGGGTTGATTGGGTATAAAAGGTTGGGTAGAAGGTGTTATGTATCCTTGTGGATTAGGAACATATTGGTAGGATGTCATAGGTATTTGTTGTGGTATTTATATGGGTTTATTTGGAGGTATGTATGGGTTGGTAGATGGTTGGGGTTGAGTGGTAACTCTTGTGTAAATAGGTGGAAGGTTAGGAGGTATGAAAAGCACCAAATTTTGAAGAGGGGTGGAAATTGGTGGGTTGGTAGTGACAAGGGTAATGGTAAAAATAGGGGTAGAAGATACCCCCATGGTGGATGAGGTATGAGTAACAAGAGGTGAGGTTATCCCTATGTTGTAGCTATTGGTTGGTATAGGGGGTGTTTGGATATTAGTTGGGATGTTGGATTGGGTTTGGGTGGTGGTAGTGGATGAGATATTTCTAGAAGAATATGCTTGGGTGATAAAAGGTTGGGTAGAGGTAACAACAACCATAAAATGGAGAGGCATACCATAAGGTGGATCTGTATGAGGAACCAAAGCATTGAGGTAATGTTGGAGGGCCACAAGGTTATTGTCAAGGAAGGTAACAAAATCCACATTACCCTTGACAACTAACAGAGGCATGGTAAGAAGAGGAGAAAGATGAGGAGAACTCTCAACATCTAAAGTAGACTCCATGGAAGGAGAGGAGGAGGAAGATGGTGGTTCTTGGTTGGTTTGATTCCTCAATTGTTGTCTAGTAAAGACCATGTGAGGAATAGAAATGAAATGGAAAAAAGATCACAAATCAAACACAAAGTAAGAAAAAGGAAAAATAATATCAATACAATCAATACATCCACTAAAGTTCATTTAAAACTTAGGATTCTTTTTAGATGACTTTGGCTTATGCATTACAAAGTGTGAAGAGGAAGTTTGGTTTGTAGATCAGGTACCAAAGAGGAAATCTAAGGTTGGTTTCAGGTATGTTTAGGTGCTAAAAATAATTTGTATTGAATATCAATACATGGATTGATATTGGGGCCTACCCCCTCACTTCACACACCACAATGATAAGGGTGTCTGGTGCTTAGGCAAGATATACTGAATTTCAGAGTTTATACTCAACCAAAGAGTTGAGTTGGTTCTCCCCTTGGTAATAACCCCCAAGTGGGATTGATGGGAAAGGATAAGGTTACTCTTCAATGATGAAATCCTAGTCAGGCCTTGTCTCAAGTTTGTTTTGATGTATTGAATGATTATGTGGTTTGGCAAAGTGTGTGATAACAAGATTGAAACAATGATTAATTACTTTGCTTTTTAGTTAGTAGATGAACTAAAACAAATAAGAAATCAATGTATGCAAGGTTTATTTTAAGCCCAAAAGACATTTTAGATTTTGTTTTATGAGCAAAGAACAAAGGAAGAAAGGGGCACCTAGATGATGCTAGGGTCCCACCAAGCATGCCAAAATCTTTCTCTTAATTTTTTCTCATTTCTTAATTTTGGAAGAAGATAAGAAACTAATAATAAGGGTGTGGTAGAAATACCTAGTTGTTGGTGTGAAAGTGATCCAGATGAGTATGGAGAGCTCCTCTTTGTCTTGGAAGGATTACCTATAAATAAGAAAACACTAACAAAAGGGGTTGTTATAAAGATAGTTAGGTAGACTACCTAGCGTGAGCTAGATCCAAGAAGTGTAAGCTTGTTAGGAGGCTGTCAATCCACACTTTGATAACAATTAAGTTTAAAATGATCAAAATAAGATACTTGCATTAAATAACAAAAATTACTGAAGTGAAATATAAGAAGTAGATGAATGATTGATAAATAAAATGACTTAATATAACAAAAGTGGGTCAATACTAGTGCTAAGATAGATCAAGTCAGGTTCAAAAAATCAAGCAAGGGTCTGTGAACAGGCAGGGACACATAAGTTAGATTTGGTTTGGGTTGAGGGGTTGGAAATAGCTTGTTTTTATTTCATGACATAGTGGCCATTGGTAGTTAAGCTAACCATCAATGGTTGAGTAACCATCGATGATTTGGGGTGATAGTTGGTGATTATGCTAACTATCAACAATTGCCTATGGCTTTTTGAAGGTACTCAGAAAGAGTGTTGTAAAATGGATTAGTGGTTAGGTAAGGGTCTAGTCAGAAATGAGAGGTTGGAAGATAGGTGCAAAAAGGCCTAATTCAGATTTGGAAGTTAGAAACTAAAAAAAACAAAACTAAAGTATAAATGTACCTCTTGCTTGCTCAATAGTTGATGGTTGAAGGTTGGAGCAATTTTGGTAGAGTAACAGTAATTTACATCGAGATAAATTTTAGTAGAGGTTCAGATCTTTGTTGTTATTGATAAAATGTTGGAAGAAGACTAGTTGGCTAGAGAGCTTGAATACCTGTGTGCAATAATTCTTGTAATCCTCCTTTTCACCTCATACTCCCCTATTTCTATAGGAGAAGAGAGATGGAGGATATAAGGTTACCTAGTAGGTTGGGTTGCTGATTTTGATGCTTGGAAGTTTGTTAGCACCACATAAGGTGAATACATTTAATTGTGCCTCATTAGATCACACACAACTGGTGATGTGTTAAAAGGGTGAGGACCTGACGATCAATGGTTAGGCTAACCATCAACAGTTACGCTGACCATCGGTGGTTGAGTGTTTAGAGGTAAAGGGTCAAGGTAAGTTAAAAAAGGGTAGGTTAAGGTTCATTAGTAAGTTATTGAGCTTAGTTAGCTAAGTAGCTAACTAGACCCAAGGTATAATAGGTTGGTTAGTGGGTCAAGAAGGGTTAGGTAGTCTCTAAGGTATCTCGAGGCATTTTGACATGTAGTATGGTTTTTTAGTGTCTATAAAAATGAAAAGATAATTACATTAAATGCATTAATGATGAGAAGCAATGGTCTAAGAGTGGTGGCCTTTAATAAATATATTTATGATGAGAAGTGATGGATGTAATGAGAGGGGTAGTAAATGTGGTTAACTGCATTGAGCCTATCAAAAGGCAAGTTAGTTAATTTTTACTTTTTATATTTTCATTTATTTGATAATACAAGAGCTGAGAGTCGAGAATGAAGAAATACCATAGTCAAGAATGAAGAGAGCAAGATTCCAAAATAAGTATATGAAGCATCACAAGTTGATACACATGTAGTAAACCAAGTGTTAATTCATTCAAGAAAAGCATAGGGTAACTCCATCATGACCATGAAAGGAAAGGGTTGTAGGTTTTAGGTTTTAGGGGAAGTCCTCCATTAGAGGGTAGTTAAGCTCAAAAATCCAAAGTCATCAACCACAATCATGTATTCTTTCAGGAACATTGGATGGTTTTGCCTCAACCTTAAGGCTCCTTGGAGGGTGATGGAGCCTAATAAAAAGGCCCTAAAGACTGACCCATTATTGACAATACTAGAAGAAGAGGAGGTACTTGGAGGAGAAGTAATATTCATTAAATAAGAAACACTAGAAGAACAAGCATATCACATGAAAAGGGGAGAAGCTAGTATGGAGCAATAGGCCAAAAATATTCAATCATCTCCACTCCACCACTGATGATTGAATAAATGCAGTATCCTAAGATAGTGTTGGCACATAGAGAACTAGGTCTCCAAGGTACCCACATGTACTATTTTTGATTAAAACCATCATCAGCCTAGGAATGATTTTGAATGACAAAATGATTATCGAGTTGAGTGTTAGAATATCAAGAACCAATTGGTGTATGATCTTAAAATATTCAACACCTTAGATGTTATGGGGTTATTCTAACTATTGCCTTACTTTGGAAAACCCATGGAGGCAATCAATTTCCTTCTTTCACACATCCATGAGGATTATCTCTACTTCATTGGACATAGCATGAAGATCACATCCAAGAGGCTAATAAAATTATAAGGGCTAAAATGTTTAGGGTTGGATGTGGCCTATGACTTAAGGAACACTGATGAGGTTTAAAAAATAACCATGACACTGATGTATCAAAAACAAGTCCATGCCATGTATATTAATAACCTATATGATCCTTTCCTCTAGGTTGTAGTGTAGATCATCATGACCAAAATATATGGGATCAATAATTAGGAAGTCGACATGGTACACCTCTACATTTCCCACCAAGTTACTCAAGGCTTGAAATATAATTGGGATATGTATTTTAGCCACAAAATTATTGAGGACATAAAGAATACCCATCAAATACCTAGTCATAGGTTTTTATGGGGTGTATTTTTACTTTTTATGGTTTTTTATGAGATTAGTGTTACCAAACTACACCATAGGAGTGTTAAAGTGGGAATACCTACCTAATAATACATCCCTTACTAAGTGTTATAAGGCATTCACGTGCCTAGGTCATATCACCCCTTCCTGTAAGATAACGATGAAGTATTGGTTCAATGGCATGAAGGAGGCATTTGAGAATGAATGACACATCCTAAAGGATTTCCCCCCATAGTCATTGAGAAAGAATAATTCATTCTAAAGTAGCATTTCTATCTCGTGTGCATCAGGATGGCCCCTTCCAAATATCTCTCTACATGGCTCAAGTTATCATATACCTTTTTGGCATGGTACTTCATCGACTCCATAAAAAGGATATATGATTCACATCCTATTACCCTGGAGGAAAACAATATTGACTTGGAGATTTACACTCTCTAAAATATGTATGAATATTTAGGCAAGAAGTCATATAAGTATCAAAAGGAGACAAACCAAATAGATATGAAGGTCAAGTCCATGGTAGTGGGAGAATAGGTACACACTTTATTTTATATGTTTCAACCCAAGATTAAGGACTCAAATAGTACATAATGTGAGAGGGAAAATTTCCCAACATCACCTCCCTTAAATAAGAAGAAGTGGGTTGAGCATAATGCCAATGTAATTAGTCAATATGCTCCTTAAAAACAATAAAAAACTACCCAAATGCCATATTCAAACCTCTCACCACCAAGACCCTCACCTCCTTGACCTTCTCCACCATGCCCTTCTCCACCTCACCCTCCTCCACCTCATAGATCTCCGTCAAAAGTTACACCACCACAAGTCCCTCCACCCCCACCTTCTCTTCCACATGTTCTTCCAACTCTACCTTCACCCCCGAAAATAACTCTGTAGATATCTCCCCTAAATGTTTCATCATCATGAGCTATATAATAGTGGGCTATAGAGTAAACACTAGAGTAGGAATTCCTTGTAGTATAGATGGAAGCATTGAAATCCAATTCTAAGAAGACACCCTCCTCAGTGTCAGAAGAGGAGGCCACCTCTGAAGACTTTCCATTTAATGTTAAGTACTTATATGGTGAAGAGTAGGATGGTGAAGAATAATAGATGAGTAGAATGGCCATTGAAAACACTTCTTTAGCTAACAATAAAGAGGTTGAGGTATTAGAACATAACCCAAATAAAGGGAAGGAGCCAGTTGGGTTCATAGAAAAGCCTACCATTGATGTATCTACCAATCTTCATAATCGATATTAATCAATTATCCCTAATATGATGTATCTATAGCCACACTTACTTCTCCATGATGAAACTTTGTAAACAAAGAAGTGTCCTTATTGGACATGTACAAGAGTGCACCTTTGAACTCCCTCAAGATAACCTTCTTCTATATCTTGACACTTCTATTCTTCCCAAACCATTGTGGGTGGATCCCCAAAATATCAGCCCTCTACAAGCCAACATAACATTCTTGAAGATGGCCTTAGAAGTCATGCACCAAAATATTTTTTCAAATTTTGATGAGCACAATGCAGAGAAGAAACGTGCCTAGGTGGTGGGTATGTATAAGAAGAAAATTTCTGCCAAGAAGGCACTCACCAAGAAAGTGGTTTCTTTAAAGCAATAGGTAAAGGAGGCCATGGAGGCAAAATTTAAAATGTTAAATTTATGAAAGATAATTTTAGGCTAGGAGCTAGTGCTAATGGCTGGTGTGCCTCTTGATAGGGATGCCATAGATAAACTAGAGACCCTAGTGAACCTCCTTTTGAAGTACTACAAGGAGTATCCCATACTGAAGAATGAGGGATTAGAGATAGTGAAACAATTCTCCAAGGTAATTGACGTATTTAAGCATGACCTAGAAAGAGTTGGGGAAGTCATCCCCATTTTGGACAAGATTTTTGAGTGTTTAACATGCTTGAATAAGATATTGGAGGCTCAACTTCAAGTAGAAGAAGCCTAGAGGTAGAAAATGGATGATGCTATCCTCCTAATAAGGGTTCACGCTGACTGTGCAAAGGCATTTAAGGATGTAGAAATGATGAAAGAAAAGATCAATGCACATTTACAATAGTTAAATGCCAGTTTTTTAGTCCTCCAAGGATAGGTTATCGAAGAAGTCTTAACACTTGAAGACATCCAAAAGGATGCCAACATGTTCCTCGATGATTTGGTCAAAAAGGCCAATGAGACATCTAACCAACTCAAGTAGATGAAGAAGTCCAAATTATCCATTGAAGTAATAACTGCCAATCTACTCAACACATTGTCACATTGTGACAATGTCAAGAAATAGATCAAGTAGATGAGGCCTCAAATTTTGGCAAAAACCACCAACAAAACTTAGTCCAAGATGAACTAAGAGCATAGTGCGGGGTGATGTTAGACCCTAAATATTGGATAAATGTTTTGACATTTTAGCATAGAACTGACACAACATAAAAGGAACATGGTGTGGAAAGTCTATGGGATAGAACTTGAATGACATATAATCACTATGGCATGAAACTTGCAAGGCACAAAAGGACAAGGGAATAGATGCATGAGTGTGAGAAGTGTTGTCCCCAAAAAATGCCACTCATTTTTGGGACAACCTAAAGATCAAAATCCTCTCTTCCCCTTTCAAAAATTGTTTTGAGCATTTCGGTTCCTCATTTTTCAAGCTTCTCAAAAATCTACAGACTCAGCAGGTCAAGTTCAATGGGATTTCACAAATTGAAATCTATGGACTCTTTCAAGGTTAGAGAAAACTACGGACTCTGTAGATATGTTTTTGTGGACTCAACATGCTTGAGGTTAGCAAATTCAATAGGTTAAAAAGCTTCTGCAGGTGGGTACAATCAAAAGAATTAGTTTCTAACATTTGGTTATTTTTGAAATTGGTTCATCGCCTTGGTTCGAATAGGAATTTCCATCGGCAAGCATCAACAGCAAGTTCGACATTCGGTTCATCCTTTGGTTCAATGTCAATAGTTCAATAGCTCGATTTAACCAAGCAATTTAACACTTTATTTCACTTGGGTGGTTCATTCCCTTTTGTTTCGATGTTTTGGTTCAAAGACATGGTTCAAAGTTCAAAGGGGTGGTTCAATGCAAAAGATAGATAGACCGATAGCTCAAAATGCAACAGGAAGAGACAAAGTTGGAAAAAGACACTTTGCATCCATCACGTAAGAATGGCAATTTTTGCCGCCCATACATCTTTTGGTTTCTTCTATGCAAGAGTGGCGATTTTTGCCTCCCTTGCATCCTTCTATGTAGGAGTGGCAATTTTTACCGCCCATGCATCTCCGTTTCCTCTCCTCTAGGTGCAAGAGTGGCAATTTTTGCTGCCCTTACATGTTCACCTTCTCCAATATGCAAGGGCAGCAATTTTTGCCGCCCCTGCATACCTTCTCCCCAATTTTCTTAACTCTGAGAAATTTTCATTTTTCCTATTTTCCATGCCCACTCCCCTTTTTCTTCCACTTTTTGACCTACTCACGCCTCATCCCTTTCAAGCACATTTTCCTAATTGTGATTATCAAATGTGTAGTTTTCCCAGATTGCTATTTTTTCCCCTGATTGCACAATCACGATTCTCACTACAGTTTCTCTAAAGGATCCCTCTTCATCGACGTCTTTTCAACAAAAGTTTTTCCAGATCACTAAAGTTTCTTTGAAGAAGTCAAAGATTATGAAGAAGACTGAAAATAAAGATTGAAGCTGTTCTTCCATGCTTTATTCAAAATGCACTTTGTAATTGTCTTGGGACATTTTCACATGCAATTTTGTAATGTGTAATTACATGTAAAAATTATTAAAAAATATCTCAAAAAGTCAAAGATGACTCATCTTTGACTTAGATATTTTTATATTATAATCTTTTTAATTTTGAGAGTTTCTCCCTATATATAGTGGAGACCTCTTTTGTAAAAGGATCTCCGATAATTGAGAGCAAAAACTCTGCTGAAATTGAGACACTTCTTGAGACTTTGTGCTCAACTTGTAAATCATATTTTGTTAAATGAATGAGAAGCAAGTTTATTTCAGACTTTGTGTTGAAGTTATCTGTGTTATTTAGGAAATAATTCTTATGTCCTCTTTCCTAATAATCTCATATTTATTTGATTTAATAAGCAAAGTGGGTGTGTTGATATTATCTGAGGGCATTTCTAAAAGATAGAAGAGAGACTTTGAGCTACTTTTATCTTTGTGATCCTTTTATCTTTTGTAGTTTCAAGTGAAGACTTTGTGCTTCATTTCACTCTACGATTATGTTCGTTTTGAATCAGTGAAGGAGGCTACGGAAGACTTTGTGCTTACGTGAGTTTCTTTGTGAACTTTGTTACTTCAGGTGATTTTTTGCTCTACACTGGATACCATTCCTGAAAGAAGAGGAATGTTGTTGGCCAATGACCAGGATTTCTCTCTCTTGTTCCCTGTACATCACCTCTGAAAAAAGAGAGGTGGATACTGTTATACCACCCCATGTGTTATTTTTTGCTTAATTATATATATATATATATCCAGCATATAAATATTAATAAGGAACCTCCCCTTGATGAGAGGAGAGATTTACCTCATCCAGATCTGGTAAACCCATACTTCTCATGGTGTAAATCTCCCTATGATGTGGTTGATATACCCATTTTATCATCAGTTAGTTGACGACAAAATATTCACCCAACAGCTTTTTAGTGACTCCGCTAGGGAATCGAATGTGCAGTTAGAAACCTCAAGTTTTAAATTGAAACATTCCTTACCCTTATCCATTACATAGTCTGGTGACTTCGTTCCATGTCTTACCCATTATCATTAAAGCCTTACCATCTCCCTCCATCTCTGTTATATTATCTGGTCTACAAAACCAGAGCCACTGGGAAGAACGTGCATTTTGAAGCCTCCAGCTTCAACTTGAAGTAGTTTTGGTCCCTTTTTCATTTAAAATATAACAACTCCACACTACACAAGAAGCCAAAGATCTAAGGGTGTTTTTGACCCCATGTTTGAGTTGGCACAATAGAGCAATTTTGATTTGTTTCCTCCACTGCCTTTCCTCTAACGATCTAGGAGTCTTCCTCTTGACCTTATCAGGTCACCAACACAAGGTAGAGCTTCTTTTCCTACTGTTAATAGTGCCTTGCCTATTAACACTCCACCTAGATTTGTTATTCCACCATTTAATCAACCTATCATAATGGCTCAAGGCCCATGGGGCAATTCCTTTTGTCCTCTTAATTTAACTACACCTTTGCATGAACTACCTCATAGTTCTAGAAAAAAATAGGTTTTTTGGTGATGGAAAGGTTCATCTCGACGAGCATATTGCCACTTTCTCCATAGCATGCGGTGTAATCAGTGTGGAATTTGGGGATGTAGTAGTGAGACTTTTTGTATAAACCCTGCAAAGAGCTACCACAAATTGGTTCTATCACCTGTAGGCTGGGTCAATAACTGATTGGGATACACTCAAAGCCAAATTTGAAGCCAGATTTAAACCTGCTAAAGATGCACATGCTTTGTTAGCTCAGCTAACACAGATGAAAAAAGAATCCCAAGAACCTATGATGGATTTCATAGCTAAATTCAACAAGCTGAAAAACTGGATTCCAACTGTTGCTCATCCCACGCCAAAAAATCTCAAGTGCTTTTTTATCAACTCGCAGCTCCCTGAAGTAAGTTTCCTATTGAGGTGAGCTGGCCCTACGAATCTAGCATTGGCTCAAAATTAGCTATTGAGATCGAAGATGATCTTGTCCTGGCAGGTAAGATTAGAAAGGACCCTGGTAAAAATAGATTCTCTTCATTTGCTGAAAGCTCTTCTATAAGCACTATAGATCTTATGGTGCAAAAATTGACAAATGAATTGATAGCTTTAAAGAGACAAATGGCCCAAGTTATGTCTGCTTCTCCTAATTGGGATATGCCAAGGAGGACATTTCAGAATCAAGCATACCAAGGCAATGCTACTAGGAATCAAGGGCAGCCAAATCGACTTCCTCCCCCATAGAGGAACCTCACCATTGAAGCACCTCCAACCAGCTCAACGGTTGGATATCTAGAAACAAAACACGCTTCCCCTTTCCAACCTGAGTTGGACCAACAATATGATGCTAATCTCTTTGAAGAGTAAGAAGAAGAATTAGCTGGTGACTCTATCATTGGTTACCTAAATTATCAAGATGAACCCAGAAGCGAGGGGAATGCAGCTGAGGGATCATATGCCATATTCATCCGATCCCAAAATCAGTCAGCTCAACAAGTTGATAAAGAGAAGACAGAGGAGCAACCTCGGCCATCAATTTCAATTGCCAAGTGGGGAACCACTTTGCCCTTCCAACCAAAGGACTTGATGACTATTGAAAAGGTACATACCCCAAGCATCTTTGCACCCTCTACTTCAACTTCGCAAACCAGCCCTCCCCCTCCCAAAAACCAAAAGAGTGAACTCCCATCCTCTGTGCCTAGTCTAATTCAGACATTTGACATAATTGAATATGTCAAAAAGACTAAAATTCAAATGTTTGAATTTGAATTTCTACAAGCCCATCCTGAACAATTGGATAGGTTGGCAGAATGTGTGAAAGGTACAGCCGTCCCTGTAGGACAAGAAATTTTGAGGGTAACTCATGATACCCCAAAGAATGTATCCACCCAAAATAATCTTGTCATGACTCCTCCAGTTGCTCTTGAGAAAATATAACTTTTCTATGTTTCCTTGTTAATAAACGGTTGCAAGCTGAGCAACTGCATCATCGATTCTGGTGCATCTGACAATGTCATGCCTGCTAAAGTGGTAGAATCTCTTGGTCTCACATTGACTAAAACTTTTGGGAGATGTTTCTCCATGGAGAATAAACAATTACCACTATTGGAGTAAATTAAAGATGCCCAATTTGCATTTGCAGCGTTCCTTGACAAGAGGATCAAGATGACAGTTCTGGTAGCTGACATCCCAGCCTCATATGTCATTCTGCTTGGATGGAACTTTTGAAAGGATGTCAGAGGAGAATTGAGCATGGAATTGTCCCAGATAAGAATCCCTGTGAAAGGCGTGATGTAAAGGTTGCTTCTTGAGAGAGAGGCAAAGTACATGGTCACCCAAACATCAGCCCCTGCAGCTCAAATTCTGTTTGAGTCCTCTAGCAGGGGTAATTATTTTTTGACCACAGAAGAGGTTCATGAAGAGCTTGTTAAAACCCTTGAGAATTCCAACCAAAAAACTGGTTCAGATGAAACAACGACAAGTGGGCCTGATAGTGCCAATTAGTGGTGGGTGTCAAATGAGGATAATCAAATCAGGTGCTGAATGGAACTAGAAGAGCAACCAATTATGGTAGCTGACCATGCTGTTGCACATCATGATCAGAGAAAAGAACTCTTCACCAAGAAAACAAAGATTCATGGTTTTTGGATCAAAAGACAAGTCTTGCTGTGGGGCAAGAGGAGAAAACAAAAGGGAAGGCACAAGAAATTGGTTTCTTGGTGGAGAGTTCCATTCACACATCATCAATTCTAGGGACAAAATGGTTTCTTGCTGGTTTATCAGGATGGCACACCATTTTTACTATCTTGCAGTGGGCAGCATCTGAAGTGCTTCAAATCTTGAGGCATCAAATAAGATCATCTGTACATATGTATATTTGTATAGTCTTTAGTTCTATTTTGTGCTTTTCATTTTCATTTTTGGAGCCTTTCTTTTTGGGTAGAATGACTCTGTAGCCCAATGGCATGCTTCTAAGGCACTGGAGATTCTGGATTCTACTCCCATCAATCAATTTTTGCAATTGAAGGTAGTTCCCCAACTGGAGCCAGCTGTTGTCCCCAAAAAATGACACTCATTTTTGGGACAACCTACAGATCAAAATCCTCTCTTCCCCTTTCAAAAATTGTTCTGAGCATCTCGGTTCCTCATTTTTTAAGCTTCTCAAAAATCTATAGACTCAGCAGGTCAAGTTCAATGGGATTTCACAGATTGAAATCTATGAACTCTTTCAAGGTTAGAGAAAACTACGGACTCTGTAGATATGTTTTTGTGGACTCAACATGCTTGAGGTTAGCAAACTCAATAGGTTAAAAAGCTTCTGTAGGTGGGTACAATCAAAAGAATCAGTTTCTAACATTTGGTTATTTTCAAAATTGGTTCATCGCCTTGGTTCAAATAGGAATTTCCATCAGCAAGCATCAACAGCAGGTTCGACATTTGGTTCATCCTTTGGTTCAACGTCAATAGTTCAATGGCTCGATTCAACCAAGTGATTCAACACTTTATTTCACTTGGGTGGTTCATTCCCTTTTGTTTCGATGTTTTGGTTCAAAGACATGGTTCAAAGTTCAAAGGGGTGGTTCAATGCAAAAGAAAGATAGCCCGATAGCTCAAAATGCAGCAGGAAGAGACAAAGCTAGAAAAAGACTATGCATCCATCATGTAAGAATGACAATTTTTGCCGCCCATACATCTTTTAGTTTCTTCTATGCAGGAGTGGTAATTTTTGCTGCCCTTGCATCCTTCTATGTAGGAGTGGCAATTTTTTCCGCCCTTGCATCCTTCTATGTAGGAGTGGCAATTTTTGCCGCCCATGCATCTCTGTTTCCTCTCCTCTAGGTGTAAGAATGGCAATTTTTGCTGCCCTTACATGTTCAACTTCTCCAATATGCAAGGGCAGTAATTTTTGCCACCCCTACATACCTTCTCCCCAATTTTCTTAACTCCAAGAAATTTTCATTTTTCCTCTTTTCTGTGCCCGCTCCCCTTTTTCTTCCACTTTCTGACCTGCTCATGCCTCATCCCTTTCAAGCACATTTCCCTAATCATGATTATCAAATGTGTAGTTTTCCCAGATTGCTATTTTTTCCCTTGATTACACAATCACGATTCTCACTACAGTTTCTCTAAAGGATCCCTCTTCATCGACGTCTTTTCAACAAAAGTTTTTCTAGATCATTGAAGTTTCTCTGAAGAAGTTGAAGACCATGAAGAAGATTGAAAATAAGGATTGCAGCTGTTCTTCCGTGCTTTATTCAAAATGCACTTTGTAATTGTCTTGGGACATTTTCACATGCAATTTTGTAATGTGTAATTACATGTAAAAATTATGAAAAGATATCTCAAAAAGTCAAAGATGACTCATCTTTGACTTAGATATTTTTATATTATAATCTTTTTAATTTTGAGAGTTTCTCCCTATATATAGTGGAGACCTCTTTTGTAAAAGGATCTCCGATAATTGAGAGAAAAAACTCTGCTAAAATTGAGACACTTCTTGAGACTTTGTGCTCAACTTATAAATCATATTTTGTTAAATGAATGAGAAGCAGGTTTATTTCAGACTTTGTGTTGAAGTTATCTGTGTTATTTAAGAAACAGTTCTTATGTCCTCTTTCCTAATAATCTCTTATTTATTTGATTTAATAAGCAAAGTGGGTGTGTTGATATTATCTGAGGGCATTTCTAAAAGATAGAAGAGAGACTTTGAGCTACTTTTATCTTTGTGATCCTTTTACCTTTTGTAGTTTCAGGCAAAGACTTTTTGCTTCATTTCACTTTACGGTTACGTTCGTTTTGAATCAGTGAAGGAGGCTATGGAAGACTTTGTGCTTACGTGAGTTTTTTTGTGAACTTTGTTACTTCAGGTGATTTTCTACTCTACGCTAGATACCATTCCTAAAAGAAGAGGAATGTTGTTGGCCAACAACCAGGATTTCTCTCTCTTGTTCCCTATACATCACCTCTGAAAAAAGAGAGGTGGATGCTGTTATACCACTCCATGTGTTATTTTCTACTTAATTATATATATATATATATATATATATATATATATATATATATATATCCAATGTATAAATATTAATAGGGAACCCCCCCTTGATGAGAGGAGAGATTTACCTGATCTAGATCTAGTAAACCCACACTTCTCATGGTGTAAATCTCCCTATGCTGTGGTTGATATACCCATTTTGTCATCAGTTAGTTGACGACAAAATATTCACCCAACAAGAAGACCTAGTCAAGAAGAGAATTAACCATGATAAACCCAAGAACATAGGACTTAGGATAACAATGGAAGACTTAGGGAGTGCATGGGAAGTGGGAGATGGTTAAGGAGTGATTCTCAAGTGTCACCTAGACCTTATCAATTAAAGTTTTGCACTAACCCACCAGGAAAGAGAAACATGGAAGTAAGGATCTAGCATAGGGTGAGTATATAGGGGGCACAAAGTCTTAGGTCCTTATGAGAAGTTAGTTTATATATGCCATGAATCTCAGTTTGTAAAGAGTTCATTCACCAATTGTTCGTGTCATTAATGTTGTAAATACTTGTTCAAGGGAAAAAAGTATAAATACCCTTGTAAAACACCATGTGACAAATATTTTTATCATTATACTAAATAGATTAATATATTAGTTGCAAAAATTATAACCATTCTTTTATTCATGTTATAAGTTAAGCTAGTATTTATTATTGGTAGGTTCTATTTGAGAACTTATGGTGGGATCATAATATGCAACCTATGACAACTTTTACTTTTTCTATGTAATCAAATCTGAACTACAATGACACTGATCTATGTAGTTATGGTGGCTGAGCTTAGTAATATAAGGATCAAAGTAGTTTATCTTTGATTATATGTAGTATCTTATTAAATATATGTTTAACCCAAGTAATAGAGATAGTTAATGTTACTATGCAACATAACCTACGAGAATTGGTCTTTAGCTGTGTGCTTTGGGTGAGCACGCAAGACCACAGTCTTGCATGAAAGGACCAATGTGCTAGCTCATTGGGCTACACTTCAGTGTTGAAGCACTATTAAGAATAAAATACCAATAGTGATCTCTGTAAATTTAGACACAAACCTTATTACAAAGTTTATTTTTATGAATAAGGACTGAACTCCCTTTTTGGATTGTGTTATAGGCACTTTGTCAATGGCTTCCACTCTCTCTGAATCTATCATGACACCATCCTTAGACAATATGTGTGCTATCAACTTGGAATTTTTTACTCTAAAGTGAAATTTATTTGGATTAAGATAAATTCCAAATTCCCTCCATCTAAGGAACACTTTTTCTAGATGCTCCAAATGCTCTTTTCTATTTTTGGAGTACACTGTAATATCATCTTGAATCACAATAATAAACTTGTTAATTACCCTACAAAACAAATTTCCATAGCTATTAAAAATGTTGTGCCAACATTCATTAACCCAAAATTCATCCTCATATAGACATAAGTGCCCCAATGTATTGTAAATGTAGTTTTGGGTCTTTTAGATTCTTTTACTACAACTTGGTTATACCTTGAGAAACTGTCTAATGTGGAAAACATCTCTAATTATGTAACACTCTATAACAATTTATCAACATTAGGTAAGGGAAATTATAATTGAGATAAGCTTTAATCAAATTTCTAAAATCGACACACAAGTGGATGTCAACATTATTCTTTCTCACAAGGATTAAGTTTACCACCCATTATGAATACCTAATGGGTTGAATAATCCCACTATCCCTTAATTTATTTAACTCTTCCCACATCTTGGTGCCTAAGATGGGGTTAATAGGTCTACGATTTTTCCTGAAAGGTTTGATGTTAGGTTGTAATGGGATGACATGTTAAAATAGATCCTATCTATATTCTTTCAGTTTAGAATAAGACCAAGCCAAGCAATCCTAGTACTTCTTTAGAAATTTCATGTAATCTTGCTTCTATTCTACACTCAAGTTATTATCAAGAAAGACCTTTTTTGGATTTACATTAGAGCCCAAATTGAATTTAGTCGCATATTTTTAGATAAAGAGATATTTATTTTTAATTCTTTTTGCTCCATCAAAAGATGCCTCTAAAATTACTAATCCTCTTGGAATAGTTTTTGTCTTCAATTGAATGATATATTTCCCAAATAAGGTTTCTTTCCCATCACAAATTTGGATAATGGATTCCAAGTCTTTGATATGATCTTGAAATTTTGATTCACTATTGAGAAAACTTTTAATATGATAATCATCACCAAAAACCTAAAAATGATGAATGTTGTTTGGGACTAAAGGTTTAACATGTACCTCTAACTAATATTGACAGTGAGGGTTCATGTTTCCAGTTTTAAACTGAGCACCCAACCCTGCAATTCTATTAGCTTCTTTATTGAAAATTCCATCATGATGAAAAACATTGATAACATCAAATAATTCTAACAAATCCCATACAACATTTCTATATTGCTTTAACCTTTTATTTCTGGTGGCATAAACATTTCAAACCTACTTAACCACTAACTCAAAATCACCCTTTACAATCAAACTTGTAATTCCATGATCTAGGGTAATCCTCAAACCAAGAATGAGTGCCTCATATTCCATAATGTTTTTAGTGCACTCAAAGGACAACATGAAATAAAACTAAAAACATTTATTATTGGGGACATAAAAGACAACCCCATCTCCATTTCTAAGATTAGATCAAGCCACATAAAAGACATTCTCCAAACACCATCACTTTCTTCATCAGATCCAACATCAATAACAATAGATTGTTCAACATAATCTACATTCCCAATGAAGTTACCTAGCTCCACATCAATGTACATAACCTAATTTAGAGCATGCTTAGGATCTTTAAGTACATGTAACATTCTAGGCTCTCTATCAAGTTTCACAATATTAACCTCCAAAGGAATGGTGTCATAAGAAAGGTCCATATGAATAGTGCAACCCATGATGGCTGCCCATTTTGTTGACAATAACATTCCTAACTTAGGATGACAATCCATAACTACCACGTCCATGTTCAAAAATCTACCTAGATGAACTTCCAATTGCACTACCAATTCTTTAACTTATCTAACAACTTGTACCTCTCTTGAGTCCATGGCATAACACTTGCCAAAATCATATGTTATTTTTTACTCCAAGCTTGTTAAAGATACCCAGGGGCATCACATTACAAGAGGATCTAGAGTTAATCATATAATTGTGAACAATCAAACCATTAATCAGTAAGGTAGTATAGAAAGGGTCAACATCCAAATGAATTTCTATTATTGTAGTTCCCAAATAAACCTTCAGGGCTAGTTCAACAACCTTATGTGACTTTTCATTGTCATCTAGGAGTTTTGGGGGTGAATTAATCTCATTGTCATCTATATTCTTAGTAAACTCCAAATACTCAAATGCCCTCCTTTTGTGTTCTGGAATTCTTAGCAATTCCACAAGTGGGACAATGATTTTCAATTTACTCATTAATTAGGCCATGTCACATACACTGTATTGAGGAAGGGGAGTATTTGTAGGAATGGTGACAACACTTTCATCAGGAATACAATCATTTAAAGTCAAAGGGGGCATAAGATGGGATGAACTAGCATTCCTAATAACACTTTTCAAGGGTGTATTTTTTCTTACATCATATGTACCCCTAGGGATACAAGATAACAAAGGTTCTATGTTCTTGACTAGAGCACATTTATATTTGACGTTTTTGGATGCTGGTGCTAGTTTGGAAGAATTAGGGACTTATTTGGTTTTATTAACTTTTTTGTTTTTATCCCTTGCACTGGATCTATAGGGGTAGTATCTTGAGGAGAAGCACCTTATTTCTTACTTCTCAGATTGTATTCTTTCTCTGAGGAAACTACAAATTTAATTAATAGTTTCTTGTCCTCAACTGAAGGAGTTCCCCCATCATATTTTTTCATAATCATAGATCTTAAAAAATAAAAGTCAAGACTGGGTAACTCATATGTTTGTGTCATGTTTACATCACAAAAATTTTTATGAGTTGGGATACATACCTATTTTAATATACTCCAAAATTGATCAACGGTGGTAACACTCAACAACTTTGTGGAGGTACACATTTTACTTTGAAGGATTTGATAATCAAACATCATAATCTCATCATTATCAGACACAGACTAGGTTCATTTGCATCTTCATCCATTTTTTTAGTAGTATCACAAGGAGGATGGGGGAGGAATAATTTATCACACCAATCAATATCAAGGTCATATTCTAAATAATTAACCTTAGCATTCAATGGATTAGGAACCTTCCTCCCAACTCCTTTATGCTAATTTTTAATCATTTCTATCATCTTAGGTAGGCCTCTTCCCTTTATCATTATCTCTAATGTGGAAATAGGATCTCACTTGTTATTTATTTTGGTTTTAAGCACTCTCCTAACTAAAATATCCATAAGGAATCCCCTTCTTATCTCTAACCAACTTGTATGACATTTCCTTGACAACAGTAGCTAAGGATTTCATAATTTCCTCAAGGTTGGTAGTCTTATTGAATTAAGGCTTCATAGGATTGATGAAATTTACAACAACCCTTTTGCTAAGAGGATTCCACACATATTTTATATTATTTTCAATTTGAATGTCCATGTTGAATTCCAACTATTAGCTACCCAAGTTTCACCCTCTTGAAAAGGACTATTAAAATCTTCAAACTTGGACTAACATTAGATTGACCTATAGGTTGTGGGATACTTGTAATCCAAGTCAAACCAATAATTTTTTGGGGATAGATCCCTTTATTTGTTAATTAATTTCTCCTTATAATACTTATTTATATTGGGATGAAAATGGAAAAGAGATTACATAAAAGAAATCTACACTAAGTGGTGATGCACCAATGATTCACTAACCTCTCTGGATTTTCCCCTTAGACACACTTATGAATCTGAAGAAACCAAAAATTGATCATACATATTAACAAAGTCCTAATCATGAATGTTTCATGTGAATATTAATTGGAATGTTTAAAACTTGAAGGCCAAGAACCTAGGTCTATTCAAGACACTATTATCCCATCAACACATAAAAAACACTCCTACTTATCAATACTTCACACAACCTGCATAGACTAATAACATGAAATTAGGTACATGAAAGGACATACATAAAATAATGACACTCATACATTATACAAATCAATTCTCACAAGGCACATTAATGTTCAAACAAGAAGTCTACAAATATTCTTCTATTGATTCAAATATATAAGGTACAATTTTGGTAAAGCTTTGCTACACCTAATTAAGGGATGAGAAAATAAGAGCTAAATGTATGATTATATAAAATTTTTTTTTAGATATTAGAGAATAATATAGGCATAGGAGAGGCCATGAATGAGACCAAGGTGGTACATGGCAGTTACATCAGTCATAATCACTCCCTCCATGCATTGACAATTCTTCAATGATTTCATTTTGGAATTAAGATGATGTGTGGAGGCTATAACATACATATTTGAATTAATGTATAGCATGAAAATGAAAAAAATATCCCATTATTCCATCCAATCATAGTTAAAATTTGCACATGGGTGTGATTATACCTCAATAGGCATTGAGTAGCTTCCTCTTCAATGTGCATGCTGATATGGATTTGAAACTATCCCCATCCCTTGATAGTGTCTTCAACACGGAGTATAATTTCCTAAATTATAATTACAAATGACTCATGGTATCCCATTAATTTCATAATTCCATTCTAAGCCTGCTAGGCCCTTGTACTTACAAGTTAAGTAGGCCTCACCTGTAAGTTCCTCATCTTTCTACTCATATGTTCCTTAGGTGATTGATATAGTTGAATTAGACTCTCAAGTCATCTAAGAAGACATATATTAATCTTGGATTAAACCTATAAATTATAATTTAGGCTCTTCAATAATCATCCACGTGCAACTCATCTATCTTTTATGACTAGGCCACTTAGACTAGCCACACAAACTAGCCGATTAGGAGGAACTAACATAGATACTTACATGAAAATTTAAGAACAATTCTATTTTTAGAGGAGTGAAAAAAGTATTGAACTAACCTTTCCCATAGTTTATAACCCTTGATTAATTTATACAACCCATTTTACACTTAAAACACTAAAAATCTACATTTTTTAGAGTTGTCCATATAACCTCTATAAAATTAGGTACCATGGACATGGCTTCCTCTGAGTTGAAAACACATTATATGGGTTAGTTAATAATTTTTTTCCTATTTAGATGAAATTTTCACTAAATATTCCTATTCAATTCCTTATTAGGGTTTAATAGGGGCTTAAGAGTGTACTTTTAAAAATGGTTCACAGAGGTTACGGACCAAACCTTTGAACCAATTGCACTAGATGCATGTTGATAGACCCCTTTACCTCTCTTGAAGTGTTTGAATCTACATACAAAGAATCAATATAGTTGTGATCATTTTAATATGTTATTCAAGTGGGAAACATGTCTCCTGAGTAGTGTTATGGTGTTTGTAAACAAAATGGTAAATTGTGGGAACTCTTATATAATCAATGTGACCAAAAATTACTTGAACATCATGATAATCCCTTCCAAAAAGTGTTGAGGCATCCTTACTTCTCAAATTACTCTCTGATCCACATTTTAGTGGCACTGATCTAATGAAGGTGTTAGACCAGTCTCCTTGTACACATGAATCTTGAGATTTGGCCCTAAACCTAGGGTTATGAGGCACTCAAGCATTATTTTCAACCTCAAGATTATCTCAGAGGTCCCATGGAGTAATACATTGGCTTGATTAAGCCTCTCGACCTATGATGAATGCACATAGTCATCTATCTCAACATATATGCCTATATTATTTCACAAAAAATCATGGATGTCTCTACAGATGAATTATAGGGGGCCATTTATAAGCCTTAGGTCCCACTATTTCCTTTTATCTTCATGATGTATATAAACGCTTCCCATTTCTATGCTTTTATGCTCAAACTAGTATTGTTAAGTATATTTTTTAAAATTTGACCCCTGAATGTGCCAAATAGTAGGTCATTATGATGCTAAAAATACTTGAGAATGCATTAAATATCATTTTATTACCAAACAACTCCATTTGGATGTGTTTTGGAGAAAGAATCAACCATTGGGTCATTTTTGGCATTTAGGCAAGGTTTAAGAAATCCACCATCTTAATGATGGTTCATAGCATATGGACATCCAAACCAAAACCAATTAACATGAAATTATAGTGCATTAACCCATTCACCTTCCCTCAATAGCCTAGGGTATCATGCATAGGGTGTGTGGAGAGAGAAACATTAGAAGGTGACATTCAGGCTATATGCTAGCCAATTTCAATAGGTTATTTCCTTAATAATTATTCATAAAATTTATCCCCCCAATGTCTACCATTATTTCATGAAATTTTATTCATTATGGGGAATTAAATTTCCCACAATGATTTGGGCTTGAGCCTCTCAGTGGAGAAGTGTGTAAACATTTAAAGTTGCATCTCGAGCTAACTCTTTTTTGGATCTTTGGCTCAAACAGTGCTTTGAGGTCACTCTAGCCTTTTTATTTTTTAATTTTAATTGAATTCATATTATTAGGGTTTTTAAAACCTTTCCACATACTTCATGGCTATCAAACTTGTTGTAAGATCTTAGAGATGCTTCAATGTGGCAACATGGTGTATGACCAAGCTTAAGGTATGTGTGATTTAGACTACCCTTAAGGGAATATAACTTTAAAATGAGTTATTTATTCCATTTTATAGTGTATTTATACTTTTATAATCATGTCACATTATTTCATAACCACTTATGAACTCCAATCTGCTTGCAATCCCTTGAAAATAAGAATTCACTCACCTAGCCCCAAAATTGACTGCTATAGATTAGGATAGGTTTGAGAAAAAATAGTGGGTATAACCATGGTTTATCTAGAAAATATGAAGCATGGAGTCAATTTAACACTCATAATTATCATTTTAAATAATTTTGGATGCCTGATCATGCATATAGATACCTCAAACAACCATTTTGCCCAAACTAGTTGCAGGTTGCCTGCAACTCTGAGTGGTTAGTAACATGAGGTTTATGAGGGACTTTGTCCTTTATTCCTTGATATTTTCATGGTGATGGGGTTTAAATAACATTTATTAGGGATATATACACTCGAATATATAAACTTACAACATGTCTCCCTTTGCATATCTCCCCCTTCTTAGGCTTAGGCTTTTATGAGATTATGCCTGTTTGTCCTCAAGTATGATGTCCTTTGCCTTTTATATGGATTGATCACCAATATTTATCTTCCTATTAAATTTGAATCATGACCCTTATTTTATGAAAATTTTCTCTTAGCCTAGGTAATATATATATATATATATATATATATATATATATATATATATATATATATATATATGAATCAACCATGTTATATACATTCATTTGCCTACATTGACTATATACAAGGGTTTATGGGATAAGTTTATGAGAGAGTAGGGTGTTTGGAGTCATTTAAAAAATCTAGTGATATTATCCCAAATTATCCTTCATACCTTATAAATATCCATTCTCCTAATCACACCATTTCTTATGCCTATGAGTGGCCCACACACAATATTCTTGGAGACTTTGCTACAATATGCCTAAATAACTGGTTGTAGGTGGCTATATGCTTTCTAAATAAGATATATGACCTATATAGACCCAAAATTTCGTGATCTCATGGTTATTTATGGTTAAAATGGGTATCCAAGTCTATTCACATGGATCAAACTTAGAATTAAAGTTGGATGGGTGGAGGAGGATTATTGTGGAGTGATATGGGGTTGGAACATGAAGGCTAGGTTGAAACACAACATAAATGGTAGTGAAAACAACATGAAATGAAAAAAGTATGGATATGTCATGAACTAAAGTGTAATAAAAATTCCATGACAACCCACATGTACCTTCAATACCATAGTACACATACCCATGCAAACATATCACTTTGGAGGCAGAAAAAGGCACATATAATCAAAAAATAAAACCTAGGAATTTCCAAGAAACTTCAATATTGGATAAGAAACCTTAAGATTTGATAAAATATGCGATATTTAGAGAAAAGGAGGGTGGTTTTTAGCTATAATTTTGGTTAAAATACTTATTCATAGAGATATGACGATGACTTATGATCACTCCAACACCCCATTTCATACTTTTGATTATGTTTGAAGGCTTTGATGGTATCATTGGACAATTCATAGTCCTTCCATGTAGTGAACCTCATATGCATATGAAATCTTTACTTGAAGTTACCCTAAGAATATAGGAAGATAATGTGAAAATCAAAATTGAGTAAAGGATATGAGGAAGACTGGGACACCCAACTAATATTTTAATGTAGTCAACTTCCCCTAATAATAACACCAACACTACGCTCACTACCCAAATCTGCCTATAGACTACATATTGTGCCAGTTTGGATGTTTGTTGGTTCCACAAGCTCACACATGTGAACCAAAAAATTAAAATGCCATGAGAGGTTCATTCAAGACCTAAGGAAATAGGAACCACCATTGCTTTTCCCAAACAAGCTAAAAACCCCAAAAAACTATTCTATTTTACTTGACCTGTATAAACATGGATGATGCTCAAATACATTAAGTTATTGAGCAATTTTCATATATGTTAGTGGGGAATATATAAAAAAATCCCATGAATGAAATCTGACCATGTGTACTCCCTCTAGATAAGAGCTTGGGTCTTCATTCTCTCTCCTCCATACAGTTTGAGCACAAACTTGAAGTACTCTCTAAGCTTCCCAATGAACTTGAGGGGAAGTTAGGTAATTTTTGAGATATCAAAGAATTGAACACCCTAGTTTATTCTCAACTTTCCATTACTGACCTCCCTCTATAGATCTTTGACTCTACCTGAGTTAGTCCATACTATACAGATTTGTACCATTCAAAAGACCTCCGAATCTTGCAATTTAATTGAATTTTATATTGTTTTATACCAAAATAAATTGTTAAAAGGTATTATGTATGGAAATTAGGATTCATGTGATTATTTTAAGTCCATGGTATGAATTAGGGAAGCTGAAAAGTCATAAATTGTCACATTTGGGGCCCATTAGAGAGGATTTAAGTGTTGATCATGGTTGGAATGGGTTTAATGGTGTATTGAAACACCTTAGTAATGGTATAATGAAGCTCATGAGTTCTATTTAAGTTTTGGGAGGTGTCTTAGTATCCCATCAAGGTCAAATTAAGTCTCAACATGGTTAAAAATTTGATTTTGGCACACACACATGGCCTTAAAAAGACATATCAAATGAATATCATGCTAACATTTCTAAAGATACATTTAAAACCTAAAAAATAATTAAATTAGACCCTAATGCACTTCATTATGTTCTAACAAACTTGAAAATGAATCATACCTTATATGATTTGTCAAATCAAAGATGTTTCATGATACTTCACTAGGTTGTCTTCTTAACTCACCTCCACCATGGCACCTTTGAATATTGAAGTTTCATCAAACTAATCAAATAATATTACACAGGTTCAAAAATTATTAAAAAAATTGATTTAATTTTAAATAGATGCAAGGAGGACATCAATCATCTTATAACATGATAATACAGTGATCTTGTTTGAACAATCCAACCTCATGAAATGAATAACAACCATGAGGATTGGTGATGGGTTAGGACTCTAAGGCTTGAGGTTGACCCATTTTTAGGTATGAGACTATAAATTGGTCAATATTTTTGGTGACTCAGATGTCTTGACCAACCTACTGGTCAAGCGAAATCATAACTCTTTGACTTGCTTTATGACTAGCAACTGAACCTTTGACTGCACATAGAATTTGCTCAATAACTTATAGACCTTGAGGATTAATGAAACACAATAAGACAAAAAGTAAAAGACAATAAAATAATACAGACATAATAACAAACCATAAGAAAAATAAATAAACAACTAAGCATGTGTAGAAGCACTTAGAGGAAAGAGACAAACACTAACTACTATCTACAAGAGGACCATGATGAAAACTAATAGAAATACTTGAGGAACATCCCATTGATAGGGATGGGGAGGTATTCTCCATTAAATCTAGATAGTTGGAAAACATTTCTTTCCTTATAGCTGGTAATGATATAAGGTCCACTCTAAAGACTATCAAACTTGGAGTGCTTGCCTAGCTAGACATGGTTTTTATCCCACTTAAGCATTATGTCTCCTTATTGAAAAGTCCTAGATGAAGCTCTTTTATCAAATTAATTCTTGACTTGGTTTTGAATAGACCATATGGAATGCATGGCACTTCCCCTTATTTCTTCTAATTCTCTCAACTCATTCATTCTTACTTCCATTTCATCATCTTCTAAGAGCTCAAATTGGTGTGAAAGCTCTAAGGTTGGCGGTTCAAGGGAAATAAGAATTTTTGCCTCTCTACCATAAATAAAGAGGTAAGGAGAGTGTCCATTATACCTATTAGGTGTGACTCTATCTACCCATAAGGTATCCTTCAACTTTGTTTGCCATTCTCTTTGACTATCCTCCATGGTGTTCTTAATGATCCTTATCATGGCTTTATAGGTGGGCTCTGATATCCCATTGCCCTATGGGTAATAGTTTAAGGAAGCCTTGAAATAGATGTCATGGCTAAGGACCCACTCACATACTTTATAATTACTGAATACCAAGGCATTATATGATATGATAGTTTAGTGGATACCAAACTCGATCATAAGATTGTCATAAAAATCCAAGATTAAGTTCACATGTTAAGTGCATCTACTTCTACCCACCTTGTGAAGTAGACAGTGGTTGTTATAACCTATTTATGCCTAAAAATATAAGGGAGATGTATCATGCCTATGAATTATAGGCCCCATTACATGAAGGGTTGTTTAAATTGGATGGGTTGTAAGGGTAAGGCAACTAATCTTTGCTTACCAGTGAATCTCTTACCCATGAAGTCTAGTCCCCATTGCATGAAGGGTTGTTCAACTTTGGATTGGTTGTAAGGTTAAGGTATCTAAATTTATTACCCAATAATGTGAATCTATAAACAAGGTGGGCCAAAAATAGCCTAATCTAATGATCTTAGACATTGTGGTCTTGGTAGAAAAGTGCCCACTTGCATGCCCATCATAAAATTGCTCTAGCAATGTATCAATCTAACTTGATTCAACACACCTTAATAGCATACCTCTTATGTCCTTATTTAAGATCACTCCATCCAACAAGATGTATGGGATGATCTAAAGGATAAAGTTTTTTCTTTTGGTCCTATCTAATCCCATAGGACATTATCCTGTTTGGAGAAACTTTATCACATCATTGGTTTAGCTGAGAGGAGTCATATTTGCAACCATCTATTCACTATGATTGATTTCTAACACCATGTATTTATATTATTAAACCTATACTTCAATATGTTAATATATTACTATACCTATGATTAATTTGGTAATTCTCAATTCAATGTCATACTCCATACATTTTTTCACCTATCCATCTCTCTTCTCACTTAAGTCTCTATTGAGTATGAACTCCATTATACTTGGGTGCACGACCATCACAATGAGTTTTTTGTTAGGAACCATGTGTTTGAAATTTTTAATCCCTCTCATAACATCAAATACATTCTTTTCAACAAAGGGGTAACTTTATTCATATCATTCCAATGCATGACTAAAGAAGGCAATTAGTTGTTTTAGTCCCTCATCATTTTGTTGCATGAGCATAACATAAATGATACTAGTTGTGATAAATGCATACATGAAAAAGTTTTTGTTAAAGTTAGGGTTGATGAGGGTGGGATCTTGAGAGACATCCTATTTGATGTCCTCAAGACTTATTTTTCCTTATATGCTCCATGGGAAGTCTTTGTGCTTCTTAAGCATATGATTAAGTTTCTTCACCAACTCTACAAATTATAGGATGAATCTCCTTATGAAGTTAATATTTACCAAGAAGCTCTACAAACCTTTCTTGTGCTTGGGCATGGGTAAGGATAGGATTTATTTAATCCTATCAAGGTTAATGGATAGTCCATTCTTTGATATAATATGTCCTAATAGTTTTCCCTCCGGGACTACAAATATGCACTTCTTGGGGTTCAAAGAGACCACAAATTGATTTCACCTATCAAACACTAATCTCAAGTGTGCTATGTGTTCTTTAGGATACTCTAAAAACCCAGTGATGTCATCAATATAGATGAGAAACATCTCATTAATGATCCATTGAAATCTAACATCCATTGTCCTTTGGAAAGTTTCCACTACATTGGACAGTCCAAAGGGCATCTTCATGTATGCATAGGTACCCCACTTTGTTGTGAAGGTAGTATTGTGTCTATATTCTTCCCTCACTAATATCTAATTATATATAGAGTATACATAAACCAAAGAGAACCATTGAAATCCTACAACCTTTTGAAGGACCTGATCTATGGATGGTAGGGGACAATGGTCTCTCAGAGACACCTTGTTTAGGTCTCTAAAGTCAACTTATAAATGTATCTCCTCATTATTCTTCCTCATAGGCACAAGGTTTACCACACATAAGGAATTTTTAATAAGGAATATGATCTTAGACTCAATCAAATTTGTCAATTCCCTTCTCATGAGAACCTCAACTTTAGGTTTGACTGGTATTTCTTTCTACCTTACCAGTTTTGCATTATCCTCTAACTCTATGGTGTGTTGGTCCAACATTGGGTCAAACCCTTTCAAATCATGGTATGCCCATACAAATACATATTCAAAATCTTAACATAAGGTTATGAAGATATCTCTCTCTTCCTTGGTATTCCCTATCCCTAGCTTAAGCAACTTGTATTTGAAAATAACTACTTTCTCATAATGTTACTCTTTGGTAGAGATACTCACCTTATCCTTCCTAAAATTATAATATTAATTGAAGATACTCTCCAATGTAACTAATCTTTTGGGAAATTTATTTTTCCTTAACTGGACAATCTTAACACCAAACTAATGTTGTAGTCTACCTTAGTTCTTGGGACAAAATTTTGCCTCATGTTGGAGAAAGCAAGCAATATAACTATCATTGTCAAAAAATTTCCAACTCACCTCATTATCAGGTAATGATGGTCTACACACAACCTTAATTTATGACTATGCTTTGGTATCCTTAACTCCATCAACTATGTCATATTGTGCACCAATGGTAGCTAGTCTATCTTCATGATGGTTTGACTCCCTAGGTATAAAATGAATATCAAATTATTTGGATTATTCTAAAATATCCAAAAATCAATGCTTATAAGCCTTCAAAAGAGTATTTTTTATTTCAATAATAACCATCACATTCTACACCACTAGTTCACTATCTCCCTTCACTTGTAAGATTTTGATTCCTCTTCTTCAGGCCCATTGTAGCCCATGAATGAGGGATTCATATTATATAGTGTTTGAAGTAAAACTAAATTGGAACCTTCAAGAAAAATAGTACCATTGATTATAAGGGGAGACAATCATCACTCTTGCCCCACTCCCATTTTTTAACATTGATCCTTCAATGAATAGAATCCATATGCCTTCATGCTGTTGAGTTGGGATAGTGAGACTAGGTACAAATATTCTTCTTCATGCATACAATACACACCAAGACTACCTCCTTAATGGTTTTTTAGGGGTCATAACCATTGTTTCAACTTCCCATTCATCAAAGAGCAGATCTAAGATGCCTTCAAGTGGTTTTTTGGGCTCTTGATCATTGACATTCTCATCTTCATCTAAGATAGTATAGTTCACATTGGATATGTTGCGCATAAAGGGTTATAATTAGAACATATAAATAGGTTCAAACCTAATGGTGAACCTTGTCCCATCTTAGAGATAATCTATGATCAGTCAAAATAAAAATACCCACCAATCTTTACATTGAAATACCTAGATAAGTATAGGGAAAAATATGAAGGAAAATCAACTACCATGATATATTAGGAGATGTTATTTTTAGGGTAGGAAGTCAATATAATCTTCAAGTCCTTGAAAACACCTATGGTCTTTATGGAAGACCCATCAACTATGGCTTTTGGCATGACAAAAGTAGAAACACAACTATCTATCATGCAATTGTGGATAAGGGAGTCTCTTATTATGAATAAAAATTAGAACGGAGGTGGTTTGACCAATTTATTATCTTTGGGATCATTAAGTTTACCATCATTAAAAAATACTACACTTACCTTATCAACTTGTTTGTTCATGAGTGAAAGCTTGGAGATATCTTATTGAAGGAGATCTTTCTTCCCTATAACGAGTAGAGCATCCCACATAGGAATACTAACATTGGACTTATTTATGAATATATAATGTTTAAGGGAGAGATGGATATCTTATATTTAAACTTGGAAGCATAATATCTTGTGTGACTTGGGGAGTGAAAGGACTCTTCTATTACTGCCCATGTCCTTTTGATGTCCATTATGTTGGAGGTGTTTTTTGGATTGAACCTTGAGTGATATCCTCTTGAGTTGTTTGGGTATTTGTTAGAGATGAATTATACTTCCCAAAAATATCATAAACCATACTTCTCTTAGCCTTTGTATGGGCTGAAATTGAGTTATCTTCCTTGAGCACATTCTACCCTTGATTTGCTGCCACATGCTCAAATGAGTGTTCACCTTATTGAAAGTTTACAAAATTGGTTTTATAAGGTGAATTAATTTAATTTAGTCCTTGTTGACTTGTCACTTTAGATGGATTCATAAAAGTCATGTCTCCATGAGGCATTTGAGAACCTTATTTGTGTTATGGAGGAGGTATGCTATCATGTGCTTGAAAGGCAAGACCCTATTACATATAAGAAGTCTAACATCCTTCACCACTTGGAGCCTTTTTCATCTCACCTGATTTACCCCATGGAATAGACACTGGAATTATAAAAGGACCTATATAAGAAAATGACATTCATACATTCTGCAAATCAACTCTCACAAGGCACAATAAAATTAAAATAAGAAGTTTACAACTATTCTTCTATTGATTCAAAGGTATAAGGTATAATTTTGGTAGAGATTTTATACACCCAACCAAGGGATGAGAAAACAAGATATCAATTCCTAATTATATAAAATTTCTATTAGAGAGGAAATAATAATATATGCACAAGAGATGCCATGAATGAGACCAAGATGGTGCATCATAGTTACAATAGTCATAATCCTTTCCTCTATATGTTGACACTTCTTTCAATGACTCCATTTTGGCATTTAAATGAGGTGTGGATGATGTAAATTCCACATTTTAATTCATTTAGAGAATGACCATGCCCAAAATATCCCATTTTTCCATCCAATGATAGTTACAAGGTGCACATGGGGTGTGATTAGGCCTCAAAAGGCATTGAGCAAACTTCCTCTTCAATGTGCATGCTGATATGGATTTGAAACTATCTTTATTCCTTGATAGTGGTATTAAAAATGGATTATAATAACCTAAATGATAGTTGTAAATGCCTCAAGGTGGCCCATTAATGTCATAATTCCATTCTACACCTACTAGGTCCTTGCACCTATAAGTTAAGTAGGACTCACCTGTAAGTTCCTCACCTTTCTGCTCATCTACTCCTTAGGTAATTGATATATTTGAATCAAACTCTCAAGTCATCTTATAAGACTTATATTAATCCTACATTAACCATCTACATTGACTATAATCCCATTAAGCATCATCCATCTACAACTCATTTATCTTGTATGAGTAGGCCACTTAGACTAGCCACATAGACTGGCTGATGAGGAGGAGATAGAAGAGATACTTATAGGGAAATTTATGAATAATTCCAATTTTTAAGGATTGAAACAAGTATTAAACTAACCTTTCCCAAATTTTAGAACTCTTGATTAGGTTTTGTAACCCATTTTCCACTTAAAACCCTAAAAATATGCTTTTTTTGGAGGTGTCCATAAAGACTCCATACAATTAGGTATTATGGAAATAGCCTCTTCTGAGTTGAAAACACATTATATGGGTTAGTTAATTAGTTTTTGCCTATTTAGAAGCATTTTTCACCAAATATTCCTAGTCAAGTCCTTATTAGGGTTTAAGAGTACTTGGGACTCTTAGTAATGGTTTATAGAGGTTAGGGACAAAACCTCTGAACCAATTACACTAGAGGAATGTTGATAGACCCCTATACCTCTCTTGAAGTGATTAAATATCCATACAAATCATCCATATAGTTTTGATCATTTGAAGGTGTTCCTTAGGTGGGAAACATGCCTCTTAAGTAGTGTTAGGGTGTCTATTGAGCAAAATGGGCAACTGTGGGAACTCTTTGGAATCAAAGTGACCAAACGTTCCTTAAACATCACGATAATCCCTTTTAAGAAGTGTTGAGGCTTCCTTACTTCTCAAATTACTATCTACTCCACCTTTTAGTGGCACTACTCTAATGAAGGTATTAGACCAATCTACCTATACACATGAATCTTGAGCTTTGGACCTAACCTTGGGGTTAATTCCAACTCCCACTGTCAAAATTTGATGGCCTGTGGGACATCACCAGAAGTTTCACATTTCTTTCAAAAATATTCTCGATCTTATTTCTTTGTTATTTCTCTCTGTTGGCCTTATGTGCTCGGCTATTTCCTTCGCTGCTATCTTGTTTTTCCCGCAGACTTAGTCTTCTCTGTATATATTCCTTCTAAATTCCTTCAAACTTTGTCTGCTCCTCTGGCTACTTTGCCCTTTGTCGGCTCTGTTGGGTTGGTCGCTGAATCATATAACTACGGGCTTTTTGTTTTGAACGCCTTCGTGGACTTGCCGAATTTCTATGGACCTTTTGTTCGAAGAAATTCCTTTGGACAAAAGTTTGAAGAAATTCATACCCTTTAACTTAGCGTTTATGATTTGCCTTTCGGCAGCCAAGGTGTCCTCCAAGTGTCTGCGTGTCATCCACGTGGATTCAAAACTATTTCTTTAATTACTTGCTTCTACAAATTCCAAATAGGCAAGACACCTACATTGTCTTGTTTTGGTCTTGTTTACCTGTGGGCTTTTTGTCTGACTGTCTTCACCTTTAAAAAACTTGGGGTCTTCTTTGTTTGACTCATCTTCTGAATTCCTTCGAATAGAAAGTCTGAAGGATTCTTACCTTGTTTTATCTAAGTCTTTTGTTTTGTTTTTTTTTGTAGGCTTTTGCTTCTTGCACCCTTTGGCAGCCACGTGTTTTCCAGCGGGTAGTCTACGTGCCCTTGTGTCAGTCCACGCTGTCTTCCAGCAAGCTATTTCCTGACCAGTCTAAGTGGCAGTCCATGCAGTCTTCCATGTATCCTTCGCCAACCTATAGTCCAGTCAGCATTCCATGGCTTCTTTCATTGAACCGCTCCCCTTGAACTAAGACCCATGCATTGAACCTTTTTTGGTGTTGAACCAAAACTTTGAACCAAGGCTTTAAACCAAATGTTGAACCAAATTTTGGTTCAACAGTTCAAAGCCGATGAATTAACATATTGAACCAATTGAACTCTTTGACGTTGAACCAAGGAAATGAACCAAGGCATTGAACCAAAATGT
The DNA here is from genome assembly GCA_037957365.1 of Torreya grandis. NCBI lineage: Eukaryota > Viridiplantae > Streptophyta > Pinopsida > Cupressales > Taxaceae > Torreya > Torreya grandis. The sequence goes on along the minus strand of JARHVA010000926.1, from coordinate 1,812,529 downwards.
TGAACCAAATTTTGGTTTAGACCCTGCACTCTCTGAATTGGTTTTGAAGCCGTTGAACCTTGAAGTGGTTGAACTTCAAACTTTGACAAATACGCTTAACTCCTACTGATGATGTTGAACCTTTGAACCCATTGAATCTATTGAACCAAAATGGTTCAAGGTTCAATGGTTCGAGGTTCAATGGTTCGATGGTTCGCTTCTTGCCTAGAAGCTTGCCGATGGACACTTTGGTTGAACCTTGGCATTGAACCAATCCTGGAAATCACTGAGTGCTAAAAACTTGCTCTTTTGAGAGCTTGCCAAAGGAAAATAGTGCATTCTTCCTTCTTTGGCTAGAGACGATAACTTTCCATGTGGCAAAAAATCTGACTCGTGTCTACAAAAGAGGAGCACTACGCCAATGTGGAGATTGTAGCTGGTAAGATATTGAAATTGGGCAAGGTATGCACTCCACTATAGCAGAAAGCTTTTGTTGAGTTAAGCCAAAATTTTGCTGACATATTTGCATGGTAGTATAGTGATCTCAAAGGGTTTGATCCAAGCTTGGCTCAACACACTATTGAGCTAAAAGACGAAACTAAGCCAATATGACAAAGACAAAGGCCAATTAATCCAAAACTTGAGCCTTTAATGAATGCTGAGCTTCACAAGCTTATAGAGTCTGCTATTATATTTCCAATCAAGCACTCAACTTGGGTGGCGAACCTTGTTCCAGTACGGAAAAAGAATGGTGAGATTCGATTATGTGTTGATTTTTGTGACTTAAATAGGGCCTCGCTTAAAGACCACTATCCATTGCCATTAATGGAGTAAATCTTACAGCTTGTTTCAAGTTCAGAGAGGTTTTCCTTGTTAGATGGGTACAGTGGCTATAATCAGATTTTGGTCAAAGAAGAAGACCAGTTCAAGACGGCTTTCACAACTAAGTGGGGAACGTTCGTGTACAGAAAGATGCCTTTTGGTTTGTCCAATGCTGGAGCAACCTTTCAGAGAGCCATGGATATGGCCTTCCAAGGCCTTCTTAACAAATTCGTGCTTTTCTATTTAGATGATATCATAGTATTCTCAAAGGATGCAAAAGATCATGTGGTGCACCTCCAGCATGTTTTTGAAAGATGTAGACAGTTTGGGATATCTCTAAATCCCAAAAAGTGTGTATTTTCAGTTCATGAAGGTAAGCTGCTTGGACATGTTGTTTCTAAGCATGGTTTAAACATAGATTCTGAAAGGATTCAATCTATTCTAGTGCTCTCCTTGCCTAAAAGCAAAAAGGCTTTGCAAAGCTTCTTTGGAAAGATTAATTTCATAAGGAGATATATTTCAGATTTTGCTACTATAGCTAGGCCACTTACATCCATGTTAAAGAAAAATCAGAACTTCAGCGGGTCTAAGGAAGGAATAACAGGATTTGAAGATGTTAAACAAGCCATAGCAAGTGCCCCCATGCTCTTGAATCTAGATTTCAAGAAAGACTTCATTTTGTATACATATGCTAACGTGGACACCATTTTAGGTATTCTTATGTAGCAGAACCATGAAAACTTGGAACAACCAATAGCCTTCTACAGCCAAGGCCTGCAGGAGTATGAGACAAGGTACTCTTTTGTTGAAAAACATGTCCTTGTAGTTATAAGATCTCTCAAGAAATTTAGGCACTTACTGTCTAATAATAAAATATTTCTAATGGTCGCTCACCCAAGTATCAAGGAATTTCTTCTAAACAAGGACATGAATGAGAAAAGGGCTAGTTGGATAACCAAAGTGATGGAATATGATATAAAAATTAAGATCACAAAATTGGTTAGGGGCAAAGGGCTTTGTGAGCATCTAGCTCAGGACTTGCAAGAAACCAATGAAGCTGTTCTAGTATCAAATGATGTAGAAGTCGCTGCTGTACAAACATCACCTTCTAGCTGGTTCTATGATCTGGTATATTATCTACAGGAAGATCATTACCCTTCCCACCTAAGTGCTTCAAGAAGAAGGTATTTCAGACTGCAATCAATTCCATTTTTGCTTGTTGACAGTGTCTTGTTCAAGAAAGATATCAATGGGATGTTACTAAGGTGTGTAGAGCCAGGCCATACTCAAAGGTTGCTGGAAGAGTTCCATGATGGGTTTGGTGGAGGACACTTTTCTGCCAAAACTACAACACTTAAGATCATGAGAGGTGGGTACTTTTGGCCTATTATATTTGGTGATTGCCATGCATGGGTAAGGAAGTGCAAACAATGCACTATGTTTGTAGGAAAAATTAAACTAGCAGCCCTGCCCCTACAACCACTTACAGTGGATCAGTGATTTGTTCAATGGGGATTAGACTTTATTGGTCTCATCAATCCTCCTTCCAGTTTAGGGCATAAATGGATTCTAACAGCTACAAACTACTTCACACGTTGGACAGAAGCAGTTGCATTAAAGGAGGCAAATGAAACTAGTTGTTAGGACCCCACAGAAGCACAATTGATTACCAAATACAACAACTAAATATGCGAAATTAATCAGAAGTAACAAGTAACTAGAATTTAGAAACAACACAGAATATGAGAGACAATACACAACTTGTATTAATACTCATCCAGAAAAAATACAATAAAGAAGATGCCACTTCTTCTTCACACCTCTCAGAGGCTTCCCACACCTCAAGTGTACAGTAATTCTTTTCTCAAAGCTCTCTCTCTTACGGTCCCAACACACAACTCAAACACAGAGTTGGTGTTCACCTTCAACTAGTCAGTATCCACTACTGCCAGTACATAAGTGCTCCACACACTCCACAAGTGCTCCATGCACTCCAAGTAGATCTCCCTTGAACTTGCAACAACCTGCAACTCAAATGATCTTACTTATGGAAGGATCTACCTTGCCTTTCTCTTTGCTTAATAATCGAGTACACACCGTACTCCAAGTAGATCTCTACTAATCTTGCTACCTGTTGTGTTGCTATCCTCCCTGATCTTACACACCTACAAATCAATCTAGTTTTGCACACCTACAAATTTGGATCCTGCACACACATACACCTACAGATCAATGATCTTACTTACCATGTAGATCTCCAAACATGGCCTTGCACACCTACCGACCAAGATCCTACATACATGAAGAATCCTTTTGATTTTCCAAACTAACACCCACACTTGGCACTGTGGCACTAAGAGGAATAGACCATGCTCTCTTCACACATAGAAGGAGCTAAATTTGCTCTCTTACTCTCTAGCACAAATTACAATACAGCCCATGAGTCTATTATATAGATCTCATGCAAACAATAATTAGACACCTAATTACAATAATTAGATCCATAGCTTCAAGTCTAAAATTGGCTCTTAACATGCAAACACTTGGTTCATTAACAAATTGTTCATGCAATCGATAGTTTCAGAACCGCACAGGCGACCAATGTCAGTCCCTGTCTGCCTGGAGTGACCGACGTCAGCCGACTCTTGTTGACGTCAGTTGCATTCTTGTCCACCACTGGTCGACGTCGGTCAGCCTAACCAACGCTAGTGACTGTGACACTCAACAACCTCCTTCCCTATTTGCATTAGTGAAGCTTTTATCTCCACAACCTAACAATCTCCCACTTGGAGATAAAAAATTGCATTGTACCTGTACTTGTACCCCGTCTAATTTGTTTTTTGGCTTGTATCCCTCTTCAAGCTCAACTCTGAAGACCAACCACCACACAACCTATGGTGTACCTCCTGTCATCCAAGTAACCTACCACATCCAAACCTACAAACCCATGTAGTGAAGTCCTGACCCTGCATAGCATGAATCCCTGCTGTTGGTCTCTCTCAAATACCTAAGAACCCACTTCCCCAAATTGGTTCCTAACTCTCTGATAGCTCCCACTGCTAGGGAAAACTTAGGTCTATACCAGACCTCATGTGATTTTAAACACTAAACTATCCAACCCTTGGTGTGCTCTGGTTTTGCATCCTGCATATTGAACCTCGCCAACACCTGATTCACATCAGCTCCCACTGGAGACAAAATCAACCTGTGATCTTCCATGTCTCTCATGCAAAAAAATTCACTGCTCTAAATTCCTCATGACATGCCACTGAACTAACCTTACCCTTAGTTCAGTAAAACCCTGTATGTACAAACTTGCTAGCTAGCATACCATCCACACACAGTAATAGGATAATGTTGCAACCATCATCCACCTGGTAAGACAAACACAATGGTTACACTGACATTGACTAAAGCCCTATTTTGTCATCCACCTATCAAAACCTGTACCACTATCCTGCAACTTCCTCAAGACCATATAACCTGGCCTTCAGTCTCATGTATCCATTCTCTCTATTCTTTAACCAAGGTATCCATTCATCTCATTACTTTTATACCGGTTGGCAAACCTACCAAATCTCTCATTTGGTCCTGCATCATGTTCATGCCATGCTCCCAATGTTTCCTAGATCCTTCCTGCTCTGCAGTTAGGAACTAGTATAAAGAAGAGGAACAACAAATTTGAGGCCTACTTACACTTTCAGTCCTCCCCATGGGCGTTTGAGACTCCTTGACAGCTTGTTGTCCACCCAAAATTTGTCTCAGTGACCGACCTCGGTCACTACATAGTCTGCATCCGACTAACGTCGGTTCCATGTGACTGTCTAGGTCACCGATGCTAATTATCCTACTGACATCGGTCTCCACCTGTCTAACACCACTAACTTCTCTGGTCTGCACATGACCGATGTCGGCACCTATCTATTTGACATCGATTACCCTTGACCGATGTCGGTACCTGTGTATGCCTGTGAGTGATGACTTTTTACTCGCGAGCTCTACATGGATCAAAACCCTATCCAAATCACCCTACTCAGAAGTATCCAACCCCATCCACTGGTCTTTATCTGTCATCTCCTCTAAGAACACCAAGGCTTTCCAGTTCTTAAGTTTATCAAATACATTAGTCTTCCTTTTCCTGCAATAAACACAATCTTTTCTTGTAGCATCCCACTGCTCATAGAAATCTTGGTCTATGCTCTCCAAAGCTAAACTCTTACCATTTGTCTTAAGAACATCCATTCCCTTCTCACTTATGTGACCAAGCCTACAAAGCCACACCTGTGCAACAGAAGTGGAATCAATAATACAAACAAGTAGATAAAGAGTACCTGCTTTCTTACCACATGCTAATTCAAGTGCATCCGCTGTGAGAGTTCTTGTGCATCTCTCATCACCCAAATTTCTTGAAGCAATTAGCTACATCTTCAAGACTGGGACCTGCATGACCTTCTTCAACACCCATGTGTTGGCCGCCTGCAATTTCAGCATCACTTTTCCTTTGCCAATACTATGACAAGGCTCACCAACCCCTCTACTTGGGGCTGCATGGAAAGAAGCAACATAATCTATTAACCAAGATTCAACTTTATCCAATAAACATCCCAGAGCATCTTATGCAACAACACCTGCAACATCTACTTCTTCAGTTTCTTCATGCTGATCTTCTGCCAACTAACAATATTTCTTTACTTGCTCTTTCTTTCCATAACACCATAAGTGACCATTCGTGCTATTCAATTTCTCCATTCATAGCTTACTTTCTTCTGCCATTGCTATACTCCCACTAACTCAAAAACCCCTGAGAGTGACCTGTAACCAAACACAAACCTACTCCCTGCAACCTTAGCTCTGATACCAACTGTTAGTGGTATCAAGCTATGAGCCAACAACCTCGCTCTGATACCAACTGTTAGGACCCCACGAAAGCACAATTGATTACCAAATATAAGCAACTGAATATGCGAAATTAACCAGAAGTAACAAGTAACTAGAATTCAGAAACAACACAGAATATGAGAGACAATACACAACTTGTATTAATACTCATCCAGAAAAGAATACAATAAAGAAGATGCCACTTCTTCTTCACACCTCTCAGAGGCTTCCCACACCTCAAGTGTACAATAATTCTTTCCTCAAAGCTCTCTCTCTTATGGTCCCAACACACAACTCAAACACAAAGTCGGTGTTCACCTCCAACCAGTCAGTATCCACTACTGCCAATACACAAGTGCTCCACGCACTCCACAAGTGCTCCACGCACTCCAAGTAGATCTCTCCTGAACTTGCAGAAACCTACAACTCAAATGATCTTACTTATGGAAGGATCTACCTTGCCTTCCTCTTTGCTCAATAACTGAGTACACACCATACTCCAAGTAGATCTCTCTTGATTTTGCTACCTGTTGTGTTGTTGTCCTCCCTGATCTTGCACACCTACAAATCAATCTAGTTCTACACACCTGCAAATCTGGATCTTGCACACACATACACCTACAGATCAATGATCTTACTTACCATGTAGATCTCCAAACATGGCCTTGCACACCTGCCAACCAAGATCCTACATACATGAAGAATCCTTCTGATTCTCCAAACCAACATCCACACTTGGCACTGTGGCACTAGGAGGAACACACCATGCTCTCTTCACACACAGAAAGAGCTAATATTTGCTCTCTTACTCTCTAGCACAAATTACAATATAGACCATGAGTTTATTATATAGATCTCATGTAAACAATAATTAGACACCTAATTACAATAATTAGATCCACAACTTCAAGTCTAAAATTAGCTCTTAACATGCAAACACTCGATTCATTAACAAACTGTTTGTGCAACCGACAGTTCTAGAATCACACAGACGATCGACGTCGGTCCCTGTCTGCCTGGAGTTGATCGATGTTGGCCGACTCTTGCCGACATCAGTTGCATTCCTGTCCACCACTGGCCAACGTCGGTCGGCCTAACCGATGCCTGTGACTATGACACTCAGCAACCTCTTTCTCTGTTTGCATCAGTGAAGCTTTTAGCTCCACAACCTAACACTAGTGTCCTTGATTTCTATGAAAGTTTGGTCACTAGGTTTGGAGTCCCTTCAACAATTATCTTTGACAATGTAATGGCTTTTATGGGATCTAGGATTAGCCAGTGGGCAGTCCAACACAGAATCTATCTCAGCACCTCATCAAATTACTATCCACAAGGAAATGGCCTTGCTGAGTCTACAAACAAGAACCTATTAAGGATCATACGAAGGACAATTGAAGAAAATCAGAGATCTTGGTACCTCAAGCTAAAGTCAACACTATGGGCTGATAGGATTACCTATAAAAGGTCAATAGCTAACTCTCCCTACAAGCTAGTCTATGGTAGGGAGGCAAGGTTACCGATCTCTCTTGAGTTTACTGCCTTAGAATTAATGCATCAACTTGAACTATTAGATAATGAGCCCATGGAGATCAGGTATGCAAAACTTATGGCACTGGAAAAAACAAGAAATCAAGCCATGCTAGCCATGGAAAGTCATCAAGCACAGGTGAAAAGGACATTTGACAAAGGAGCTTCCTCACGAAGCTTCAATGAAGGAGATTTGGTCCTTAAGTGGGATGAGGACCGGGCCAAACCAGGAAGGCACACCAAGTTTGATTCACTTTGGAGTGGCCCATACACAATCTCCAGCTGCAATCCCACAACACCTTCTAACTTGCTAAGATGGATGGCAAAGAGCTTCCAATCCCAGTCAATGGGATACATCTAAAACATTGCTATTAAAGAGCAAAGTTCCATGTACATATTTAATTATTCTTTGCTTTCCTCCAAGTGCTGTAAAAGCATAATAGTTTACTTTAGTTTTGTTCAATAAGTGCTTGTTTGCACATTTGCTTTAGTTAGTTTTTCACTTTCATGTGTTTTCCTTCTTATTTTGAAGGAAGAGGTTATTACAGCAATGATTAGAGCAGATTTTCAATCAGAGATCAGATTTTCAATCAGAGATCAGATTCACCATTTGGGATTCATATAGAGTTTATACATGGCTTGGATCCTCAAGCATAGTAGGGATGCTTCCCAGCTGAGTCGCAAGAATGTTAACAAATCTTCCATGAGTCAGATTTTTTGCCACGTGGAAAGTTATCATCTCTAACCAAGGAAGGAAGAATGCACTGTTTTCCTTTGGCAAGCTCTCAAAAGAGCAAGTTTCCAGCACTCAGTGATTTCTAGGATTGGTTCAATGCCAAGTTTCAACCAAAGCATCCATCAGCAAGCTTCTAGGCAAGAAGAAAACCATCGAACCTCAAACCATTGAACCTTGAACCATTTTGGTTCAACGGGTTCAATGGGTTCAAAGGTTCAACGTCATCAGCAGGAGTTAAGCGTATTGTCAAAGTTTAAAGTTCAACCACTTTAAGGTTCAACAGCTTCAAAACCAGTTCAGAGAGTGCAGGTTCTAAACCAAAATTTGGTTCAACGCCTTGGTTCATTTCCTTGGTTCAACGTCAAAGAGTTCAATTGGTTCAATATGTTAATTCATCGGCTTTGAACCGTTGAACCAAAATTTGGTTCAACGTTTGATTCAAAGCCTTCGTTCAAAGTTTTGGTTCAACACCAAAAAAGGTTCAATGCATGGGTCTTAGTTCAAGGGGAGCGGTTCAATGAAAGAAGCCGTGGATTGCTGACTAGACTGCAGGTTGGGGAAGGATACATGGAAGACTGTGTGGACTACCACTTAGACTGGTTAGGAAATGGCTTGCTGGAAGACAGCGTGGACTAACACAAGGGCACATAGACTGCCTGCTAGAAAAAGCGTGGTTGCCAAAGGGCACAAGAAGCAAAAGCCCGCAAAAAAAAAAGAAAATAAAAAAGACTTAGATAAAACAAGGTAAGAATCCTTCGGACTTTTTGTCTGAAGGAATTCCTTCGGACAATTCCTTCGAACAAAAAGTCTAAAGGAATTCGGAAGATGAGTCAAACAAAGAAGACCCCGAGGTTTTTAAAGGTGAAGACAGTCAGACAAAAAGCCCACAGGTAAACATGACCAAAACAAGACAATGCAGGCGTCTTGCCTATTTGGAATTTGTAGAAGTGGGTAATTAAAGAAATAGTTTTGAATCCATGCGGATGACACGCAGACACTTGGAGGACACCTTGGCTGCCGAAAGGCAAATCATAAACGCTAAGCTAAAGGGTATGAATTTCTTCAAACTTTTATCCAAAGGAATTCCTTCGAACAAAAAGTCTGAAGAAATTCGGCAAGTACACAGAGGCATTCAAAACAAAAACCCCGTAGTTATATGATTCAACGACCAACCCAGCAGAGTCGACAAAGGGCAAAGTAGCCGGAGGAGCAGACAAAGTCTGAAGGAATTTCAAAGGAATATATATAGATAAGACTAAGTCCGCAGGAAAAACAAGATAGTAGCGAAGGAAATAGCCGAGCACATAAGGTCGACAGAGAGAAATAACAAAGAAATAAGCTCGAGAATATTTCTGAAAGAAATGTGAAGCTTCTGGTGACATCTCGCAGGCCGTCAAATTTTGACAGTGGGAAGTAGCCATTGGAATTTAAAAATAGCAAAAAAATCCAAAATAAATGAAGCCGACTATCCAAAGGAATAAAAAATAGATAATCTGATGAATGAGTTGAACATGGAATCCTCTGGAAATAGACATGACCAAAATTAGGAGATTTACATGCAAATGCTAGAGCTATTTTTGCACCGCATGCATTCGAAGGACTAAACCCGATTTCAATAGGATTTTTGAGTCTTTATTTGGAGTAAACTGGTTCATATTTAGAGTTAACTAATTGATCAAGCGCTTCATCAAACAAAGAAAATCCATGCAAAGAAGAGGTGGACGGTTGATGACAAGGATGAGTGCACTTCATCAAACAAGGAAAATTCATGCAAGAACAAGAGAGAAACATAATTTATTTTAAAACCAAGTAAATCTTGGAGTTAACAAAAAGAAGATCTTCTCTTCAAGTTCTACGCCAATCTTTGGCTTCTTGTAATTTCTATATAATGGCTTTTAGCCTTGATTAAAAAAAATGGATCCAATCTCTCTTGGTTAGACCAGACTCTGCCATTAAGAGTTGTGTAACCTCTTCGATCAATAAGCAGGAGTGTACTTTTAGATTTCAAGCTTGGCATAGTGTATATTTTTCAAGAATTTGCATAAGTGGTAGAGTTTTCTCCCTTCCCAAATTCTAATCGTACCTAGTTGCTATATTGTTCTTGTGCAGGGCATGTTGAAGTGTTATTTATTGTCTTTTGCTGAAATTGTAAGTGGATGTTAGGCGGCTGTAAAGTGTCTTGTATCAGACCTCTCTCCACCATTTCCCTCAGGTTTTAGTTATTGGACCGAACCTCTGCATGAAATACTTATGCACAAGTGATTAATTGAAGTCTAAGGTCTTCCTTCTCTGTTGTTCGCTCAGTGTTCAAGGTTCTGAGCTGAGTAGGATCATAGTTTTGGTGTATCAACCCATGTTAGGTAGGATTTCCCTTTAAGTTTCTCCTACTCCCTTTTCTATGGTAGTTCGCAGCATAGAGTAGGAATCCTAATTGATACATCATACAAGAACCAGCATTATCTGGAGGTTCTCCTCACTATTGAGGCACCCACCCTCGTGAGGAGATCCCATTGTTTTAGCTAGATAGAGGACTGGCCATTTTCATGCACATCTTCTAATCAGGGCACAGCTCCAAGTTGACAACAGTCTATGAACATCATCTCTAAAAAAGAGAGATGGATGGTGTTATCCTACCCTGAGTGTTATTTTTAGCTTATATTTATAGTATATTAATATAGTACATTATAGCTATAGGGAACCTCCCCTTGATGAGATGAGAGATTTGTACCATTTTGATGTGGTAAACTTGCACATTCTGGCTGATCAATCTCCCTATGCTATGGTTAAAAAACCTATTTATCCCTCAGTTAGCTGGTGACAAAATATTTGCCCAACATATCCACACCCCTTATGTGGGCATGTTGCCTACATACCAATACTTTGAAGAGGGATCAAACCATATATATTTATCCCACTTGATGTGTTTTATGAAATAGTGTAATGAAGACGCAAAAATACTAAATTGGGTGTGCTTGAGGTGGCTAGGGACTGGTGTGAGGATTTGGATGTGCTAATAGCTGTATTGGATGGTTATATGTAGAGAGTAGGGAAATTTACCTCAATAGTAGTGCTTGTATTTTTGCTTGCTTTTTTAATATTTGACAACCCCTTATAAATGAACTTTGAATGGGTTTTTATAGAGATCTATTGGTTATGGGTTGAATGTATTCATGCTAGGCTGACAAGTTAAAGGATAGGAACTAGGATGAAATGATTGTTAGAGATAAAAATGAATTTGGATAAGAGTGCTGAACTCAAAAACCTTAGGGTTTGATGCTATAGTACAAGTTGGGCACTATTCTCCTATAGGTAAGGGAACTAAAGGGATGGAATTATAATGGAAAACATAGATTAAATAAGCTAAAATTAGGTTTTAGAAGTTTACAAATGACTAAGAATAATCAAAAAGGTGTCTAAAAGGGTCATGAGAGCATACAAGAGGGACCTATGAGTTGGGTGTCACAAGCCACACTCAAGCTACCAATTTTGACATTATATGACTACATCACACATTCCCTCATTGGGTTTTCTACTTGGTTGAAGTATGAGTCCTTTATATAATCCCAATAATGCTTATTTATCTTTATTTTAGAAGTTGAATGATGGAATACCACTCAATCTAGGTGAGGTCTCAGTTTGGGGTATCCACTAGAGTTGATCAAGTAGTCAGAGCTAATTTTGAGCATTCCTATTCTGAGAAGCTATTCTAGCTAATTCTATGACACTTTCAATTGAAGGAAAATCCACAAAGAGATAAGATGAAGAATGACTTCCACTGAGAAGTCAATAAGTACCCTCGCCTTATGTTGGAATACCTCTAGGTTCTTTTTCTTCCATAAAATTTCAATTGAAAAAACAAGCCAAAGTTTATGAAAGAAATGATTAACTTTAGATTTAGCACAAACATAACCAAAAGAAATGTTTAGCTAACCAATGTCACATTCAAAGATCACAATCCAACACTTAAGATAAATTTTCCATAGGGTAGATACATATGGGCAAGAAAAAAATTCATGTTCAATAGTTTCAATCTCAATGCAAAAAGAATAGTAAGGTTTGGCATAACCATATTTACTCAAAAAAAATCAACAACCAACTTATTATACATTAACAACCACCAGGAATAGGATTTTTTAGTTTAAGATAGGAGGCCTAAATAACATTAAATCTAAAATACCAAGCACTTAGATGATCATAAATTGATCAAATGTAGTTAAGGAGGAGGTAGGGGACTTTGGAAAAGGATAACTTGGAGTATAACATGTGAGTGGAGAACTCAAATAGAGTGGGGCCCTTTATCCACTTCACATTGTCCTAGAACTGATAGTCCTCATCCATGAAGATAACATTATTCTTCCCCTATAATTATTTTTGAACAAAAGTGAAAATCTGGTGATGGGTGGCAAGAATTTGAAATCTGGCTCTAATTTTTGACCAAGAAGCCTAGCCAGAATGAGAATAGAGATTATTGAACTCCCTCAACCCCTTTGTGAACCATTTAAAGGAAGAGAAACCCCTAGTGAGGGAAATCATTCTCCTATTGGAAGTCAAGTTCCACCATATAGATCTATACCCTTGACAACATTCCTCAAACCAATTTAAAATGTGCTTATCTATGATGAAGGGTTTAACAACATCCCAAGATGACCAAATATAAGAAAAGATAGGTGAGCTAACCACTTTGATAGAAAAGGGACCAATGAGTAGATTTGAAATGTTTAATCCTTTTTAGAAAGGGTTTCCTTTAGGAAATCCCATCAATATATTATTCTTGACCAATACTTTCTAGGACTCATCTTGTTTAAATTCTCTTATGATCCATTTCACTACTAGGGTTATACCTTATAACCTAATATATTTTAGACCTAAGCCCCAAATATTTTTGGGATTTGAGTAGAATTTCCAAGAGACTGCATGTCTTTTCTTCCCTTCTTTCCCATCTAACCATATGAAGTCTCTTATGATCTTATGGAGCATGTTAATTTGATATTTGTTGAATAGCAAATAAGAGGCATGGTAAATACTATATGATGAGAGAAAACTTTGATAGAATTGAATCCACATAGGTAAGGAAAGTAGGTGCCCTTGCCACTTTACAATTTTTTTTAAAATTTTTATCAAATATCCATTCCCACGTGAGTTTGAAAGAAGGTGTGAGTGAGAAGGGGATACCCAAAGATCTGAACATTTCATCTAGACCTTTCCAAGTCTACCTAAATTTTGATAGCCAAATAGGAGTGTGTTGTTTCCATCCTAGCATATGAGATTTACGCATTTACACCTTGGAACCAGAGGTATAACAATATATATCTAGTATAGTTACAACCTATGTCAATTTATTTTGCTCTAGTATGACAAACATGGTAGTGTCATCAACAAATATGACATCAATAAGGATTTCATCACTGGGAAAAGAGATTTATTTTATTTATGGTCCAATATTAGAGAATATGAGAAGATAATGCAATGCTTCGACAAGCAAAACAAAGAGTGAAGGAACAAGAGGACATCCTTCTCTAATAGAATGTTAAAGATCTAAGGATTCAGTCAATTTCGCATTAGCTTCAATGACCATTGCAGCATCTTTGAATAGAACATTAATCATTATATAGAACTTATCCTAAAAAGTAGATGCTTGAAGCACTCTCTCAATGAAGGGACATTCAATTCTGAGTATGCTTTCTCAAATTCAAGTTAAATCATGCATGCATCTTGATTAGAATCCAAGGCCAAGTACATCCCTTCCTAGTTTGTGATCAGTTTATCCAAAATGTATCTACCTTTAATGAAGCCAGTTTGAGTCTTAGAAACTATAGTGGATAGCAAAGAGGAAAGTCTCTTTTCTATAATCTTTCACAAAATTTAGTAGGAAACATTGAGGATGGTGATTAGTCTCTATTTTTTAATCAAAGAGAGGTTACCATCCTTAGGTTTGATTTTAATGACCCCTATGTTGATGTCTTGGCCAAGAGTGCTAGTGTCAATAGATTCAATAAAGACCTCCAGGCAGTCTTTAACCAACCATTCCATATTGGATTTGTAGAATTTAACAAGGAAACCATCCATTCTAGGAGATTTATCATTCTTGAGTGAATCAATGGTAGCTCTTATTTCATCTAGCATAATATTGGCATCAAGAGAAATTTCTTACACTCGTGACAACTTTTTAGAATGAAATCATCATAGATCACCCTATTCTACTCAATGAGTTCATTGGAGCCATCAAAAAGGAACATACTAAAATATAACTCATAAAAATATTCTTTTATGCTAGAAGAATCCTGCATAATCTATCCATGACCTTTGATACCATTTATTTTGATTTTTTTGTGCTTAGATTTTAAGAATCTTAAAAAAACTTAGAACCTATATCACCAAGTTTTAGCCAAGTTAGTCTTGAGTGGATTTGTGCCCCCCTGACAAGGTAATTATAGGATTATCTAACTTGATGATTTAAGAGATTAAGCTCTTTAATAGGTTTACCATGAGAGGGGTCAAGTTGGAGAGAGTTTTTAGCATGTATTAAATTTTATTGAGTATCCCTTAAAGTATTTTTTCACTTTTTATCTTTAATATATCCATACATTCTAGTAAAGTTTTTGGTAACTTCCATGCAAGAATTCAACTGACTAATTCTAGAAATGGAGCTACAAATAAATTTCTCAATATTCTAAGAAGACTAACGACCCTCCACACACACTTGGTCATTTAGGTGGGAAACATTAAACTTATAAAGTCCTTTGAAGTTTGAGGTATATTTATTGTCCTAAAGATTCAATGAGAATGTGATTTCAATGGGATGGTGATCAGAAATTGTATAGGGCAAAAAGTCACCACATTTCCATCCTTATTAGGGGTCACAGTGAGTGAGTCCCTATTTAATTAGAATCTATCATGTCTATAATATTGTCTTATGTTATTACTCCAATCATTTCACCAAGTAAATCAAATTCCCCTACATAGATTTTTCCCTTTTTGAAGTAGATATAAAATTCTATGCATTCTCTTGAATTTAGACTAGAAAAATAACTCATTGCTTTTCCAGTCCTAATGGTCACCTCCAATTTTATCTTGTTTTTCTTCCACCATCTTAAAATCTCCTCCAAAGATCCAAGGACATTTTTAGATTGGTATCGATCCAATTCCATAGATCAAAATGGTCTCTTTAGTCATTAGGAGCATATATGTTACACAACCTAAAGCATTGATTTTGGTTTTCTAGTAGGACCCAAATAACTCTATTATAGGGGGAAACACTATGGTCTATAATATATTCCTTCAAGTTAGGTTTGACCAAGATATATTCCTCTCCTTTTACTCTTTGATGATTAGTGAAGAATTGAGGAGCATTAGGCTAGATGAAGTTTAAGACTAAGGACAACTGGGATCCCATAGCCTTAACTTATTGAAGACATAAAAAGTCTAGTTTTTCTCTTGAATGCCTAAATTGTTTCATAATTGGTTTTCTATCTAGGGATTCTAAACCCCTTAAATTATAACTTATAATCTACATAAAAAACTAAGGGGAACATAGGGGGATCAATTAGATTAACCATGGGGCTTACCCTCACTATTGTACAGTCTTTTGAAATAGTCCAAAAATTTATTTTCCTTACCCTTTTTTTAAGAGAAGGGTCAAGGCTACTAGGAGGGGGATATTTTGATTTTTTATTATCTTTGACTAAAGAGTGATCCATCAGGGTGGAGCCTGACTCTATTTTTAGTATTTTACCACTCCCTTTATACATCCAATTATCATTAAAATTTGTGTCCCTATGATTCAAGGGATCACTCACTAATACCTCCATCTTAGAACCAAAATTATCAGGTCTTTCTTTATAAGGAGAAATAACCATAGGGGAAGCTCCAATTTAAATTTTTTTAGATTGTTTGGGGGTATGCTATTACAGTTTGAAGATCAAATAAGAGGGGTTTCAACTAGAAGAATCACATATTCCTTAGAAGGAGAGTCTAAAAACATTTTTTGCTCAAGAAAGGCATTATCCAAGTTATTTGGTAGATAATTGATCACATCTGGAAAGAGAGTCAAATAGCTAATAGAAGGAAGTGGGGAGTTAGGCAATTGAAGAGAGGAGAAAATTTTCTTGTTCTAGATCCTTTAGAGCCTTTGAGTTAAACTCCTAATATCCTCCTTAGGGGGGGCACTATCTTTCAGTGGTTCATTATTGAATAAGGGGTTTCTAAAGACTTGTAAATCATTTTTTGGGGCATCCTTATCTTTTTGTTTGTTATATAAATTTTCCTTGTTAAACAACATTGGGTAGTTTTTCCTGAGATACCCATCTTTTTTACAAAATAAATAGGTTTCCATGCCACCCAACCCTATAAGAGCATAATTATGGGAATTCCCTTTAATTTTTAAATTAAGGGAATCCAAAAAGAAGTCTAGGGGTTCTAGAGATATTAAAAACCTATCATTCATATGGGATAGTGACCTCCTAGTATCCTCAATTCTCAATACCTCTTTGAGGGGTTTTAATGCTTTTAGTATAAAATTCCACTATTGTATTGGCACTCCATAAATGTTTACCCATATAGGAGTAGTTTTAAAGATGAGGTCATTGCAGTCCATATCCAAGCTCCACGGGCAACCTTAAAAATAGATTGGCCAACATTCCACAAGGGTTTGATTATATCCCTATGTTGCATATTGGATTTTTTAAACAAAATCAAAAACCCTTTTCTATATCATTCGATATAAACTAATATACAAACCTAGTTTCTTACCCCAAATAGAGTTGAGCTAGTTATCAAAAAAATTACTAAGAGGGAAAGAATTCCTGTTTGGACAAACAAAAAAATCCCAACATTTTTAAACCTAATTTCCTCCTACTAAAGATCAACTTCCATGGAAGTGTTTGACATAATAGTCAGGGTTTTAGTAGGGCTAGGGTGGTTACCAATTTTGCCTTCATCATGCTCCTATTCTCCATGTTCCTCATATCAAGCCATAAATTTTGTTCCTTCTAAATGATTTACCACTTCCTCCTATCATAAGATTTCACTAAACATTTATTTTTGGAAACTTGATGCTTCTTCCACCTGAGATGACTAGATAAACTGTCATTTTTATTGCAAATCTTATCACTCCCCATAAAATCAAATGGCCCATTAAGGCCACCATTTTCACCCTTCTCCACATGTTCGAGGCCATTAATTTTGAATGTTTTTATAAATAAATACAATTAATTCATGCCCCTTCAAAAAACCCAAAGGCTATGGGATGGGTGACTAGGGAAGGATGTACACATAGGTGCGACTAGATCAACACATCCATAAAAAATACAAATGCAAAACATGATTAAAAAATGAAAACAAAAAATGTAATTAAAATATCCATAAGAGAGTATTAAATTAAAATACCACCAATTTCACTAAGGAGAGAAGAACATGAAGCACAAAGGAAGCAAAGATAACCAAGGCAAACCACTTAGAGTAAGCTTGAAGCACCATTAATGGAGGATGATTCTTTGTCTCCCCATTATAGAGATCCAAGCTTGTTTTATCTTATCATGAAAATAATTAATTGACACCAGGTTATTTCACCAAATCATATCCTACTAAACAATCCCTTCCGGCATTACTTGTCCCTTTAGGCAAAATACTAGTATATGTTACTCTTATAAGAATAAATGAAACAAGACTCACTATAATACTTTTTATACAACATTTACAACAAATATAATTCTTTTTTCATAAATATACAAAAATATAATTCAAAAAAATTATTTAGCTCATTACTATTCCTCACTCAATTCACACTCATACACTTAATTTAATAAAAATAAAGAATAAGATAAAGCCACATCCCTTTGGGGTAACTACTAGAATAAATATACTCCACTAATCTAAACTCTTATTTACATGCATTGACTTTCAGTGATGGGATATGGTGGATAAAAATTTCACATGGAGATTTTTTTTTCTCATTTTTGTTGCTATTGAAATTCTTTGTAGTTCATGAGATTCATATTATACTTCTCTAGTTGCCACTACCTTGTATCTTTCAGGGTTGTTTTATTCTTTGAATGATGATTATGGTCAACCCTTTTATGCCCTACATTCTCTCAATTTCATTAGTTGTCACATTATTCATTATGCCATCCTATATGTTTGAGTTTTCTTATGCTCTTCCTTATATAACTACTTATAGAGGCAACACATGGATCAATAATATACAATCTTTAGGTTTAGTACCACCTCCACTAGATTATATAGTCCCACTCATAATGTGGCCTATTATTCTCACCAAAAATATCTCATAAAATGGTGTGAATCTCCACTTTGGATGTGGATTCATCTACTATGTCATTCCTTGTCACATAGGGAACTTATTTACAACTTTTTTTGTCATCTATAGAGCTGACAATCTGAACTCATCTAACCTAAAAATGGTGTGGGTTGAAAATAAAGATCATTTGATGAAGGACCACAACCCTTGAATTGACCTCCTTTGGAAATATTATATTGAAAGACATATGTCATTCTCTAGTTTGGTCTATAAATTCATTTACCTAAGATTTTTAAGGGATGAGGATTGAAAAATCTAGGAACTTGGTGCTCTTCAAAACCACCAATAAGAAAATTTGATATTGACTATTTATTAGATGTTGTTGATGAACTGAGTATATGTGAGTATTTAAGAACATGTGGTGACTATGATATTTGCACAAATAGTGATCAATATAACTATCTAGAAATGACTAATTATTTTTATAAGATTGATGACACAAAACCCAATTTGGATTATCTTCCACACAATCCTCTCATCTGCCTCTCATCTGCCAAGACACCCGCACAATCAGTAATAGCCCACAGGGTCATATAATTTTGGATATGGAGCATGTTTCCTACTTTACTTACTTTTTTGAAAATGCATCCACTCCTGAGTTAGTCTCTAGAGATGAATGTAAAAATCTTTGCCTAGAAAAATGTTCATGCAAAGATATTTTTTTCATGTATGGCAGCACTAGGAATGTTTCCAGTGGACATTATTATCTAGAGTCTAAGGTTTATTCTCTCAATTAGAACAATATTCCAAGCTACAGGGTTTATAATTCCATTGCTTATATTAAAGTTTAGTTAACACCAAAATCTGTAAAGCCTTCAGTTATGGTTATTAGTGTTGTTGTTGTTAGTGGAGTGGTTGGATTGTTTCTCTTATTGTGGGTAGGGGTGATGATGGTGAAGAGGCAAACAAAAGGATAAAAAAATGAGGATGAATATGATCCAATAGACTATCTGTCTAGGTTACCTGTGTGGTACTTGTTTGTGTAATTACAAAAAGATACAAATGGTTTCAACGTGAAGCTGGGTAATAGGGGATTCAGTTCTATTTATGAGGGCATTTTGCCTAACGGTGATGGGATAAAGATTGAAGTGAAGTTCATTGACAGAGAAAGATAAGGAAAAAAATAATTTAGGGAATAAGTGGAGATGGTAGGGTTCATTCATCATCCTAATTTGTTAATATTAAAGGGATTTTGTGTAGAAAAGTTGCATTGAATGCTAGTATATGAGATTCTTTTTTTTAATTGATGAGCATATCTATATATTAGTATAAAAAAAAGATATGGTACATTGATAATCATACAAAAAAAGGGATGGAAAAGTCACACCCCAAAAGCATAATCACATCGAGGGAAAAATCACCTCAAGAAAATTCCAAGAAGGGTTATAAGAAGGGAGTGAAGTTGCAGAACTTGCCAAGCCTTTATACCACAAGGAATCCCTTGAGAAATACAATGGAATAGAAGAATCTTCTAGGCTTCATCCCCAACACGACTTCCAATAATCCATATTACACCAAGGGTAAAGATTTAAATTTTAATATCTAAGAGACCCAGACCACCAGCTTCCTTGGGTCGGCAACATATATTCTAAGTAATAATGTGGAAGCTCTTGTGACCCTCAAAGTTAGCCCATAAAAAATCTCTTAGAAGTTTTTCTAGCTTGTTTTAAGTGGCATTAGAAGGGGCCCAACATGAATAATAGTAAACATGAGTAACTTCCAAAAATTTAGAAAAAAATTGAAAATTTCTAGCAAGAGATAAAGGCTTTGTGATCCAAAAATACATTTTTTTTCCAACTCTATGCACCACATAAGAGCATAGTTCAGATAAAGAGGGACAAAAATCAAAATGGATGCCAATAAACTTAAACTACACCCCTATTAGAAGCCACTACCATTGATATCCCTCTATCCAAGGCAGTTTGGGACCTAGAGATTGGTGGTAACACTGATTCTTCCTCTATTAGATAGATGATCCTAAAGTTAAAAAAAAAAATGGAGACATTACAATGCATTCCTAATAGACTCTTTTTCCTCTTGAAGAGTGAGAAAAGAGTAGTCAGTAAAATGGCCATTTAAAAGCTATCTATTAGACTAAGGGAGGGAAATTCCTTTCACCAAACCCTTGGCAGTGTAGTTAGCTAGGAGGAAGCTAAATACTTATGCTCCTAACACATATAAATAAGGGGATAAAGGGTATCCTTTTTAGATATAATGATGAAGTTCAACATGAGAATATTGGGTGTCAATTATTGTAGTACAAGCCCCAACATCCTGAAAGAGCATGTTAATAAGTTGAAAAAATTTAGGGCCAAAATGAAGGTCCTGTAGCATGTCCACAATGAAAGGCCACTCAATATGATCACAATATTTCTCAAAATCAATCTTGACAAATAAATCCTTTTGATCAGAGAGTCAATCCCATTCCATACATTCCCAAAAAGTAATGACATTATATAGAATGAATTTGTTGTGAATAAAGCTAGTTTATTCACTCCTTGCAATTAAAAGGAGAATGTGTTTGACCCTGAAGGCTAAATCTTTAGTAATAATATTGTAGGAGACATTAAGTAAATTAATAGGCCTCTAAATGGTGATAATTTTAGGATCATCGGCCTTGGGAATAAACTTAATATTACCTTGATTTATAAGGGGTCCCAAATAATTGGTTAAAATAGCTTCAAAATATATACTTGATGAAGATCAAGACCAACAGTAACCCAAAGGGTTTGGTATAAATCACACAAAAAAATGTCAATTCTTATAGCATTTTCAATTGCCATTTACTTAACAGCCTCATGGAGATCATTAAGAGATCAAGGCCTATCACATGCAATTCTTTACAAAGTTGAAACTTTGCAAGGTCCTAGAAGCACTGATGGAAAGCCACCTCACATTATGGACATGAATCTTATGATTAGAATAAATCATGGTAATGATGATAAAAATATTGTAAAATGTCATGAATTTTAGTAAGTTGAGTATTTCCTTAATAGATTTAATTCTATCAGTAGCTCTCTTGGAACAAAGAAGGTAAAAAAAAGTCCTTAGAGACTTTGTCTCTTATTTTCAACCAATGTATATGAGATCTTAGTTGAGATCCAATGGCCTTGTGATCCTCCTCAACTTGAAGCTTATGTCTCCAATGTACCACTTGAGTTTGATGGAGAACATTGAAAGGTGACGGCTCCTGTTCCTATGAAACCCATAGATATTCATAGTTTGTAGCATTATGTAAATTCCATCTGAAAGAGCTTGCTTGTTTTCCATAGATATGATGAAAAATGGAAGTGAAAGCAAGAACATCTGACCACCACTAGATCCAACTAGTATTCCCCTCTAGTTGGGGAACAAGGTTTCAAATTATGACTATGTGCTCCATTGTTCTTTCATGTTTGAGGTGAGCCATATTGAGATAAAAATGAGTGGAAGTAGGATTTAATTTAAGCATGTTCCACTTAATATTAAAAAAGATAGGGTGATGATTTGATAAAAAAGTATTAGGTATGACCAATACTGGCATGTCATCTATGGAGGCAAAATATAAAATATCTTGTTTAACTAGTAAGGCTTAGTCAAACCATTGAAACACCCTATCTTCTCCCTATCAAAAATCGGACCAAGTGAGCTAGGGGTGGTTGAGTTTTTCCTTCGATGATGATTGGGATCGAACACCCTGAGTTTTTTCCACATATAAAACTAGTTTCATACTCACTATCACACCAACACATTAGAGGACATCCTTATTTATCCTTAGTCAACTCTACCATGTTGAAATCACCATAAAGGATATAATGTGCATCAAGATGTGAGTCAACCAACCACCTCCATAGAACAACCCATTCCACAACATCATTAGAGGAATAAAGGTTAAATATCCCAATGATGTGATTATTAAAGTAAAAAAGGGTCTACACTAAATGGTGGGTGGGGTCTGAGCCCCAAGAAATTATATTTTGAGAAAGCCTTGGAGCCAAAAATGGATATTTCCTAAAGAAACCCATCAACATGTGCTAGACTGGAATACTATATTGAAATTAGTTTTTCATATAGAAAGAGGATTGACTTACTTTCATGAATAATGTTGAGAGCATATAATTCATTTTGACTTCAAGCTCTAAAACATTATTTTGGATGAAAATTTCTATGTCAAGATCTCAGATTTTGGGCTAGCAATGTTGATAAATAGAGAGCAAAGTAAGGTGAAAAAGATGCTGAAAGGAACACTAGGGTACATGGCACTAGAGTTATTGAATATTCATGTTACAAAAAAGGTAAATATATTTAGATTTGGGGTTATGGTGGTTGAAATTATGAGTGGAAAGAAAAACTAAGAGCTCTCAGGGAATGACATACTTTTAGTATTATGACACAAGACCAAAGAAGAGAAATTAGTTGATTTGGTAGATTCAAGGTTTAAAGATGAGGGCATATATGTAAAAGAGGAGATTGAAAATGTTATGGGTGGGGATGAAGTGTATATAGGGCATTGGAAGGGATGATAAAGTTAGATAGTTTGCCTAGCGTGTCATCCCCTACCTTGGAGCAACCATTGCTATCCCATTCATCTCCCCAATCTAATAATTTGGCACTCTTATACATGATAGTGCCTTCCATATTTTTAGGAAGATGATATTTATTATATTCTATTTTATAGTTTGAATTTGAATATTGGCTTACAATTTCCTTTGAATTGGTGTACCAAGCACTAGGTTTGATGTTTTTGGAGTGGATTTATAGGTACAAAGTCAATTGAACTAGTTTTTTTAAAATATTACATAAACATAGAAGGATTAATCTCATAAGATAGAAAAACTATATTGTAAATATACTGAAACTTTATTTTTAATTTTTTTTCATAATCAAATTTTGTATGTCTTTTCTTGATAATGGGTTAATGTTATACTTTGATAAATTGTAAATGTATTAACTATTTTTTAATGGTTCACAATCATTGACCCCTCTCAATTGAGGGGGGATATCCCTAGGTTATCTTCATAGACTTCAATAAAGTTACCATTGTCAATCATTGACTTTTCTTGTTATACTTTGGTTTACACTCATTGTCTCCTTTTGGATTGATTGACACTTGAAGCAATTATATTAAATATAATAACATATGTAAATTTTATATTCAAAATTTTGGAATAAAAGGTGGTCATAATTAAAACATGTTTTTGTAATTATTTTATTCATTTCTACTAAAAATATAAATTTTAAATATAAGGGAGTATTAGTTAGGAAAATTGTTTATTGAAAAGATTATTAAAATGAATATTAGATTATTATTGCTTAATGTTTCATGCAAAAAAGGTGATATAAATCTAACGGTTATAGGTTTTAAAAATAAAAAACTCACCAAAAAAAAACTTACATCCCTTTCAATTTAACTTGTGCTTGTCAATATGAAAGTTACAACATCCACAAAGAAATCTATAACAATCAAGCCAGTGCCTAACTTTAGATACATTAGACCACTATAACACTTGTGGAGGGTATGTAAAGACTAGCAAGGATTTGTACCTCGGTCCAATTGAGTACCTGAAATTGACAGCATATATAGTTTTATCAGAAGTTTTACCCTTCCTCTATTCACTAAATAAAGAGAGGTGAACACTATTATCATAGCTATAATGATTGTTAGTATTATTAAGAAGAAGAATGAAAAAACATTGGAAATTTTTGTATCCATATTTATTTTCATGTGGCATCGTGCATTGATCAATTAGATTATATACGAGGTGTCTTTCATTATTGATGTTTTATAATCATGAGTGTTTGGAGTGAAATGATTCCTTGATGAAATGATGGATATTATTTTTTTGATATTGGTAATCAGTTCTTTTATGATTTTGGGGGAACCTTCTAGACCTATGGGGAGAAATGCAACCTAAGGAGTCAACTACCCATTGTAAAGGAGACTCGAACATAGGACCTATTGGGAAAAATCCCAACATCTTTAATATTTGGTGACTACCATAGGGATAATGATGGATGCTTTTTTTCCATTCTTATATTGCTCTTTCATGTGGTTTTCATATACATAGTTTTTATTATCTCGTATGGTTTTGTACACATGATTTTTAATTCTTATCCCAAGGCTTGCCTCTCATTTGTTACACAGACCTCCTCCACCCATTCATTTTTTGCGAATTTATTTCCTTCCAATTGTCTTAATAAGATTTATTCTTTTCCTTTGGATTCAAATGCGCTAGCAAGCAATTGACACTATTCATTTTTTCTCTTGAAGTTGGGTTGGAAATAACTTCCTCTTCCAAAATGAGGCAAAACCTGTCTGATGATATATAATATTATAATATAATAATAAAATATATTATATATTAATATAAGAATATGTTATTTTATTATATAAAATATTGATATATTTTAATCACACACACACACACACACACACACACACACACACACACACACACACACACACACACACACACACACACACACACACACACACACACACATATTTATATTACAATAATATTTTAATTATAAATATATAATACAATAATTATATATAATATACTATATGCAATTATAATATATTATTATATAATTATAATTAGTATATATAAATATAAAATTCAAAACCTCAATGTCTTGTCTCACATAAATAACAATGCAATGCTAATTTGAGCTGTATATCAAATGTAGAGCCTTGATGCAATAAAATTAGTTATCATGACATCTTCATCCACCCATGATAATAGAAAATGAGCAGTCAAAGATGCCACCACCTTATATAATGTGAACCACTTTATAATGGGTGCAGGGCATGTAAATACATTAAGTTCCTTGAATCTGGGTCTTGTGTATGATATGGGTCATCTAGTGTACAATATCACTTGAAAAATATTGACATTACCCCTCACCGTTATCGACTAACTTACCTTGAAATATTTCACCACTTGCATATTATATATGGCCTTTCTCTTCTCCATTACTTCACCATTGCTCAAACTCACCATGAAACAAAACACCTTATTCCCATACAAAGATTGCCATTTTGTATGAAGAAACACATAACCTCATTTTCCACCGCAACTTCTATAATAAATATAAAAGTGTTGTTACTTAACCCTTCATGCATAAACACTAAGATAGGGTCAATAGTCATGGGTTTCAACTGATATTTAACTTTTTATTCACACTCCCTCACTTTATAAAACCCCACTTTATGAAAACATAAGATTACATCCCTTCTGGCCTAGCTTTCACCCAAACACATTTTATCATTAAATAAATAAAAAAATTAAAGAAATTAGTGTATGCCTTGCTAATATATTTAAAGTTAAGGGCATTTATAGGTGACATCATTAGCAACCTCTCCACACTTAGCCCAATTTACATCTCCTATTGTAAGATTTGAGATATCCCAATTCCCTCTCTATTGAATCTCACATGTTTATCACATCTCTATCTTTCAAATAATAGAGGCCAATTTCCTCTCTATTTAATATCACATGTTATCCCATCTCTATCTTCTAAAGAACACATTCCCATTTCCATTACCCACCTCACCTTAAGGAAATGTTATCAACATCAACTTTGACAACATTCCATCTACATTTAGAGCTATATTATGTGTTAATGTGAATACCAAGACCATCACACATACATAATTAAAATAGAAATGGGTTGATTGTGAATAAATGCACCTAAAATTATTTGCACTTACCTTGGTCATAAGTGGATATAATGTTTTTGTCACTTTTGGCCTATATAGGACCTAATTGCAAGTAAAATTAACATAAAGGGCTAGTTATGTGTGTGTGGGTCAAAATTATGACCTAAATTTTGACATCCACACCACATTGATATGAATTCAAATTTAATTTGGGTGACCACCCATAAATGTGACCCTAGTTTTCCTCATTTACCCTGATCGCAAATGATTCTAGTGTTCTTGTGTCTTTTTTGGCTTATAAGGGCCCTAATCATAATTAAAATTGACATATAAGGGGGGTGGTTTGTGTTAGTTTATAAAATTTAATTTTGACAAACCTAGAAGTCCTAGTAATGTCGACAAGTAATCTAGAAGACACTAAAACCTTAAAAATGATTATATGTTTGCCCAAAATAGACATTGGTTGTAAAAATTACACCTTGAAATCCTTAAGTTCAATACTAACATCTTGAAAATGACTAAATATTGAATAGATTTGATTCTAAAGAACTATCTTCCAAATTGTAACTTGTGGAGTTGTGAGACCAATTTTAGAAGATGTAGAGTGATCTTAATTTATTATATTTACTAAAATAAATTTAAAGTATAAGTTTGAATTTCTAATTTATATTTAACATTTAATTTAGTAAACAACATTCCCCTCCCTTTTAGTCATTCAAATCCCTTACCTTATACCAGATCAACATTATATATTGTTAGGAATGCGTATGCGCTTTTGTTCGAAACATGCACGTGTTTAATGTATATGTGTTTTTGTATGCATGCATTATAGCTCATATACACTTTTGTGCATACACATTATAGGATTGGTATTTAACAACCTAGTTTGAATAATGTGTACACTTTTAAAGTTAATTCATGGAAATATCCACCTTTTGGACCATCATCTCCCTACATTTCATTAAATGAAGTCCAGAATTCTTGGTGACTTGAATTGAACCTTTAGCTTGAGGTCATAGAGTTGTTTTATCTTCTAGAAATATTGAACCACAAATTTATTCAAAAAAATACTCACAAAAGTCACTTTGGAAATTCATATGTTATGGGGCACCAATGTCTATAACTCAATTATTATCTTAGTTTGAGATTTTTGAGGTAATATTTGTTTTTTCAGAAATAGAAATCACATATTCACAATAAAATTGCATTGAATCTAGTTTTGATTTTTTCTTCTTCTCCATTTTTTAATTTATGTTTTCGATAGGCTTTAATTTTCTCCCATGATTTTTTTCATTCATGGGTCTTATGAATCCCTTTCCTTTCACAATGTTTTTCAAACAAGTGTCATTTGCCATTTTGATTCTATTGATGCCTACTATTACTTTTTCAGGATTTTATGCCTCGCCCTTTATTATTACCTTTGCCTCTATCATTTATTTAATTCTTGGAAAAAAATATTTTTGATCATCATAAAAAATGCTTTCTCTTAGGGAGTATGTTTTTATTTAGAAGGATTTTTCTCTTTTGGCCATCTTCTAAACTAGTTGATCAAATGTGAGAGTCTTCAATATATCATTTACTTGTAATGACTCCAAGTAGGGTAAGTATGTAGGAAGAGAATACTTTATGAAGGTGGTCATATATCTATCAATTTTTATTTCATGTAGATCAAAATCATGTTTGATTGCATGGATTTAAGAAGCCAAAATCATGACATCTATATCTTTCAACTCAAGATTGAATAGTTTTAACTATGACTGTGTGAACTCCAATAATGAGTGGCAATCATATACATTTTTCAATTTGTGAAATGATTCCTAAGGAATGTTTTACCAATGTATATGATGAAACATCTATACATCAAATAAGGACCTCATCAAGGATAATTATTTTGAATTATTACATTTCTAGGATGATATCTCCTTGCGTATTTAGGTTCAGTGCATTGTTGATACCCATCATAGATGTTGAACCACAAGTCACTGAAGAAAAGTTTGTTATCCACTTGTCTTGACCATTCTAGTATGTTATCTTTCTCGATTAGGGTTAGACCAATAATAGTTTTGATTGAATGCATATTTATTGTATCAGGAGATGGAATGGTTCCTTATCATTCCAAAAAGGTCCCATTTTCTATATTGGTAATCGATTCTTTTACGACTTTGGGGGAACTTTATAGACCCGTGGGGAGAAATGCCACTTGAGGATTTAACTACCAATGGTAAGGGAGACTTGAATATGGGACCTACTGGGCAAAGCCCACCTTCTTCGACATTTGGTCACTGCCATATGGATAATGATGGATGCTACTTTTACATTCTTATACTACTCTTTCATATGGTTTTTATACGCATGGTTTTCATCTTTTTGCATGGTTTCATATAAATATTTTTTCATTCTTATCCCAAGACTTGCCTCCCATTCAATACAAAAACCTCCTCCACCCATTCTTTTTTTGTGAATTTATTTCCTTCCAATTTTCTTAATAAAAAAGATTATTTGCCTTTGCCTTCAAACATGCTAGAAACTAGTTGACACTACTCATTTTTTTTCTTAAATTTGGGTTAGAAACAACTTCTTCTTCCACAATGAGGCAAAATTGGCCTAATGGTATATAATATCATAATATAATAATAAAATATATTATATATTAGTACAATAATATGTTATATTAATATAAGAATATGTTATTTTATTATATTATATATTATTATATCTATATATCTATATATATATATATATATATATATATAACGAAAAATATATAAGACAATTATTATATATAATATACATATAAAATTATAATTATATATATATATATATATATATATATATATATATATATATATATATATATATATATATATATATATATATATATATATATATATAACGAAAAATATATAAGACAATTATTATATATAATATACATATAAAATTATAATATATTCATATATAATTATATAATCACTATATAAATACAGACTTTGAAACCTCAATGTCTTCTCTCATGTCAATAACATAGCAATGCTAATTTGAATCGTATATCAAATGTGGAGCCTTGATATAATAAAATTAGTTATCATGACATCTTCACCTACCCATGATAATAGAAAATGACCAATCAAAGCTGCCATCACCTTATAGGATATGAACCCCTTTACAATGGGTGTAGGGCATGTAAATCCATTAGGTTCCTTAAATCTGAGTTTGGAGTAGGATATAGGTATATTGGTGTACAATATCACTTTAAACATATTGAAATTACCCCTCACCATCATCAAACAACTCACCTTAAATTATTTAACCACTTTCATGTTCTATATGGCTATGGCCTTGTTCTTCCCCACCACTTTGCCATTGCTCAAACTCACCATGAAACAAAATGCCTTCTTCCCACACAAAGCATTGATATTTTGTATGAAGAAACACACCTCATTTTCCAATGTAACTTCCATGATAAATAAATATATTTTTTCTATCCCTTCATGCATAAACATCGAGACAAGGTCAGTAATCATGTGTTTTAAGTGAAATATAACCTCTGATTTACACTACCTAAATTTATAAAACCTTACTTTATGAAAACATAAAATTACATCCCTTTTGGCATAGATTGCACCTAAACACATATTATCATTAAGCACATACAAATATTGATTATATTATTGTATGCCTTGCCAATCTATTTAAAGTCAAAGGTACTTATAGGTGATATTGTTAGCAGCGTCTCTAAACTTAGCCTGCTTTACTTATCCTATTGTAAGCTTTGGAAGATCCTAATTCCCTCTCTATTGAATCTCACATGTTTATCCCATCACTATCTTTCAAATAATAGATTCCCATTTCCTCTCTATTTAATCTCCATTTATGCCTATAGGGGACATATTCACAAGTAAAATTAGCATAGATAGGTGGTTGAGTGTGTGTGGGTCACCAATGTAACCTATGTTTCCACATACACACCACTTTGATATGAATTCAAATAGAATTAGGGTGACTACACACAAATGTGCCATAAATTTTCTTCATTTACCCTTGTCACAAATGATTCTAGTGTTGTTGTGTCATTTTTGGCCTATAAGGACCCTATTCATAAGTAAAATTGACATAGAATGGGGGTGGAGTGAGTTGGTTTATAAAATTTAATTTTGACAAACCTAGAAGTCCTAAAAATGTCGACAAGTCATCTAGAAGACACTAAAACCTAAAAATTAATTATATGTTTGCCCAAAATAGACACAAGTTACAAAAATTACTCCTTGAAATCTTTATGTTCAATGATAAAATCTTGGAAATGACTAAGTAATGATTAGATTTGATTGTAAAAATTATCTTCCAAATTACAACTTGTGGAGTTGTGAGACCAATTTTAGTAGATGTAGAGTTATTCTAATTTATTGTATTTATTAAAATAAAATTAAAGTAAAAGTTTGAATTTGTAATTTATACTTAAGATTTAATTTAGTAAATAAACTCCCCATGCCTTTTAGTCATTCAAATCCTTTACTTTATACCCCATCAACATTGAATATTATTAGGAATGTGTATGTGCTTTTGTTATAAACATGTATGTATTATAGTGCATACATTTTTTATGCATATACATATAGCTTATATACACTTTTGTGCATACACATTATAGGCTTGGTGTTTACCATACCTAGTTCAAATAATGTGTATTGTTTTATAGTTAATTAGAAAATATCAATCTTTTGGCCCATCATCTCCCTGTATTTCCCTCCTTTTTGGAAAATGAAGGCTAGAAGCCTTGGTGACTTGATTTGAATTGAACCATTACCTTGAGATTATAAACTTGTTTTACCTACTACAAATATTGGGCCATAAATTTATTCATGAATTTCCTTACATAAGTCCCTTTGGAAATTCATATGTCATGTAGCACTAGTGTCTATAACTCAATTATTATCCTAGGTTAAACTCTTTGAGGTAATATTTGCTTTATTAAAAAATGGAAAGCACATATTCACAAGAAAATTGTGATGAGTCTAGTTCTGAATTTTTCTTCTTCTCCATTTTCTTCTTTATTTTTTTGATGCACTTCAATTTTCTCTCATGATGTTTTGCATTCATGGGTTTCATGACTCCCTTTCCTTTCGTAACATTTTCAAAACAAGTGTCTTTTGTCATTTTTATTTTATTGATGCCTATTATTATTTTTTCAAGATTTAATGCCTCTCCCTTTGTTCTTCCCTTTGTCTCTATCATTTATTGAATTCTTGGAATAATTTTAATTTTGATTAGCATAACAAACTATGTTTTTATTTAGAAGGCTTTTTCCCTTTCGGCCATCTTCTAAACTATTTGATCAAATGTGAGAGTCTTCAATAGATTATTTGCTTATAATGACACCAAGTAGGGTAAGTATGTAAGGAGAAGATCCTTTTTTAAGGTGGTCATATACATACCAATTTTTATACCATGTGCATCAACATCATGTTTGACTTTTGGATTTCAAAAGCCAATCTCATGACATCTCTATCTTTCAATTCAATATTGAATAGTTTTAACTACATCTATATGAACTCCAATACTAAGTTAAAATCATATAGGTTTTTCAATTTATGAAATTCTTCCTAAGGAATGTTGTATCAATGTATGTGCTAAAACACCTCTACATCAAATAAAGCCCTAATAAAGGATAATGCTTTTGAATTATTACATTTCTAGGATTATATCTCCTTTGATTATGTAGGTTCAGTGCATTATTCATCCCAGTCATATATGTTGAATCACAAGTCATTGAATAAAAGTGTGTTATCCACCTCTCTTGACCATTCTAACTTGTTATCTTTCTCGATTAGGGTTAGACCAATAATATTTTTATTGATTTCATATTTCATGTATTGAGAGATGGAATGGTTACTTATCATGCCAAAAGGTTCCATTTCCTATATACCACCAGACCAATATATCAAACCTCTCTATATGCTCACCCTTCTTATATACACATTGGTGCATGGAAGAATCTCATCCTTTTTATATACTCAAAATTATTTAAATGAGATGTTAAATCATATTGGAATATACTTTCCTATGGTACCTAGATAGTATTTTAAAATTATTTTCTCTATATATGACATGTTTAACAAGATGTCCTTGTACATGGGAATAATAAATCTATATACTCAGAGTGTTCTTATCATAAATAGGTAACAAAGGTAATGAGATTAATTTTTTTCTTATTTCTACATGGTGGTTTATATGGGTGATGCCACAAACATTTTTGTTGTAACTATATCAAGTTATAAGTGTATTAGTTTGATCATGATGACATGAGTCATAAACATGAATAAGAGGCACTGTTGATACTAAATGTTGTAAATTAACTATTTTGTTTTGAACAACTTGATTTTTTTACTATTTTAATTAATTTTAAAAATGAAAACAAATTATGGTTTGCAAATGTTTTTTTTGGTTTTGAATAAGTGAAAATGAAAAAAAATACTAATTATATTCTTATGAGAATATTTTCCATTCAATAATTATGATTTTATCTAGAAAAAAATTACAAAAATAAAATAAATTGACTTATTTGAGCATTTAAAGGCTTTCTTCTCTCTTTGGTTCCATGTGGGAGGTTAAATGCCTTGGTTTGAGAAAATACCTACCTCCACCTATCTTTTACACCAAACAAAGAAAAGTAAACAAAAATTACACAACCACACGGGACCCTCAAAACAACTTACTTTAACACCCATGTAGTCTAAGAACTAGTCAAATAATTACCAAACATAGTTGAACATAGCCCATATAGCTTGATTTCAAGTGTTACAAGCACCAATCAACTAAAATCATAGGTTAGCTACCATGTAGGTCTGACTCAATAAGAAAAAAATGCCCTCATACATGTGTAAAAATTGAGCAAATATAGACAAAGACTGACAAGTGTGCAGTCCTACACATTTATTCAACCAACACACCACTTTGAATAAGTTGAAACTATTAAAATAATTTCAAGCTCCACCAAGTAGCAAGTCAAAATGCTATGCAAGTCTAGTGCTAAGATTTGACGCCCGTCTCGAACATTTTTAAGGGTTTGGAATGTAATTTACAGTTTTATTTTATTATAAACCATCACCAAAGACTTTCAATTTTTTTTGAACCTCGTCAAAAGGACGTGTCTATATGCAATATCTCCATCATTTTTGCTTATAGCCTATAGCCTATAGGGCCCGCTTGGAACCTTAGAAGTGTTAGATGGTGGACCTCAATTTTATACTCTCTTTTTAATACTTTTTTAATTTGGATGTCAGTTTGCTTTAAAATGTTGTTAATGTCTTATGGATGTTCACATGTGCATGCTTCCACTGTCCAGTTGCATCTATCTACCTCATTTATTTCTTGTTGTTGTGTGTTGCCTCAAGCTATGTGATGCATCTTTCTAATTCATTTATTTCATGTTGTTCACTTTCTTCAGACATCTAATGCATTCAATTTGTTCTCTCTCTCTCTCTTTCTACATGTTTCCAGAGTCTTCAAAATGCCATTCTATACTCTTTTTTTATGTTAATCGATTTTGAGAATTCTCTCTTTAGATGTATGAAGAAAGGAACAATGAAGCTTTGCTTTTTTGTATGTAAAACCATGGTGAAGGCAAAAAGAAATGCCATTAAAGGGGTTTGATTGGAAAAATCCACCATTCAAATAGCTCTTCTTCTATCTCTGTAAGTTTTTATGCATCTCAATGGTCATCTTCTATAATTTAAGTTTTATTTGTGTTGCATAGATTAGATGGCAAAAGCATTTACAGTTGATTTTTGTTTCTATTTCTATTTTTATATTATTTCTTGAAAAAATTGGTACTAGTAGACTGTGGACTCAATTGATCTACTGTGACTTCCTCTATTCCTTCCATGTCAAGGACATTTTTTGATTGCTATGACATCCTCAGTGCCCTGAGGCAATTTGATCTATGAACCTGTGGGATGTTAGATTTACAAAAAGGAGTAATAAAATTATGATGTGAATACAAGGAAGAGGGTAGAATTTTACAAATACTTTACAACTAGCCCAATCACCTTTCATCCTTCAGGTGGTTAGTAACTTAAAGTTACTTGTTTTTAGGCCTAACTAGGTAAAGGACAATATATGTTGTTTTATTGTTTTGCTTCTTTGTTTCCTTTCCTTTGTCCTTGTCTTATTCATCCTTTGGTAACACATCCAAGTTTATATGCATGTGAGGGGTCCGTATAGCTATTATGGAGGATCTGCTTCAATCATTTACTTTGTTTCTAAGATAGTTGGATGTGTCCTCAAAATCTATTTACTTATTATCACAACAATGGTTTGTTTTGTGTAGTGGTTGTGGGTTCTTGTATATGTAAGCTTGCAGTTGCTACATGCATCCTATAGGTGAAAGCATGTAGTTTTTATGGGCAACCTATAGGTGTAAAGCCTATAATTTGGTAGTTGCTATGGGCAATCTATAAGTGAAAACCCTGCAACTTTGTAGTTGCTATAGGCTGGAAGCCCTTTTTACTGTGGACTTCTCTATAATGTTGTGACCAAGTAAGATTTCTATAGTCTTATTCTACCCTTCAAATGTATGTTAAATAAGGTTACACAAATATAATATGATCAAAGAAAAATCATCATTAATCCATAACACAACATGCATATATTAATGCACAAATATAATAATTAATTCATTCAATCATTTACAAAAGTCATGGATAGTTCTAGGGATTCATATAGAAAAAATATATATAACTGGGTATGGATAAGGCTATAAAAGGATAATTAGTGTGAAATATAGGGTGATATGGGGAAATCAAAGCTACAAATTAAAATTGTATTTTTTACTTTATTATTATTTATATTTTATATTTTAAATAGTTATTGTTTGATAATTTTTACCTTCGGGATAATGGAAATTATTGTTTTACCTTCGGGGAAACTACAATTTCAATTTTTACCTTCAGGGAAATAGCATAGAACCAAGGTGATAAAATTGCAAGTAAAGACTGCGCATATATTTCTAGAATAATATATATGAGAGAGAGAAATAGAACAATTTCAATTATTGTAAAGAGAGATTATAAAAATATATATTGTAGTTAAATATTTTTTAAAAATGTTATTGAAAGGTCTAAAATAAAGGTAAACTGTCATTGAATTTTTAGTTGATAGGTGAAGGTGAACATCAAATCTCATCCCTATGCAAGTCTACCAAACACCTTCTTAAGAGTCTTAAATGCCATTATAAAGGATTGAAATGCCATTAAAGAAGTCTAAAATGCATTCAATGCAATCCATAATTGACATATGTGCCTTACTAAAGTAATTTGTTTTTATAGAGAAACACCTTGCTAAAGACAAAAACTCCTTCATAAACAACCAATATGTGTGGTGCTACACTATCCTTAAGAATTAAAAAACTGATTTTAAAAGATTTTGGTTGGCTTAGAATGAAATAGGCAACGAGAAAGAACAAAAGAAAGGATATATGAAGCCTATTTTCTGATATTAATATTAGGTTAATAATGAAATGATAATGATAAAAAGATTTAGTGTGATCTAAAGTTATTTCATTAATGAAAAATGAAAGATTACAATAATATATAGTTAATAATGTGACTATTCATTTTATATTCTAAGAAGCTTTTTGAGTTTATTATGGAGACTATCTATCTACTACTATAAGATAAAAGCTCTCTCACTCCTAAGATTAACATTATTATATTATAATAATATTACATATCCAAAAAATTGATTGTATTCAATTTTTAATTATTAAAAAATGTAGATACGGTGACACAACCAGTAAATTTAGTCCATACCTAACATTATTTGAGTATGTCAATAATGTATAAGTTCAATATAGCAAAGAGAAACACTTCTTCATTTAACTAGGTGAAAAGGACTCAACCCTCTATATAGCAAGCAAGCTTAGAATTTTTGTTTGAGAGAGATTACAATAAATCAAATATTTTTAAATACCTTACCAAATACCCTAGTTTAATATTTTGATGTGGACTTACATTTAAAATTTAATTGATCCTATTTTAATCTAAGATTGGGGTTACTGCCCCAATTAGATATCAATAGTCAAATACAAAGTTCAAACCAAAACTAATTTAAGAGTAGAAATTTACTTGAAATCTGGTATTCTAAAATTTATTATTAAAATCATCATCAATTTGTTTACCTTTTATGATTTATCTTCTAAATCTAACTCTTGCTTATCCCATGGACTTTTTTGGCCCAGATTTTACTCTTTCTTAGACATTAATATCATTAAAGAAAATACACCAATAGTCATGCACCTTAATGTTTCCACTTAATAAATATGTTATATGTATACCAACTGATATATGGATAATACTTATGTTTCCACTTAATAAATATGTTATATGTATACCAATTGATATATGGATAATACATATTTGAAATTTCAAATGAGAGTAAAGTCTCATTTTTTATTTGGTGTGTTTAAATGGAGGGAAAATAACATTTTAAACTGATTTAAAATAAGAAATTTGAAATAAACTAAAAAATAAATGTGACCAATACAAATATATTATATTTGTAAAAATAATATATCATCATATCATTTGTTATTGTAAACTACTTTTTAATCAAAATTATTTAATCTCATTTAAATTATACACCTATTTTTAACTCTTTTACAACTAAATATTAACTCACTTGAACCTAGTTCAACTAATGTCCCCTCTCTCTTACGTTATCTTTTCTCTTCCACACCACATGTCTCACTGAGCTAAAAGATTGTCAACCTTTGAAAGTCAATGTGATAACCATGAAGTAATGTTATACAAATACTCTTTCCCATTGAGAAAAACCTGATTACCGCTTCCATGGTGATGGGACCACTCGGCAAAACTTTCACATACTGATATATCATTTTCTCATTTCTGATGCCATTGAAATTCTTTGTAGTTAGTGAGAATCATATGATAATTCGTTGCCTGCCACTGCGCTGCGTATTTTGGAGATGTTTTACGCTTTGGATGATGAAGATTATAGTCAACTCTTTTATGCCTTGCGCTGTCTCAATTTCATTAGCTGTCACATTTTTCTTTATACCATCCTTTTCTATTTGAGTTTTATTGTGCCCGTTTTCTGAAACTGCATAGAGGAACTATCTGGGTTACAATATTCAATCTTTGGGTATGTCACCTCCACCATATTACATACGCTGACTCACAATCAAGGCTATTCTTCTCACCAAAAATATCTCATAAAACGGTGTGAATCTCTAGTTTGGAGGTGGATTCTTTTGCTACACCATTCCTTGTGACACACGGCACTAATTTGGAACCTTCTTTTTCATCTATAGATCTGATAATTTGAAGCCATGTGATGTGCAAATGGTGTGTGTTGAAAATAAGGAGCATGTGGTGGAAGACAACAGAACCCTTGAACTTACCTCCATTGGAAATCTTGTGTTCAAGGACATAGATGGTTATTTGGTCTGATCTACAAATGCATCTACCCAAAATTTTCTAGGGATGAGGATGAAGTATATGGGAACTTAGTGCTCCTCAACAGTTCCAACAAAACCCTATGGAAGTCATATGATTACGCCACAGATACGCTCTTATTAGGTAGAAGTTGAAGTTGCGATAAAAACTTATTGCAAACAAATATCCTACAAATACAAGCCTATATATTTTCTATGGATTCTTTCTTCTCAATATTTTCCATGTTTACAGCCATTGCACCCAGTCAAATGTATTTTAGCTATCTGTATCCCTTACCTGTGAAGTTAGCATATTTATAGTTTGACAATGAGTCGATCTATTTCTATGCTCAATGATTTCCATCAAATGCAATTCCTGTCAGTCTTCCCATACCCAAAAGCTGCTTCTACTTTAGGATTGATTTGCATGGGCATTTGAAGTTTTATTCTTTCCAAGAAAAAATAGGTAAATCTGTTATTAACTGTTTATCAGATATTACCGATACACTTAGTATATGCGAGTATTCAAGAACATGTGGGGACTATGGTATTTGCACAAATGGTGGTCAGTGCAGCATTCTAGAAATGGCCAATGATTTTTATCATATTGATGCTTCAAAACCCAATTTGGGCTTCCTCTCACACAGTCCTCTCGTCTGCCAAGACACACCCACAATTAGTCGCAACGCATAGGGTCATCAGAGCTGGAGCATGTTTCCTACATTATTGTTTTGGTGAAAATGCATCCACTCCAGAGTTGATCTCTAGAGGTGAATGTAAAATCATTTGCCTAAAAACTAGTCCATCCTTCAGTTGGCGGTGCTGCGAATGTTTCTAACAGACATCATTATCTGGACTCTGATGTTTATTCTCTCAATCAAAACAATATTATAAGCTATGGGTTTTACAATTCCACTGCTTATATTAAAATTCAGTCAACACCAAAATGAGTTAAGTCCTCGGTTATGACTATCAGTGTTGTTGCTATTGGTGGAGTGGTTGGCCTGTTTCTCTTATTATGTGCAGGGGTGACTTAATGGGGAAAAGGTAAACAAAAGGATAAAAATATGGGGATGAAGACGATCCTTTAGACTGGCCGGCTGGCTTACCTATGCGGTACTCATTCAAGCAATTACATAAAGTTACCAATGATTTCAGCATGAAATTGGGCAGCGGGGATTTGGTTTTGTTTATGAAGGCATTCTGCCTAATGGTGACGACACAAAGATCGCAGTAGAGTAGGACAAGGGACAAAAGAATTTAGGGCAGAAGTTGGTGTAAAGACTTAATTCAACAAAATGAAACTAACAAACCAATATGACAGTCCTATCTAAGCATTACTTGTTTGATGGTAACAACAGAATTTGCTGTGTTGATGGGTTTATAGGCTTGTAGCCCTGCTGGGCCTGATTTTTGGCCATATCTTTCACAAAACACCTACTATCCAAAAAATATAAATTTTTCCAAATACCCATTTGGAAGTTACATAACATATGTCAAGACCAGGTATAGTTGTTTTGTACGGAATGGTACTTTTGACCCCTATAGCAGACCTAATTAGGCCTCTTAACAACCCTGTTTTGCTGTTTGGGAGAGTTTGGGGTTGAATTAGATCATGAAAATTTCAGGAGATGTGCCATATGACATCATAAAACTAATCCAATCACAAAACACCTTTTATTTAACACAAAACTATCTTAAAATCTTGATGTTATACTCAGATATTCAGAATTGTAGGAAAACAGGGTTAAAACACAAGTATAAAAGAAAACTCACTTTCCCATACATTACGGCCATGAAAATTTGTACAAAAGCTAAAAATGATAAACCCACAAAAACTAAAATTTTTGGGAATTTTATATTGTAGGGTTCATGAGATCAGCAAGGATCTAGTTAGGGTCTAGTTTACACCAAATTTGAGCTACAGGGAGCATCTTGGGGAGTTAATAGCCCAAATAAATTTTATCGGTCTTGTATTAACCTCCTTTATAATCTTGAGTAGTCACAAAGAAGATAATACCATATTAAGTACTGATTGCAAACTTCTTCCTTGTTGCCCTGTCTGGTCTACATACATAGTCTTGAGGAAAGATTGAACAAAAACAAAAAAAAATGACTCCAAAACAATACTCCCCATTCATTAATTCACCAATAATATATACATATACACCTGTTCCACATGAAAATCCCCATAAGAACCATCTTTCCTCAACTTAGATACTCAAATCCTATACTAGGCTTCACACAACAACCTCCCAAACTGGGGTAAAACAGCTTTTCTAACATAAGAAGACTCAAATCACTTAATATCTCACCCAATAGACTTGAAATCACCTGAAGATAAGATATTAGGTTTTATTTAACCAATATTTACATATATTTGGCCTTTTGCTCACATATAGGTCTTATTTCATGCTTAAAAGATACTTAAAAAAATTTGAAATTTTGAAAACCTAAGAAATGGAGGGAAACTAACTTAGCACACCTAGACATGCTAAAACTCAACCAAGAACATGACAAACACATTCCTAGCATGAAGATGCTCCTGCATCATTCTTCCAAGGAGCAAAAGAAGTATTCTTCACTTGTTTTTCTTCATCAACTATTCCACGCTTGTGCCCAGCTTAAGGATGTCATTTGCAGTCAATCATGTTGCATCTTCAGTTGGTAGATTCTTCCACTTAGTTAGATACCAAAAATATTCTTTGCCCCTTGTCTTTTTAACCACTTTCTTGTCCAAAATGCTCTCAATCTCCTTTGGCACTTCCTTTAGTAGTTGTTGCTCCCATTGGATAACTTCATCTACCCCTGTTTCAATCTCTTTAGTTGGTTGTCTTTCATATTTGTATGGATATAGATCTGCAACATTAAAGATTGGAGAGATTCCAATCCCTTTTGGCAATTTTATTTCATATGCATTATTTGAAAACTTCCTTATTACCTTGCATGGTCCTATTTTCTTTACCTTTAGCTTGTTGTATTCCCTTTTTGGGAACCTCTCTCTTCTAAGGTGAGCAAGAACAAGGTCTCCAACACTAAAACTGACCTCTCTTTTCTTTTGATCTCCTCTTAGTTTGTACTTGATGGTGTTTTCTTCAAGTTTCTTCTTTACCTGTTCATGCAAATTTTGCATGGTATTGGCAAATTCTTCTACATCAGCACTCCTTGTCTCCATGCTACTTAGATTTCTCAACTCATACACACCTCTTGGATGCATTCCATACGTAATTTGAAATGGACTCAATCTTGTACTTTTGTTAGGAAAATTGTTATAGGCAAATTCAGCTTGTGCAAGTGCAAGATCTCATTGTTTTGGATGCATACTTACCAAGCTTCTCAAGATGTTGCCTAAGCTCCTATTGACAACCTCTGTTTGGCCATCAATTTAGGGGTGATAGGCTGAACTGAAACTCAATTGTGTACCCAATTTCTTCCATAAGGTTCTCCAAAAGTGTCCAACAAATTTGGTATCCTTGTCAGAAACAATGCTTCTAAGCAATCCATACAATCTAACAACATCTTGAAAGAATAGATTAGCTATGTTAGTACCATCACTTGTTTTTGAGCATGGAATAAAATGAGCCATCTTTGAGAACCTATCTACCACTACAAATATGGAGTCACGACCTTTTTGAGTTCTTGGCAAACCAAGTACAAAATACATGCTTATTGAATCCCAAGGCCTATTGGGAATGGGTAGTGGCTGGTACAAACTTGCATTTTGACTACTTCCCTTGGCATATTGGCATGTTTTGCACCATTCAACAAATTTATTGATATCAGTACTCATACTTGGCCAATAATAATAAGCATTCAATTGTGCTAATGTCTTATTCTACCCAAAATGCCCTGATAAGTTACCACTATGCTTTTCCTTCAACAAATTCTCTCTCATGGAATTCTTGGGTATGCAAAGCTGGCTACCTTTGAACAACAGACCCTCTTGGACCATGAAATCTATCCAAAGACTTCTATCAACCCCTACTGGATTCATGCAAGCTTCATATGGTTCCTTGAAGTCTAGATCTTCCTTATATAGCTCTTTCAAATCTTCAAATCCCAAAATGCTTACTTGAGATTCCTGCATGATCAGATTCCTCCTACTTAGAGCATCTGCAACCTTGTTAGATTGTCCTTTCTTGTTCTTAATAGTGAATGTGAAGCTTTGTAAAAATTCAATCCATTTAACATGCTTTTGACTCAACTTATTCTGATTGCTAATGAATTGTAAAGCATAATTGTTAGTGAACAAAACAAATTCTTTAGGCAAAAGATAGTGCCTCCATTTCTTCAAAGCCTGTACAAGAGCATAGAATTCTTGATCATAGGCTGAGTACTTCTTAGCATCACTTAATTTCTCACTAAAGTATGCTATAGGCTTCCCATCTTGGCTTAAAATAACACCTATTGCAGTTCCAATAGCATCACATTCTACTTGAAAAAGCTTATTGAAATCAGGCAAGGTTAGGATTGGTTCTTCAGTTATCTTCTTTTTCAATAATCTAAAACTCTTATCAGTAACCTTAGTCCAACAAAAAATTCTTTATCACCTTTGATTGTATCTATCATTGGAGCAACAATTCCACTAAAATTTCTTATGAATTTCCTATAGAAGCTAGCCAAACCATGAAAGCTTCTTACCTCATATGTGCTCCTGGGTGTAGGCCACTCAAGTATAGCCTTAATCTTCTTCTTATCCATCTTCAATCCTTCTTTTGAAATCACAAACCCCAAATATATCAAATCTGTCATGAAGAAACTGCACTTTTTTACATTGATTAGCAATTTCTCTTCATGTAGCTTACTCAATACCATCCTATTTCAAATGATCTTCCTTAGTTTGAATAAACACCAAAATATCATCCAAATACACTATCACAAAATTACTAGTGAACTCCTTAAGCACTTCATTCATCAGCCTCATGAAGGTGCTTGGTGCATTGGTTAGTCCAAATGGCATGACTAACCACTCATAGAGTCCATCATTGGTCTTGAAGGCTATTTTCCATTCATCCCCTTCTCTTATCCTAATTTGATGGTAACCACTTTTCAAGTCTATCTTAGAGAAATATGTAGCTCCACTCAAACAATCAAGTAAGTCATCAATTCTAGGCAATGGGAATCTATACCTGATAGTAATCTTGTTGATTGCTCTGAAATCTGTACACATTCTCCAATTCCCATCCTTCTTAGGACTCAACACTGTGGGGATAGCACAAGGACTTAAACTCTCTCTTACCAATCCTTTGTCTAACTATTCTTGAACTTGGTGCTTGATCTCTTCATTTTTTTTTGGTGTTAACCTATAGGCAGCCTTGTTTGGAAGATTTACTCCTAGAATCAAGTCTATGTGATGGCTAATGCTTCTCAATGGTGGTAACTAATTAGGTAAATCATCTACCACAATATCAATGTACTCATTCAACATATCTTGAATCTCTAGAGGCAAATCAATCAACTTAGTACTAGTGACTACACTCCTTGGCTTACCAATCACATCAACGTTTACCTTTTCTTTCTTCATTTGATGTAGAAACTCTTTACCACTCATTATAAATATTTTAGAATTCTATCCTACAACATCAGCAGCCTCTTCTTTCAATGGTGTGAGTGTATGCTTGATCCCATCCTTTTCAAACATGTATGTATTCTGCCTTCCATCATGCATGGCCTTCTTGTCAAATTGCCAAGGCCTTCCAAGCAAGATATGACATACATCCATGGGCA
Organism: Torreya grandis; assembly: GCA_037957365.1. Classification (NCBI taxonomy): domain Eukaryota; kingdom Viridiplantae; phylum Streptophyta; class Pinopsida; order Cupressales; family Taxaceae; genus Torreya; species Torreya grandis. The sequence continues at coordinate 1,769,457 of JARHVA010000926.1, read as the reverse complement.
TGACATCACATAAAATATGATCCTTATATGTTCCTATCTGAACATCTACTTTACATTGTTCACTTACGAAGAGTTTGTGTCCTTTTTGTAGCCAAGAGACTTGATAAGGTGTAGGATGTACCTCCTTCTTCAAGCCTAGTTTCTCCACCATCTCAGTTGACACAATATTGTCAGTACTCCCACTATCTATGATGACCTTGCAACATTTCCCCTTACTTTTACATGTGGTTCTAAATAGAGTTTTCCTTTGAGGTGGTTCTACAATTTCTTTGTTTGGCTTCAACAAGATTCTTTTCATCAAAAGAGACTCACCTTCTTCTGGGGTATCTTCATAAGCTGCTGCAACTTCTTCATTTTTTTCTTTACTTTGGGTCACATGTACACCCCTCTCATCGTTGGTAGAAGGGTTCTTTGGACACTCATATGCCCTGTGTCCTGCATACTTGTTTCACCTAAAACATCTGCCCATGAATCTTCCTCTTTCTCTTTGATATCCTTGGTATGGCTTTCTTCCTCTTGGTGCATAGCTACCTCTTGAGCTTTGTGAGCTGCTGGCCTCTTCTTGAGATATTTGCAGCTGTCTTCTAGCTCCTTGAAATCCTCTACCTCTAATGGATCTGCCCCTTCCTCTTGAGAAGGATGTTTGTTTTCTTGCAATCTTCTCCTCAGCTTTCAAGGCAAATTGATATACCTCTTCAACTGTCTTAGGAATGAGAAGACTAATCTTGTCTTGAATGGAAAACTTCAAACCATTAGTGTATCTAGCTACCTTCTCTATGTCATCCTCAATATGACTTGATCTTATAGTCAAATTATAAAACTCTTCAGTGTATTCTTTTACAGACATCTCTTTTTTGCTTTAAATTTTGTAATTGCTTGAAAAGATTGGCTTGATAATCTTTAGGCATAAACTTACATTTCATTTCTGCTACCATTTTGTCCCAGCTTCTGATCTTTGGCTTCCTTTTCCTCCTTTCTTCTTGCACTCCATCCCACCATAGGGATGCATGGCTCTTTAGCCTTGTCATGGCATACTTGACTTTCTTATCATCTTCTTCAATTCCTTCATACTCAAAGTATTTGTCTAATGCACTAATTTAATCAATTAATTCTTCCACATTCAAATTACTTTTATACATTGGAACCTCCATTTTTGGCTTTGTGTTCACCTTCATAATGGCTCCAATCAACCTATCTTCAGCTGTTTCTTCTTCCACCACTAATTCATCCTCTGGTGGCTCCTCTTCTCTATCACTGACTTCACCCATGTCAGTGCCTCTTCTTTGAGCCATCTCTAGGTCTTGTAGCCTACCTGTTAGGTTCTTAATCTCTTCTGACATCGCAACCTATCCTCTAGGTCTCCTTCCTCTAGCTCCACCTATGTTCCTAACTCTCATGGCCATCTTGCCTCTTCTTCACAAATCACGTTCTTCTTCTCTTTGACTTGGATCTTTAGATTGTGCACAATCCCTTGGGCTCTGATACCAAATGGTGTAAAGACTTAATTCAAAAAAATGAAACTAACAAACCAATATGACAGTCCTATCTAAGCATTACTTGTTTGATGGTAACAACAGAATTTGCTGTGTTGATGGGTTTATAGGCTTGTAGCCCTGCTGGGCTTGATTTTTGGCCATATATTTCACAAAACACCTACTATCCAAAAAATATATATTGTTACAAATACCCATTTGGAAGTTACATAACATATGTCAAGACCAGGTATAGTTGTTTTGTATGGAATGGTACTTTTGACCCCTATAGCAGACCTAATTAGGCCTCTTAGCAACCCTATTTTGGTGTTTGGGAGAGTTTGGGGTTGAATTAGATCATGAAAATTTTAGGAGATGTGCCATATGACATCATAAAACTAATCCAATCACAAAACACCTTTTATTTAACACAAAACTATCTTAAAATCTTGCTGTTGTACTCAGATATTCAGAATTGTAGGAAAACACGGTTAAAACACAAGTATAAAAGAAAACTCACTTTTCCATACAATAAGGCCATGAAAATTTGTACAAAATCTAAAAATTATAAACCCACAAAAACTAAAAATTTTGGGAATTTTATATTGTACGGTTCATGAGATCAACAAGGATCTAGTTAGGGTCTAGTTTACACCAAATTTGAGCTACAGGGAGCATCCTGGAGAGTTAATAGCCCAAATAAATTTTATTGGTCTTGTATTAACCTCCTATATAATCTTGAGTAGTCAAAAAGAAGATAATACCCTCTTAAGTACTGACTGCAAACTTCTTCCTTGCTGCCCTGTCTGGTCTACATACATAGTCTTGAGGAAAGATTGAACAAAAACAAAAAAAATGACTCCAAAACAAAACTCCCTATTCATTAATTCACCAATAATATATACATATACACCTGTTCCACACAAAAATTCCCCATACGAACCATCTTTTCTCAACTTAGATACTCAAATCCTATACTAGGCTTCACACAACAACCTCCCAAAATGAGGTAAAACAGCTTTTCTAACATAAGAAGACTCAAATCACTTAATATCTCACCCAACAGACTTGAAATCATCTGAGGATAAGATATTGGGTTTTATTTAACCAATATTTACATATATTTGGCCTTTTGCTCACATATAGGTCTTATTTCATGCTTAAAGGATACTTAGAAAAATTTGAAAATTTGAAAACTTAAGAAATGGAGGGAAACTAACTTAGCACACCTAGACATGCTAAAACTCAACCAAGAACATGACAAACACATTCCTAGCATAAAGATGCTCCTGCATCAGAAGTAGAATTGTTAGAGAGAACTCATCATCTTAATTTGGTGAGAATAAAGGGCTTTTGTGCAGAAAAGTCGCATCCAATGCTAGTTTGCGAGCATCTTAGCAGAAGGATCTGTAGACAAATGGATATTTTCTAACGACACCCATCAACACGTGATGGACTGGAAGATTAGATCCAAATTAATTCTTCACATAGCACGAGGATTGATGTACTTACGGAAGAGTGTTGAGAGCGAATAACTCATTACGACATCCAACCATAAAACATTCTTCTGGATCAAAATATTAATGCCAAGGTCTCCGATTTTCGGGCTGGAAAATTTGATAAACAACGAGAACATTGAAGTGATAACTATAATGAGAGAAACACAATGGTATATGGCACCTGAATTATTTAACGTGCACGTTACGGATAAGGCACTTATATTTATCTTTGGGTTTATGGTGGTCAAAATTGTTAGTGGAAAAAGAAGCAAAGAGCTTTCAAGGGATGGATTGCTTTCAGTATTAAGGAAAATTTTGATTTGGTAGATTCAGGACTCGAAGATGAGGGGATGGATATAAGGGAAGAGGGTGTGAAAATTTTAGGATTGGGGATGTTGCGTATAGAGGATGACTATACGAGGAGTTTAGCGATGTCAATAATTGTGTAGGCATTGGAGTGGATGATAAAGTTGGAGAGTTTCCATTGCGTGTCATACCCTGCTTTAGAGCAGGCATTGCTATCCTCGTCCCAATATAATAATTTGATGCTCTCATACAAACCTCTATCTTTTGTATTATCTAAAAGATGATTCTGCAGCTCCCTTTTTTTTATATTTTTTTTTCCCAGTTATAAAATTCAATTGATCTGTATTTATTATTTTTTAAATTAAATTAAATATTCCATCTATGTGGAAGGATGACTTGAGGACATTAGAAAAAAAAGTGTCATGATGTAGATTTAGTAATTGTTGCTAAGAGAAATAATATTTAAAGTTCATCAGTTTTAACACTTTAATTATAGTCAGAAAGAATAATAGATCCCATTGTCCATAAGGACATTTAAAGTGATTTCTTGGACTGTTATAATTTTAGTTAAAAGTGATTAAATGTAGAAATTATTGTTCAAGTATAAGTCATGAGGGCCACGTAAAAGTGTAAATTATTTATATAATGTAATATGACATGTTGAGATATAATGGTGTGGTCGATTATATTGAGACTATAAAACAATTGGAGCCCAGATGACTATGTAGTATTAATTAGGTGTTGGGGAGCCATATAAAGTGATAGTTGGTGGCCACACAAGTAGTAGACTCCTAGAATTTTCCTTGGACACAATGCTAAATTCTTTGGTGAACTTTGTGAGTGCAAGACCACACAAATATGACACATAGATGGAGAAGATTGCTTTGAGTTTTGACTTATTGAGTGTTTTTCATAAAATGTAACTCTTCTCCACTCTTGAGACACCCATGATATTTTAGATCTATGGTATTAATATTAACCATGATAAATCACAAGTACAATTAAATCACTTTAGGAGATCTATCATGCATTGGATACATGTATGTTCAGGCCTTTGTTAAGCCTGTGTTGACCTAGATTATTTTAGCTAAATAATATATGTTGTCCTTTTCATTTTAGAGTTTTTTGAATTAGTCACATGATTTTAGTTAGCAGAACAAATGGGCCACTACAAAAAATGGGGAAAATACAATTGATTCAAGGTTCAAAACCCAATAGCATTACTTGTGTAGCGATTGTTTTATTTTCTATTTTAAGCTTGAGTACTCATAAAAAGCAGGGAATGGACAAACAATCATCAATAATTGAGTTCCTCTAACGAGTGATCATATGAGTAAATGATAGATTATATGTTTATTGTATCTCTCTCAACATATGATGAATGATTTGTTATGTTACTTAGTTCACACTATTCTCTAATTTTATATAGGAGTGATTTTGTACATCTTGTCATCCCCAATTTTTGGTCCAAAAACCCATATAACTATTTTTTTTTTAACTTATTTTAATGATGCTTACTTATAACTCTAGTTTCTTAGTGGATAAACTATAGTATAACTTTCCAAACATAATAAAATAATAATAATAACCTTGATGGAAGCTAATTTTGGGCATTGAGAAAAATTAAAATAACTCACCATTATGAAACTACATACAAGCTTTTGTCTAGAACACAAATATGATGATTATGGACAATTGTGGTTAAAGTTTCCCCAATTGAAAACATTTTGGACAAGTTTATAGACACTTGTAAAATGCCTTTAAACATGACAATTTATAGGAGACTAGTAATTTAATAGATGGAAATAAGAAGGAAAGGTTGAAGACCCATCCAAAGGGAAACAATATAACAGAACAGAAAAATGTTAATGAACAAAAGATTTTGAGACATTTCATAAATTACAATAGAAGTCAAGGAAAGGAAAGAACTTAAATTTTGACAGTTATAGTATAGAAGTGAAAATAGGCTCCTCACATATCTTTACTTATGTAAAGTTGATGATTTTTTGGGCTTTGAGTTTGATGTTGTTTTCTTTAGTTGTACAACATGAGTATAGTCACCAAAGCTTGTTGAAGAATCTATTGTTAACTCAAAAGAACCCAAGGTCTTGTTGAGATAAGAGCATAGGGCTATTTTGGTGGAATATGAAAGAGAGGGTGTTGTGGATGCTACTGAAAAGGCTACTTATCAATTCATTCACATTTGGTTATTCGTAAGATAAACCATCTGGTTATTTGCATTCATTATATAATTGTATCTGAGTGTAGAATTCATATGAGATAAGACTCAAATATAAATATAAATGGAATAGTTTAACATTAGGCATAAGGTCATTTCTTCCATTTCCATCTATGTTTAAACATAAAAATCAATATAACTTTATTGTGAAATCAAATGGTAAATGTATTGTTGTGAAATATTGCATGTTGTGTTAGATAGATTTAGTTCTCTCTACATCATTTAAATTTGAAAAAAAATTATACCTTTGTGTATATTAAATTAATACCTTTGGTCTTACTCTTTATCCACATTGGAGGCAAGTATGCCCAGACGGGTCAATGTTTTGTTTTTCTACTTGAATAAAAAATAATATTTTTTTATATGGCTTTAATGTTAATAGGAGAAATGCTACTCGAACTAAATTATAATATAAATAGCATTTTCCCAAAAGTACAAGTTATGTTTGGAAGGATGTGATTTGATATTATAGTAAATCAGGGTGTTGTAAAGAAAATGTGAATCGATTATTGCGAATTACTTGAAACCTATCAACCTCGACACTAAATCATCTTTTAGTGTTATGCCTTATATATATATGAGAGATTATTTTCATATAGAAGAGATAATATTTTCATATATAAAAGAGAATATTATTATAGAGATAATTACATTCCTTCTTTATATATTTTCATATATATATATATATATATATAATTTTCTAATATAGACACTCTAATATGTATATTGAAATATATACATTCTCTCCTTATATATTTTCTTATATAAGGAGAGAACGTATATATTTCAATATACTTATTAGAGTGTCTATATTAGAAAATTATATATATATATATATATATATATATATATATATATATATATATATATAATTTTCTAATATAGACACTCTAATAAGTATATTGAACGTATATATTTCAATATACTTATTAGAGTGTCTATATTAGAAAATTATATATATATATATATAATTTAATAAACACATTCAAATGTCTATATATATTAGAAAATTATGTGTGTGTGGGGTATATATATATAGATAAAAAGATATATAATCTCTGAATAATATATATTACAGAGAATGTGTGTGTGGTTGTGTATGTCTGTATATATATATATTAAAAAATATTAAAGAATATATATATTTTCCTTGTATATATATAAGAATGAATATATATGTACACACTTTGAGAGTAAATAATTTTGTGTGTGTATGTGTGTGTACTCTTATATATATACATATATATATTGTTATATATATACAAAGAATATATATATATATATATATATATATATATATATATATATATATATATATATAAAGAATATATATATATTTCTTGTATATATATATACACATAAAATTATTTACTCTCAAATAATATGATAAGATATATATTTTTATATTTAATATATATAATTAAATTATATATATATAATCACTAATTATATATTAATGATCATCAAATTCATTACAGGAATTATCACCAATTTGCTTATGAAATTAAAGAGACTTTGTCTCATGTTTCAAATATGCTAAAAAGTATAGATCTTTATCAGAAAGGAGAAATAGCTTAGGATCTTAACAATCTCTATGATCCATCATCAAATCACCATGGACAAACTATACAAAATATAGAAACATCATTTATGGATATAAGTGTATATATAAGTGTGTGTGTGTGTGTGTGTGTGTTTGTGTGTGTGTGTGTGTGTGTGTGTGTGTGTGTGTGTGTGTGTGTGTGTGTGTGTGTGTGTGTGTGTGTGTGTGTGTGTGTGTGTGTAATCACTAATTATATGTTAGTGACCATCAAATTCATTATAGGAATTAGCATCAATTCTCTTATCAATTTGAAGAGACTCTGTCTCATTTTTCAAATATGTTAAAAACCATAGATCTTTATCAGAAAGGAGAAATAGCTCAAGATCTTAACAATATTATGATTCATCATCAAATTTCCATGGACAAACTATACAAAATATAGATACATGATTTATGGACATAAGAAACCAATAGAATTCAAAGGTTGATACTCTTTCTTTTGAAAACAAGGTTATAATCAAATATCGGAATCAATTTGATACTAGAGTAAATAATATTAACACTAAATTGAGGCTTCAAATTCCTAAATTTGATAGGATGTTGTCATAGATAGATGCTATAGAAACTAAAAAGGATCATATACAACAAGATATAAAACAATTGTCTTCATCTTCTGAAAGTATTGCTAGAGAATTAATTGACCAAACTCCTAATGTTTATATTATTCTTGAGCAATTAGAAAACCCAAAAGAATCTGAACAACGGTCTAAGAAATTATAACCAACTAGAGAAAATGTTCTTGTCCATGAAGAAGACTACAATAAAAGTATTCATACTTGGAAAAATGTGATCAATATCCAAAGAGAATCATCATAATTATTGCATTGTATTGGGGAAAAAATTATAGTGAAGGTTATTGACTCTCTAGATGCAAGGTTCAAATATTTACTTATATTTAATTTTGATAAGTTTTCAAGTACTCATAATTATTACGATGAGATGGATGATAGAGACCATAAAATAAAAATATGATTACCATGTTTATGTGAAAAAATTAGTGTTGGGAACTCACCTATTGTAGATACTATCAAATGTTTAGGTGAGATGGATGAATTGGTTTGTACTATTTATAAATCATACCCAAAAAATGTAGGTTTGGAGCATGGGATATTTGTGGGGGTGAAATTGAATATTTTGAAGGGTTTCCATGTCTAATGTAGCTATGGGAAGCTATTTTTATTATTCCAATGAGCATGGTAGTATGTGAAAGAGGTTTTTCATTGTTAAATAGGATAAAGAATGATGATCAAACTAGATGTTATTTTAACACATTGAATATGATAATGTTTCTTTCCCTTTGGGCACCTCATGCTTTGAATGAGGTAGATTGGAATGCTATTTTTGAAGCATAGAAGTATATAAAAGCACAAAGTTCATTTTTTCTAGACCAATAGATCCATTAGTATAATAGTTTGGAATAAAAGAATAGAAGAAAACAAAAACATCACAATAGTTGTAGTCTTGGAAGAATTTTTTTGAATATACATTTGAAACCAATGATATAAGTTAAATAAATAAATATTTTATTTTTTTTTGTTTGAACCGTTCTCCAATAAATTGGAATCCAAGATTCTATAGTTCATACTTTTAGCGACCAACATTATGTAAGTTGGAATTGATAATTTTTTTATAATATTCCTTCAATAAAAGGATGCTAAAAATAAGTAATTTAGCTGAGAAGCAACACAAGAATGTTGAGCTTCCTTTGAAGATGCTTATTTAGAAAAAGGATATGGAAAAATATATGAATAACTATTTTGAGGCTATTTACTTTATTTTTGACATTTTGGAGACTTTGAGAATATTTAAATATTATTTAAGACTATTTATAATCATTGATATAACATTTATATTTATATGTTTTATTATTGGACTATGAACATGTACTGCTAATGCCCTTCTTATTAGATTGGGTATAGATGCAACAATTTGAGCTAGGTTGGTCTTTTAAGTTTGTTGTACAGTGGCAAATGAGGTGGATATAGGTAAAAATAAAATCATAATGTAGTATGGTCACCCATAGCCACACCCCTTTTATTTATTATATGGATTGAATTACCTATTTTTAATATTTTGATGGTGGGATAGTCTTATGTTATTCTATTTTATTTTATTTTTCCATTGTGAATTTTGAATTATTTCATGAGTTAGAAACCAACCAACATTGAGTTAGGAACATGATTCAAATGGATATCATTGTCATCTGAATGCATACTAAAAGGATGATAAAATTTATGGGACCCTTGAGAGTTTTAAAACTCATCCATTTGTAAGACTAATTGAGGTTAGGGAACTTAAAATGTTTTTTATTTTAAATTACTTTATTGGGTTTAGTGTGTATTGAAAAACCTTGAATTTGACTATACCCCTTCTTATACATGTGGCCAGTTTGCATCACATTGTTTATTTTAGTTGTATTCTCTAAGTTGGCTATTGCATTACTACTTACATATCTAATCGATGGTGAGGGTGGGTAGGGATATCCACTAGTGAATGGGCTTAGTAGGTGCATTGACTGGGTCTTGACATATAGAGGATTTATGGTGAAATGAACTAGTTGGATATGGAAGTTATGAATATTTGAGTTGATATTGTAACATTGCATAGTTAGATTTTATTCAACAGACTTCTATGATTTAAAAGTTTTTTTTTAAGCTCATCCTTAGAAAATAATAGTACATTTGATTTGTATAAATTAAGATGTTATGAATTATGATTGTTGTACCCTTTTGGGTGACTACTATAATATCATTGAATAAATTCTAAAGGTTGCATTCCCAGAATTTTATTAAGTATTTTTGTTGAATTTGATTTACACAAAAATAAATAAATTGCACCTTTAGAGAAACTACTAGTAAATAAATAAATTACATGTATTGTGGTTTATGAGAATGATTTAATGCAATAGTTGTGTTATTGGAAGGATTTTTTTGAATAGAAGTTTGTAACAAATGATATAAGTTAAAAAATATATATTTTATTTTTGTGTATTTGAATCGCTCTCCAATAAATTAGAATAAAATCTTCTATAGTTGATATTTTTAATGACATGTATACTAAATTTACTCTTATCAATCAAATTTCAAATATTTTTTTCAACTTTTAATCAATGAAGCATTGGATGCATAAATACCCTTCAAATTTGATTATTGGTTGTAACTTTCCCATCCATGTGGGTTTGGCATATAAGGGCCTCAAAAATCATGTCAGGATACATTTATCACCATTTAAAATAACTTATTGCCTATGATATAGGTATTTTATATCTTATTTTGATTCCTCATAATCATCTATCACTTTATTTTTGGGAATAATGAAGTTTGTCTATAGTAAAATCCATATGTATCCACCTCATAAAATTTTATAGCTACTTGCAATATCTTAGGTAACTATGCTAATGCTCTCTCTATGTAACACACAAACACTACATTTGACAAATTTATCTAAGAGATATCACTTCAACATTTATTCTTTATTAGTTTAAAGAAATGTGTGATGGCACATTAAAAATGTATAATATACCCTTTGTATGATTCCAACACCTTCTTGGTATCCTGCTCTCTAACTTAGATGTTTAGTTCACATTATTGAATCAACCCAACATCTATGCCTTATAGGGTTCATTCATGACATATCCACATTGGTGCATGAAATTCTTCATTGCTTGTGACTTCAAATTTGTTGAAATCTCAAAAGTCTAACTCTCTGGGATCCTTACTTCCTCCAACAACATCAAAATAAGATACATTCCTCAACAAAATTTTCCTTCTCTAATGTGCACTTCCTCCATTGCTATATTGATCTCCTCCACCACATCCTTAAAAAAATGGTAATTTTTTTCCATCTAGATATATAAGAAGCCATAGATATGATGGTTTTGGATGCAGTTTTTCATCATAATGCCATAAACAAATTTATGTTGATTGGATTTGTATCTACTTGCATATAAAATGTTGAGATATCATCTAAATCCATGGTGTATCCTCCTTGGTACAACTTCTATTTTGTTGCAGCCTCATCCATATTGTCCTACTCTAGAAACACCATGGCCATATCCTCACCTTCATTCTTCAACGTAAAAATTCAGATGATGTGCACTAGTGAAATATTCATAATTCATCCCACAAATTATGCTATTCCATTATTCATTATAGACAAAATCCACTCATCAACTCATTTGGATTGACATGGTACGGTAAATCCTAGAGTTTAATAACCCCTATATCTTTTAAAAGAGTTATCACTTTTACCTTACACTTCATCATCTTTGGTGCATCTAGCTTGGAAGTGATATCCTTATCCATTTTCATCATCTTGTGCTTGAAATAATCAATAAACCACTCACTATAATTGGTGGCGAAGACTTCTATTTATTTCACACCTTCTACAAATATCATGGTTGATGGTATGAATACCTATGGATTTTTTACCCTTTTATTCTTGGGAAACTTTTAGGGGTTATTTTGGTTGGATATATTTTCTTAGGTAGATCCACAACATTTTCTTCCTTGGCCTCATAATCACTAGATAACATTTACACAACCTCTTCTTATGTTAGAAGTGCTACAACTCATGTCTCTTCCTTCTTAGCCATGGATGAAAACCTAAAAATCTTCACATTTCCTTCAAATGCAATTTTACTCTCAAATCCTAATTCTTTACGAAGTTCAATTCAATGTACTTCTCCTCAACAAACTCAATGTTCCTTCAATGGAGCTATATATTCCTTTTGATGCCCTTAACAAACTCTTACAAATCTCTTGCTTGGATGCCCTAATTATCTCTTTTCAAACTTTAAATAATTGAGTTCTTGACATCATAATTTTCTTAAATTAATTCTCAAAAGTATCTTGCCTATTTTATAGTGTTAGATGTATTAATTTTGCCACCTTTTTATGAACCGTTTTCTTTGTTATCATCCAATGGTTGAAATTTTGAAAAATGGATGCTTCACACCACTTTTCACTTGGAATCTTACCATTAATTTATACATCCACCCATTTATTTTTTATGAAACCTATTGTGCCTTTCATGTTCTATGGAAACATCATAAAGGCAAAAAAATTAAAGCACAATCATTCCTTATGTATATTTGCATAAATTTTCAACATTTCCCCTGAACAACCTTGTTGTCCCCCAAAAATATCACTCATTTTTGGGACAACATTTGAACTATTTTGGTCCTACAGACCAAAATCCTCTCTTCCCCTTTCAAAAAAATGTTCTGAGCATTCAGGTTCACTTTTCAAGCTTTCCAAAAATCTACAGACTTTACAGGCTTGAATCTACGGACTCTGCAGGTAGGCTCAAATCTACGGACTCTCAAGGTTGGTTTCTATGGACTCTGTAGGAAAGAAAAGGGTTCAACACTTTGCCAAATAATGAAGAATGAAACATTGAACCATTGAACCAACAGGTTCAATGAGTTCAAAGTTCAATGGTTCAACATGATTCAAAGGTTCAAAGGCAACCTCTGTCAAAGATAGAAGCAACAAACAAGTGGTTCAACGACAGGTTCAACCAAAGGAACGGGCTCAGTTCAACCAAGTGGTTCAACACTTTATTTCACTTGGGTGGTTCATTCCCTTTGTTTTAGCATCTTTTGGTTCAATACTTAGTTCATCGGCTTGGTTCATTCAATTGAACCATTGGCTTGAACCATTTTTGGTTCAACCAATTGGTTCAACGTTTTGGTTCAAAGACATGGTTCAAGCAATAGTCAACCAATGACATCCCCGCAGATGTCAAATTTAAGGTAAGGGAATATCCGTTGAAATTCAAATAAAGCGCAGAACTCAAAGGAAGAACCAAGCGACTGGCTGGGAAGATAGCCTGATAGCTCAAACTGCAGTAGGAAGAGACAAAGCTGGAAAAGCCTGACTAAAGAGAAAAGCCTACGAAAAAGTGCCCAATGGAAAAAGACAAGTGCAGCGAATGTGACAAGTGTTTGCGTCTGTGTTCCCCTTTTGGAGTTGCTCGAGAAAAACGTGTCATGGACTCTATTTTTCATGAGTTTCTAATGATTTTCATAACAACGAAACTTGCCACTTGTCAAAGACGCAGAAAGGAGCCCCCCTCGAAGACTTAGGCAAGAAGGGCTATAAAGAGCAAAGAAGCGCTTAAGTAGTGAAGAGAGGAGTGAGACCAAAGGATTAGAAATATCTTCAAAAGAGTTATTTCCAGCAGATGAAATAGTGGATCGAGTAGACTTCTGAGTGCACCAAACCAAGGACATGGCCTATTTTCTTCCATGAAGTAAAGACGAATGGATGGTTGCACAGGCATCAGAGGGGACAGACCAGATGATCCAGACTCGGGAGAAGACATATGGGATGAAATGGCATGCCATAGTTAAGACAACTGCCTTATTTTCAATGCAGTCCTTTGATAAACCTGAAAATGCCTTCAAGGCATTGAATACACGGCATGGGCTGACATATAAAAAACAAGCACCCAAGTATTTCTTGAGGTGCTATATATTGTAATCTCTCATTTGTTGTAGAGAGACTTCTCATTTTTACAAGAATGAAACTCTGCACATTTTGAAAGAAGAAGACTGAGACTTTGAGCTCAGGTTGTAATTTCATTTTCTTTGTTATCTGAATAAGAAAGCAGGTTTTTCCAGACTTTGTGTTGTTCTGACTTGTGTCATCTGAAGGTGTCCTTATTCATTTAATTTGGTGCACAATATTAGTAAAGGTAACAAAGAAGTGTCCTGGAACCAACTATGAGAAGACTTTGTGCTTTCACAATTGATTTCAGTCTGTGTTTTCCTTTCCTTTTTGTGTTGAAGATTCTAGGGAGACTTTGTGCCCCCATTATCCTTTGTGATATACTCTTTGGGCAGTCGAGGTGGAGACTTTGCACTACATTGCAGGCTGTTGGTTACTCTGCACCTTTGGTTACCTGTTACCAAAAAGATTCCTGTTGCCTGTAAGAACAAGCACTTCTAAAAGAAGAGAAGTGCCTTCTATTGCTTCATCAGGATTTCTACTATTTAGGAAGAAATCTGGCTCTTGGCTGAAAGTTGCTTCTGTAAGAAGAGAAGCACCTTCCCCAACACCTAATATTTCTCTTCTATTTGTCAGCATCATCTCTGAAAGAAGAGAGATGGATGGTTTATCCTACCCCCTGTGTCTTACTTTTTGCATATATATATATATATATATATATATATATATATATATATATATATATATATAACCTCCTGCATCTTCTGAATATCTATAGGGAACCTCCCCTTGATGAGAGGAGAGATTTGTCCCTTGTCGATACAATAAACTTGCACATCTGGCCGACTGATCTCCCTATGCTATGGTGATAGGAACTATTTTGGTCACCAGTTAGCTGACTGACAAAATATTCACCCAACAGTTTTTGGCGACTCCACTAGGGACACAGTAATTTTGTGCAATTTGGAACCTCAAGTTTCAGATTGAAACATCACCTGTGTCTTACCCATTATCATTATCACCTTATCCATTATAGAGTCTGGTGACTCCCATCTGGGTCTTACCCATTATCCATTTATTGCCTTACCATTTTCATCCATCTCCATTATATTATCTAGTCTGCAAAACCAGAGCTACTGGGAAAGAAAGCGCAGTTTGAAGCCTCAAGCTTTAAGCTGAGGTAGGGTGAGTTTCTTTTCCATTTTTGTCCTATAATCTGGAAACTCCACTCAGATGTGTTATCCCTATTTTTCATAATTAAATCATGGCATTTTGAGGCCCCTGGGGTAACTCTTTTGGCCCACTTAATCTAACTCCACCCCTGCATGAGCTACCACTCAGTTCAAGGAAGAATTTCCCCAAATTCTTTGGTGATGGAAGAGTCCACCCTGATGAACACATTTCAGCCTTCACCATAGCCTGTGGTGTGATAGGGGTGGAATTTGAAGACGTAGCAGTTAAGCTGTTTGTGGAGACACTATAAGGTGCTATTGTAGACTGGTTTTACCATCTGCAGACAAGATCAGTGACTGGTTGGGACACTATCAAATCCAAGTTTGAAGCAAGGTTCAAACTAGCAGAAGATGCACATGCCCTTCTGGCCCAGCTCACACAAATGAAGAAGGAGCCTCATGAGCCTATGAGGGATTTCATTGCAAGGTTTGACAAGCTGAGGAATCAGATTCCTATCATTGCTCAGCCAACACCTGAAAACCTAAAGTGCTTCTTCATCAACTCATAACTACCTGAAGTAAGTTTTTTGCTAAGGCGTGCTAACCAGATAGACCTTGTTGAAGCTCAAGACTTGGCTACTAAGGTAGAAGATGACCTTATCTTGGCTGGAAAGCTAAGAAGGGATTTAAACAAAGGCGCATCTTCCTCATCTTTTGATAACTCACCTGCAGCCACCACTGACCCAATGGTGCAGAAGTTAGAAAATGAAGTGCTGGCCCTCATAAGACAAATGGCCCAAGGTATGTTTTTTGCTCCTCATCAGGATGCCCCAAGGAGGACATTTCAGAATCAAGCATACCAAGGCAATGCTACCAGGGGTCAAGGGCAGCCAAATCATCTTCCTCCCCCATAGAGGAACCTTGCCATTGAAGCACCTCCAGCCAACTCAGCAGTTGGATATTTGGAAACAGAGCATGACTTCTCTTTCCAACCTGAGTTTAATCAAGAAGAGTCAGCTGGCGAGTCCCACATTGGTTTCCTGAGTTACCAGGATGAACCTAGAAGTAAAGGTGAAGCAGCCGAGGGATCATGCGCAGTGTTCACTGGGTCTAAGAACTAGTCAGCCCAGCAAGCTGATAAAGAAAAGACAGAGAAGCAACCTCAGCCTATAATTTTGATTGCTAAGAGTGGGACCACTCTGCCTATCCAGCCGAAGGACTCAGTGATTGCTAAGAAAGTAAGTATCCCAAACATTTCTGCACCTTCTACTTCAAAATTGCAAATTAGTCCTCCCACCCCTCCCATAAACCAAAAAGAACTCCCATCCCTTGTGCCTAGTCCAACCCAGCCATTTGACATAATTAATCATGTCAAATGTGTCAAGACCCAAACGGCTGCCCTTACATCCCAAATTTTGTTTGATTCTTTAGGCAGAGATGAAATAGCAGAAGAATTGGTGGAGTGCAGCATAAGTACAAGGGAACCCTCCCTCCCAAATAAAGAAGAATTTGAGATATCTGAGGAGGACAATCAAGACATGTGATGGGCTGAGTTATCAGGATAGCAAATTATGGTACTGGACCATACTGCTGCACTCCAAAATCAGGTAGAGGAACTCTTCACAGGGAGAGCAAGGAGTTATGGTTTTCAGTTTGAAGACCACGTCCTACCTTGGAGCAAGAAGAAGAAAAGGCCAAGAGAAAGACACAGGAGATTGGTTCCCTAGTGGAAAGTTCCATTCGCCCATCACTATTTCTAGGGACAAAATGGTTTCCTATTGGTTTATCAAGATGGCACACCATTTTCACTGTCTCGCAATGGGCAGCATCTGAAGCGCTTCAAATCTTGAGGCATCAGATAAGATCATCTATACATATGTATATTTGTATAGTCTTTAGTTCTATTTTATGCTTTTCATTTTCATTTTTGGAGCCTTTCTTTTTGGGTAGCATGACTCTGTAGCCCAATGGCATGCTTCTAAGGCATTGGAGATTCTGGATTCTACTCCTTTCAGTCAATTTTTGCAACAGAAGGAAGTTCCCCAACTGGAGCCAGCTGTTGTCACCCAAAAATATCACTCATTTTTGGGACAACATTTGAACTATTTTGGTCCTACAGACTAAAATCCTCTCTTCCCCTTTTAAAAAATTGTTCTGAGCATTCAAGTTCACTTTTCACGCTTTCCAGAAATCTACGGACTCTATAGGCTTGAATCTATGGACTCTGCAGGCTTGAATCTACGGACTCTGCAGGCAGGCTCAAATCTACGGACTCTCAAGGTTGGTTTCTACGGACTCTGCAGGAAAGAAAAGGGTTCAACACTTTTCCAAATAATGAAGAATGAACCATTAAACCGTTAAACCAACAGGTTCAACGAGTTCAAAGTTCAATGGTTCAACATGATTCAAAGGTTCAAAGGCAGCCTCTGTCAAAGAGAGAAGCAACAAACAGGTGGTTCAATGGTGGGTTCAACCAAAGGAACAGGTTCAGTTCAACCAAGTGGTTCAATGCTTTATTTTGCTCAGGTGGTTCATTCCCTTTGTTTTAGTGTCTTTTGGTTTAATACTTAGTTCATCAGCTTGGTTCATTCAATTGAACCATCGGCTTGAACCATTTTTGGTTCAACCGATTGGTTCAATGTTTTGGTTCAAAGACATGGTTCAAGCAACAGTCAACCAATGACGTCCCCGTAGACGTCAAATTTAAGGTAAGGGAATATCTGTTGAAATTCAAATAAAGCACAAAACTCAAAGGAAGAACCAAGTGACTGGCTAGGAAGATAGCTCGATAGCTCAAATTGCAGCAGGAAAAGACAAAGTTGGAAAAGCCCGATTGAAGAGAAAAGCCTGCGAAAAAGCACCTGATGGAAAAAGACAAGTGCAACGAACGTGACAAGTGTTTGCGTCTGTGTTCCCCTTTTGGAGTTGCTCAGGCAAAACGTATCATGGACTCCATTTTTTGTGAGTTTCTAATGATTTTCATAACAGCAGAACTTGCCACTTGTCAAAGACACATAAAGGACCCCCACTGAAGACTTAGGCAAGAAGGGCTATAAAGAGCAAAGAAGCGCTTAAGCAGTGAAGAGAGGAGTGAGACCAAAGGATTAGAAATATCTTTGAAAGAGTTATTTCCAACAGATGAAACAGTGGATCGAGTAGACTTTTGAGCACACCAAACCAAGGACGTGGCTTGTTTTCTTCCATGAAGTAAAGACGAATAGATGGCTACGCAGACATCAGAGGGGACATACCAGATGATCCAGAATTGGGAGAATACATGTGAGATGAAATGGCACACCATAGTTAAGATAGCTGCCCTATTTTCAATGCAGTCCTTTGATAAAATTGAAAATGCCTTCAAGGCATTGAATGCACGGCATGGTCCGACATATGAAAAACAAGCGCCCAAGTCTTTCTTGGGGCGCTATATATTGTAATCTCTTATTTGTTGTAGAAAGACTTCTCATTTTTACAAGAATGAAACTCTGCACATTTTGAAAGAAGAAGACTGAGACTTTGAGCTCAGGTTGTAATTTCATTTTCCTTGTTATTTGAATAAGAAAGTAGGTTTTTCTAGACTTTGTGCTATTCTGACTTGTGTCATCTGAAGGTGTCCTTATTCATTTAATTTGGTGTGCAGAATTAGTAAAGGTAACAAAGAAGTGTCCTGGAACCAACTGTGAGAAGACTTTGTGCTTTCACAATTGATTTCAGTCTGTGTTTTCCTTTCCTTTTTGTGTTGAGGATTTTGGGGAGACTTTGTGCCCCCATTATCCTTTGTGATATACTCTTTGGGTAGTCAAGGTGGAGACTTTGCGCTACATTTCAGGCTGTTGGTTACTCTGCACCTTTGGTTACCTGTTACCAAAAAGATTCCTGTTGCCTGCAAGAACAAGCACTTTTGAAAGAAGAGAAGTGCCTTCTGTTGCTTCATCAAGATTTCTACTATTTAGGAAGAAATCTGGCTCTTGGTTGAAAGTTGCTTTTGAAAGAAGAGAAGCACCTTCCCCAACACCTAGTATTTCTCTTCTGTTTGTCAGCATCATCTCTGAAAGAAGAGAGATGGATGGTTTATCCTACCCTCTGTGTCTTACTTTCTGCATATATATATATATATATATATATATATATATATATATATAGCCTCCTACATCTCCTGCATATCTATAGGGAACCTCCCCTTAATGAGAGGAGAGATTTGTACCCTATTGATGCAATAAACTTGCACATCTGGCCGACTGATCTCCTTATGCTATGGTGATATGAACTATTTTGGTCACCAGTTAGCTGGCTGACAAAATATTCACCCAACAAACCTAAATTGTCCCTTCTCCCACAACAAATATGTGTTAATTCCTTGTGTGCATTATTAATTTTTCCAATTTCCTTGGTCATTCATCTCTTTTTGTTTTTTCATGGAGCATAAACTCACTTATTTACATAGATATATTGCATGTAATTAAAAGATACTTAGACATATGGAATGAGGACCTTGTAAGGCTCTTTGTTTGACAAGATTTATGAGATAATTTGAACTTACAATGAAAAAAAACTTGTTAATAAAATAAAAATAATGAAATATATAAATACTTTTATGTTACACTTTTTAAAATCCAATGGCTTTATATAGTCTGTACTCTTCATTATTTAACTCGTTTGGTGGATACAAAACATTCCCATAGTTTAATATCATATTTTTGTAATATGCTCATTGACCAAATAATGCGTGAACATTCCTTATTACACGTAGTGACTCATATACAACATAATCATCCTCATATACTTGTAGCAGTCCATTATTTTCATATTGATTTGGTATTTATTCCTATTTTCCACATCTTCCCATTCTAGTAGTTCAAATATTATTCTATTAGAGGAATAATTCACTCTTCACCTCCATGGTAATATTTGAAGAATATGTCTTTGAATTTACTCAATTAGGTTCATGATGCACACAATCATCTTGTGACTTTATCTACTTCATGACATTTGGTTTTACCCCGCACATCTTCCATGTCTTGCATCTCAATTATCTTATTTTATCCATTTTTTTTAGGAACCCATCACTAAATTACCAAAAAAAATTATAAAATGCATGCATACTTTGCATCATTCCAACAATCATCAAATATAACCATTTATAGCTCTTCTTTAGTTACAATATTCATCCTGCATATGGACATTAATTTGATTTATGAATTTTTAATTAGTTATTTTATGGTATTATTAAAATTTTGAATTTCATCAAATGAATGACTACTCTCATATCCATTTGTACCATTTAGGTATATTCCCCATACCCTGCCCCTTTTAAAATCCACTACCATTTGCCCATATATAGATTCTCTTATTGTTTCATTCCCCTATACCATGCACAATCTCTCAGCTTTAAGGAAGTATTTTCCATATGAATCCATAAAAACATAGGATATAAAAAATCCTCCACAACCCACTCCATCTCACCCTTTTCCTCTTGCTTCTCAATGTCTATTTCAATGCATCCCATTCATATTTTTTTGGGACCAATTTTATGCATGAATCATATGCAAACGATTTATTTGCATGCCAACCAACTTGGTAATTGAGGTTAGTGCATTTACTAGCATCACACTGGAATATTATGCAATGTGCATACAAACACTGAAACCTAATCGACATCCTTGGAAAAACATGCCTTTGGTTCCTATGCATAAGAATTCATGCAGATTATGACATCATATTGAGATAACTTCCCCATTATTTCCTTTTAATGTTTGTACACCCTCTTAAGTTCGCAACTAACATTAAGAACCCACTTATTTCTTAACATTCTCATTTAGATAGAGCTCAAACTCCCCACCTTTGTATTTTTGCATGACCATCAAATCACTTTATTCTCTACCTATACCCATATTGTACATGTATGACTAGTTGTATCAATATTGAATCACCACTCATCCAAATTCGTACCCCACCATCCCATGCATTTAAGTACTCTTTACATTATGTAGTAATGTTTTAGATATAATTTGTCTCCTCCTCAACATGTTCACTCTACACACATGAGGGGCCATGATTCTTGTCCAAAGGGTTTACTATTTTTTTATTTCCATTTTCAAAACTCATTTAGTTCTAATTGAATCACATATCTAATTCATTTTCATGACACCATGACCTTCCAAGTATGTTTGGGTTTATGTTTTTCTCTGACAACATGATCACCTTGAAATCAGCTTTGAAATGTGATCCCATTATGGTTAATTCAACACCCTTTATGAATCCCAATGGCCTCAACTTTGAGTTTTTTGCTATAAAAAATAGTTAAAGACATTACCCTAGGATACCCATTTTTTTCCATTCATCTTCTATTATAATTTTCAATTTTGTGCCTGTATCAATCAAGCCATTGTGTAACTCCTAGTCATTTACATAAGCATTGATGGTTATATTCTAGTCATACTACTTAATCTTTGTAGCTTAGACTTATTTCATCTTTCATTGGACTTGCTCACATACATCCCCAATACTAGTGTTTAGCCAACCCTTCAAAAATAACAAAATATATTTTACTTTAAACATGGACATAATTTATATGATATATATCATTTCCTTGTCATTAATATCCTTATGATGATGATTATCCCTTATTTTAACATTGATTTATTTTATCATACATAGCTATTGTTAAATATTATTGACACTATCTTAATTATTATCCAAAAATCTCTTATTCATTGAAAAATATGAATAGTCTAATAGAACTACTCTTTGTTATGTGATATCTTATTTTATATAACTAACATCTTATTTACTTTAGTATCTACTCCTCCTCTTGTGTCAATGTTTACCTTTAGGCTTGTGCATACATTTTACATAGATTCCTTTAGTTCCCATTTCCCACCATTATGAATAAATTAGATCTTTCATGTGTCATTTGACATCATGTTGTTCTAGATGAGGTTTTGATAAATATCTAGACAACCCTCTAACTTATTACCTTGACTGTAATGAGGAAAATCGGGGAAATTTATAAATTCCATCTAATAGTGATATGTTGCTCCACATTTGAAACAAGTTTCTTTGAACCAAATTCCACCTCTTATGTTGCTTCATTTTCTACAATTCCCATCACCATAACCCATTCCTTGTTGAGGTGGTTGATTATGTGTGGAATTATATTTTTGGGTCCATTGAAACCATTTTATTACACTCCTCTAATATTATCAATAACTTGACAATTTACTATGTTATGAGTATGATTATCATAAATTTTACACCACATTAATTTGACTTTCCTGACCTTTTGAACCAATGTATAGTTAATCATTTCATGCCATTCTAAAAATAATTTTCAACATGCAATAATATATTTCACCTTTCTACATGTGCATTTATTCTTTGTATACCCTTTTTTAACCCTAAATTTAGATATATGTGGATAAGGTTATGAATATAAAAGTAGCTTAAGCAAGGATGATAAACTAATCTATAGTAGGATAATTAATTACAAACTTAGATAAATGAATATTCTAAATTATAAAATTGAGATATGATAGATATTTGAAGTACCAAATTCAAAAGATGTTCAATTGATTGTAATACCAAAGATAAATGATACTTGTTTGGTTTTACTAGGCACAAGCAGATCTAATTTAGAGATACTTAGAAGTGTGCATAATCAAGACTCTAGAAAAATCATCATATTCTAAAAATACTATTTTCGTAAATGTGAATACTACCTTTGATGTTACTCTTCATGTTGCAAAGCTACTGTCCTATATGAAATATCAATTGGATCTTGATGGGACTAAATTCATTATTCTAGGTTTTTTGTTAACTTTTTGGTGATGTCTTTACATATGGAACATAGTCTACCACTCTTTTCTTATTGATAAAAAGCTAGTTCTTCACCCTTAGAATGAGTTTTTCCAAAGATGTGTTAATGGGTTCCCTATGTTAAGTTGACCTCAAAGACCCCTCTATCAATGAGCATTACCTACATATAAAATACTTCAAGGAGGGCCTCAGACTTATGGAGTTATCCTTTATGTGTGGGAGTTTGTGTAAATAATGGTGTGATATGTATATGTATATGTAGGTAGTGATCTTTCTTGTAACTTGATTAATACAATTCATGAACTAATCTTTAGATGATTCAGACATTTTGTATGAATGTTCTTATGACCAATATAAAATAGGGATAAATAGGGCATAATAACTTATTTGTGTTATTTATTTAATGAGCCTTAATAGGTGCTTGCTTGGTATTTTATAGATAAAAAATGAGAAGGCTTAAGCTTTTATTTATACCACACCTTTTGAAAATATCTCATGATAAGGTTCAATAAGAAAAATAGGCTGATGTAAAGGTTTTAAATAGTTTCAATTTTATACAAGTTTTTATTATTGGACACAAAATACAGATTTGGACACTACCATTGATGCTAATGTCCCTATGTGGTCATTAATGTCCAGAAGGCTAGACAATATGTATACATTTGTAACTGAAATTGAATGATATATATAATTTTTTAAATCTTTATGTGGTGTACAAGTTGTCTAGGTCATCAGAATGATATGGGTTAGACTATAAGATAATAGTTTATTTGTAGTGAGATGGTGAGTACAAGCTTTTTGACAATGGAAAGGTCTATAAATGAAGGTTCGATCCCTAAATGGTATTTGTCAAATGTACATACTAAGATTATATAAATATTTATTTTTAGTATCTACAGTCTCCCCTTAATATAATAATGCATCCAGATGAAATTACTGGGTTAAAAGAAAGAACTACACACCTAGGTTTGTACAACACACCTTATCTTTACTTGATCCCAATTTGAGTGTTTTGATAGTGTACGACCTATCACCAAGAGAAATTTATAGTATAAATTAATGAATATAATATTAAATTTGAAATAATAGAAATGCTTGAAAGTAAAGAGATCAAGGATTAAGTAAATATGTGTGTTGATGCAACCATGTTATCCATGTTGTGTTTTTCTTGGTAAATATGCTTCCTTATGAAGAATTGGAAATGAGAGAGGTTTAGACCTAAACTTGGGAGATATGAAGACAGAGATTGTAAATAATTTTACCCAAAATAGGGTGCAAGTATGAGTTATGTCATGCAATTGAGATAACTAAATATCAATCACATAACTCAAGCATGAATATATAAAATCTAGTGAGGGTGAGTGTTTTAATCAACCCATCCTATAAATCTAGTGAGGTTCACTTATTTAATCAACCCAACCTATAAATCTAGTGTGGTTGAATGATTTAATCAATTCAACCTATAAATAGAACCAACTACTGTGGACATAAAAGGTTTAGTAAAATACTTCGTAGTGTAATCAATTCTTCTTGGTGATAGTAATCTAGAGATATAATTGGTAAATTTTGTAAATTTTGGTTCAATATCATGGCATATAGACCTCTAATATGAATAAAATTGATTCATATGTGACATAAATCTAAAAAAATATGTTTTAAATATATGAAAAATTGATGCAATTTATAGGATTTTATCTAAGTGTATATTTGAATCATGCAACTATAATGAGATTTTCCAAGTGTGGAGGTTATACCTTTGTGACATCCCCTACTTAAATCTATAGATAATAAAAATTGAGTAAGTTTGGATATCGTGTATTTATGACATGCCCCCACTAAATTATGTAAAATGTGTAAATGTTGATGTCATGCCTTTATGACATGCTCTGACTGATATGCACCCCTTTTGAGGTGAGGGAAATAAAATCTGGTAGGTACTTTACCTCAAAAAAATAAGGTAACTATATAATATGTGTATGAATCATAGATAATATATGAGTAAAATTTCTAAGTTTATAAATCTATGACACTCATAGTATGTGATCACATCAAGCCCTAAGATGCAAAATATAGATCATGACAACATCTAGAGAGTAAAAATACAAGATCAATAAACAATAAAACACACCAATAAGATCACTTAATGCAATGAAAAAGGGATAGTCTAAAGAGACCTCATATGAGGGGCATGTTCAAATTCCACACAATCTAAAGGCAATGCCATATTTAAATGTCCAATTAACATAGAATGACATATTTAAATTTCCAAATAACATATAATGGCACATGGGATAATAAGGAAGGAACATATTCAAATGTTCCATAAGAATGATAATACCAAGTAATAAATAAACTTAGTGACGTGACAATGTGAATAAATGAAATCTAAGAAACCAACATAAACATATCATACTAGTCTATTCATATATGTGTTATAAAATATATCATGTAACATAACATATCAAGTACATTGTGAAAGATATGAGTATTGATATAGGCATATGTAAGCATTAATATATAATATCAAACATGATAATGTATAAATTATAAAAATGGTGTGTAATCTATATCAATCATGATCAATGAAGAATATGCCTAAAGTGTACTATTTGATGTAGGTAGGGGAGAGGTCCAACATTTGTATGTGTATATATCATCTGGCTATGGTATACCTATATCACATTCAAATATGCATGAAATATGTGTATATAAATGAGATGATATGTTATATATAATAGAATCCAATAACATATATGCCAATGAGCTAATAAACATGGGAGTGCTAAATAGTTTTGGATTTTTGAATTATCTGATTGTTTTATATTTTTTTGGAATGTTTTTTTTTTCTTGAAAAAAGTATAAAGCAAGGGCTAGTCGATTATCCCATCTAAGGGATGATAAAAAATGGATCTATAATCATAATATGTTGAATCATATTGTTGATACTACCAAGGAGCATGTATAGGTATCATATTTGGATATATAGATTCAACACTACTTTTATATGCTTCATAGGAGTATGTGGTCGTGAATCAATAGTATTAGAATTAGTTGTTTAAGGAACCCATTGTTGAGTTCTCTTTATTTTTTTTGGAGTAGAAATCATTGGAATATGTTTATTTTCTCTAGGTAATTGGTTATGTTATGTAGTAGTATATGAGGCTTCTATGGAATCTACTATATATCTATGGTTCAAAGGTGTTTCAGGTATAATTCACCTAGGAGGTGGGATTTCTTGTTGATTAACCTTTTGAAGATGATTAAATTTAGTATGTTTTATGAGTAGCTTTCTAGGAACGAACTTATCTCATTCAAGTGGATGTTCATATGGAATTATATAAATTATGACTAGTTGGTATGAATGAATTTAATACACCAATACACTGTGGAAGGTATTGCATAGAGTTTATGTATCTAAAGTCATCCTAATAACATATCAAAGATTTCAACATATGGTATAAATGAAAATTTAGTAACCACATGGGTTGGCCCAACCTATAAAGGAAATTCAATCTCAACAATAATGTGTTATGATGTCTCATTGAATGCTCTGACCATTTTGGTCAAAATTATAAATCATCATGGGCATATCCCAAATATGTAAGTAAACATACATTCTCAATATAAACATTATAAATTATAACATTATGTATACATTGATGATTAAGGTATGCTCTAACTAACAATGAATGAATATTTGAGTCATCATCTATAATTTCATTGTCATCAAATGAAATAGAAGGTCTTTTATAACATATGATGTGTCATGCATGTATAAGTGCTAATAATCCCATCTAATGGGTTCCAATAATGTGGTGTAAGAATATGTGTGTGATATGCCATTTGCACTTTTAGGGCTTTCTTATAACGATCTTAAAAAATATTGTTAAATATCTTATGGTTTTGATGGTCACTAAGTTTTGAAATTGATTCCTTGGGAGGATTATCAAAGTTAATCTACTAGTTATTGATAAGGTCTTGGATTTTGTGTTTTAATGTATAATATATATTTAAATATAATACCCGGGACATTGGTCATATCATTTTGGTAGAGGTTGACTCATATCAACCCCTATAGGAGGATGGATAAATATGAGATGACACTTTATTGAGGTATAGCTATATGTTCACATTATTAATGTACTAATGTAAATATTATTGTTAACAATATTACATTAATAGTCTATATGTTAGTTTATCGATTGCATTGTGAGTCACAATATATTTATATTTTAGTGTGTTGTTAGGAGTTTGTTAGGTTAATTTTTAATAGGGATTTTTAGAGATTTCCATGGAGATTTGATCTCCCCAAATATAAGAAATAACTTTCCTATATAATCTGTAATATTCCCATATGGTTTGTAAGGTAGTATAAATAATATTAGTGTGTTTATTATTTGAGAATATTTATGAGTATTTTATATTTATGATTGTAAACTCTTCTCAGATCTAAACCAAATCCATTATCTGGTATCAAAGCTAGTATAGAGACTTGATATATTATAAACAACAGTCCCATTGCTATAATTGAAAACCTTGTGTGTAATGCATTAAAACATTAAATCCATTTGTGATTAAAAATTAAGTCTTCTCAGCTAGATCATGATCTCATTCACCTGATCTAATTAATTAAAAGTCATTTTTTATAGAATGTCACTAGGTAAGAAAAGATTCTAATGTCCTTCATAATGGTGAGGAGAGGTATAAAGGCAAATTAATCACCTAAAGAAGAGTGTGTGAGAAATATTCTTCATGAAAATCAGTGCCTTGTATTGTCTCATGCCATTCTACATGCATCAACCTAGATATATTCTACATATCAAATATTTAGTCTAACTCTGAGCTCTCATACCCACATGACATCTCCTCTATTTCCAAATCATGAAATGTTTCTTTTCTAATTACATAGACCTATGAATGTTCCATACATATCTAGCCATACTCAAGAATTGGCATCCTGGTAGATCATCTTCAACTCAGGCCTCACCTACCATTCTATTATCTTCATACTATGTTGGAGATGTGTTCAAAGCTCAGAATTAATTTTTACCATGTTCGAGCCATGGATTTGATCACTATCATCAACTAAGGATTGTCTTACCTTTTGGTTTCTTTGTTATATTGTTAAAAGCATATGTGTTATGTTTTTTACCATATAGGTTCCTTTTATGTTTAGTATTTATTTGGGTAATAGGTGATTTAGGCATTACTTCTAGTAATGGTCAGTTTAAATAATTTGAGGGCATTTGTTAATATAATGTCATAGTATAAAGTTTAAAAAAAAAAATTATAGATTTTTAGCTATACTAAATTTTGATAAGTGTTTGGTATTATTATGTAAAAGGGAAATTTATATTATTTAAGTTAGTAAAGACATTTATTTTGTTAAAGTTTTAGGTGAAAGTCTTAGGTCAAAAAGTGTCAATGTTCATATCATTTTATTATTATGTAGAAAACATCAATATTCTGTCATTAGTTATGTTAGTCCAAGTCAAATAAGTCATCTATTGTCAAAAGTCATTTTTTGTAAAGGATGTATTATCAGTGGAAATCGACATCCTATGTTGGTCTAAATCATAATGGATATTCCTTAGAAAAATTCACTAGCCTCAATTTACACACATGGAAATTAAAAATACAAATGCAATTAATGAACAAAAATTTAGGGAGGATAGTGAATGGAAATGAAGTAGCACCAACAAATGTATCAAAGTTAGTATAATGGCAAAATAGGGATGATACAGCCAAAGCCATTATTGGAATGGCTCTTTTTGACTCTGAGTCACATTATGTAGATAATGAAAAATCCTTAAATGTAATGTGGGAAAATATGAACAAACAGTTTGGAGTGAAATCGGTCAATGCAAAGTTTTATTTAAAACTCTAATTGTTTAGATTCAAATGAATGATGGGTTCAACATGTCTAGTCACATTAATGATCTTAGATCACTTCTGAGATAGCTAGCTAAAGTTCAAGCTCTAATAGAAGATAAAGATGAAAAATCCATATTATTGAATAGATTGCCTTCTAAATATAGCAATGTGTTTTTCACTCTTGGATAAATGCCTTCACAATCACTTGAAGATATGATTTCAACTCTTCTATCTAAAGAAAAAAGACTAAATAAGATGTATAAGAAGAGACTGCATTGCACTTGAAAAAGAAGATTGAGAATTTCTCAAAAAATAAGGAGGAAATTGAATGCTTATATTAAAAAAAAAGGGCATATGAATTCATATTTTAGAGTTTGATCTAAGGACATGCTCAATAGAAAACTAAAAACAAATGAAGCCAATATCATCACTGAAGAAGAATCAGATATTGAGAATGAACTAAATGAAAACAAAAGCTATGCCTCTAAAGATTTTATATTCTAAATAATATTTCACAAACTAGAGTAAGGATGAAATGGAAGATGAAGGTTTTATAGCCTCTTGTTAACCACTAGCAACATGGCCACTTTTTGATTTAGTGGCATTTTACTTTTCAGTTGTGTGGTGTGTTTTGTTTTCAGATAGTGTGGTGTGAATAAAAACAAATGTTGTATCCCTATTCATGATTTTTGTAAGTGAACTATATTTTCCTATATAACTTCTTTAAAATGTGATAATGATGAGAAATTGAACCTATACTACACATCATGATGTGGTTTTTGGTAAGCCACGCGTAAAACCATTATTTTGTGGTTTTTGGTTAGCCACTTGTAAAACCACTATTTTGGTTGTTGGTTATCCATCTATAAAACTATCATGTATTGTTTGTGGTTTGTGGTTATCCACTTGTAAAACCATTATTTTGGTTATTGGCCATCCATTTATTAAACCATCATGTGAGGTTTGCGATTGTCCTTTAAAAATCATCAAGTCATGAGCATAGGTGAAGATATGGGAGAGTTTTTTTCCCCATGTTCACATTAAGGGGGTGTAGATAGGATTAATAATGTTCATAAGGGGATTTTTTAAGATTTCCATGGAGATTTGATCTCCCCAAATATAGGAAATAACATTCCTATATAATTTATAATATTCCAATATGGTTTGTAATGTAGTATAAATAATATTAGTGTGTTTATTGTCTAAGAATATTTTTGAGTGTTTTCTATTTGTGATATGTAAACTCTACTCATATCTAAACTTGATCCATTAAACTCCACAAGTTTCTTAAGTATCAAAGCTATGTACTCAGGGAATCATGTAAATTGTCTCTTAGGTGCATTGGATAAGATGAGGTGATTAGGTGGTTGTAACACTACATTATTTTTTATGATTTTTTCCTTTTTAGTTTTGTAGATTTCACCCCATAATTTGGTGTGATATGAAACTTGATAGGGGATGTATTCTATGTGTTTGCTACATAATTAAGGTTGATCAAGGAAATATGTTTCATTTCATGATCTCATACAATATGATATAAATAATCAAAAGATTTGAAATTATAGAAAACAATAGACTTATGTAATGGGATAAGTAAACTTTACTTAAATATGACTTGAATCTCTTTATCTTCCATTGGATTTTTCACTTTGGATAAAACTATTTTATATCTTAAGACATATTCATTAATAAGTTCATTAGTTCCTTGTTTGATCTTAGTAATTTTCAGATATGACATTTTGTCAATGATGTTGATAGAGAAATGTGGTATAAACTATTAGAATCAAGTTAAATGAGAGGATGGGGTGAATCAATCTTCAAAAATTTCATTAATAGTCTTGATTAATCAACAACAGATCATTTAAACAAGAATATGCATCTTAGCTCACATAATCACCAATCCACAAGAGCATGAAACACATGAACACAATATATATGTGGGAAACCCTAAATGGGAATAAAACTCACTAATGAATAAAATGTAATAAAATAATATAATAAAAAGACCATTTTTTGTGAAGCACCCACTTCACATGGAGCACCAACTCAGCTAGGCTTTAACAAGCACCCACTTACAAGGAAACACCAACCTCCTTTATGAATTAGAACTAAATAAGATACTTAAAAAACTTGATCACCTTAAAAATTCCTTGTTTATCATATAATATATGATGATATCCTTCCTCAGATCTTCACACACTTCTCTCTCTCTCTCAAACTAGTCTCAAGCCTTCTTCGCTCAACTAGCCTTCTTTTTTACTTGATTAGGTCATATGACCTTGATCCTCATATGCATAACCTTTATCAATGATTTATAAATAATAATATATTATATTTATGGTCTATAATACCTTATTATACTCACCAATTTTTTATCTTGTTTGCATAGTCTTTCCACACACAATAGGCCTAAAAATGCCTAGTATTTATATAAGTCTCTTGAACATATCCTTATTAGTTGAAAAAATATTTTTATCCTCTTATTTTGGCCATGGAATAGATCTTATGAAACCTAATATACATGTATTGAATGTGATTTTATTCCCTTTATGTCTGACCTACTTCAATTAGGCCTTATCTCTCCTTTAGGTCTCATAAAGACCTAATCCCATTAGGCCTACTTAGCACATGTTACCCTTTGTTCTTATTGGAGAATATTAAAAAACCTAAAATTAAAGAAACACATAATATTCAAATAAAATATATCCATGTTAATCTTATCTTGTCTTGGTAACACTTTTTAACTCAAACCACTACTTGGAACACATCATTAGTACTATTCATATTAGGCCCGTGAATACTCAAAAAGTCTATCTTGACCAATTGAAGTAAAAATATAGTTTTTACAAAAAAAAATGGAAAAAACACATATTAATAATATAAATTACCTCATTTTCATCATCATATTCATTATACTTCCAAACACAAGGAAAAATTACTCAAACCCTTCTTACAAGTAGTCCACTTAGAACTGCCAACTAGCCTCAAAACATAGTCATGGAAACTTGATTTTCAACACCTGAAAGAATAAATAATATTTACTATTACATATTAAAGTGATTATTTTACATATTTATATAACTCTCAATTACAAATATCATAAGGTCTAATGCAAAAAAATTGGTCTTGCAGACCAATCTTTTGTCTTTAGTACACAATCAAACTTTAACTAGTCACCCATTTGGATTTACCATTTCAATAAATTTAAATAAATATTAAAACTTAAAAAAATAATGGATAGAACATAAATTTAATAAAAAAATAATCATATGAATTAGGTACTCTAGTGCATGTCATAGAGCTTCAAACTCATCATTGCAACTTGCTTACCTAGAATTGCTAGTTTGCCTTGAAGACCAGTCATGGAAACATGAACCTATGACACATGGAAGAGCATAATAAATAAATTAAAATTAATTAATATTATATTAAAAAATTATCATAACAACCTCCAATATATATATCATAATCTATAATATAAATATTGGTCTTGTAGTCCAATCTCATGACCTCACTGTATACAGACCTCACTGAGTTAGACAAGTCAACTTGAGAGAAAAATTTTAATATATAAAATGGTGTTAAAATATTACATATAATATGAAAATTTATTAAATTTATTTATTAACATCTACATTCACTTAGATTCATACCTAATCCATGATAACACATCCCTAATCACCGTCTCACTTCTGCCTGGTTTTCTCACTGTTTGCACCATTAGGAATTTTAGTGATACATCAAATTG
Organism: Torreya grandis; assembly: GCA_037957365.1. Classification (NCBI taxonomy): domain Eukaryota; kingdom Viridiplantae; phylum Streptophyta; class Pinopsida; order Cupressales; family Taxaceae; genus Torreya; species Torreya grandis. Next base: position 1,737,277 of record JARHVA010000926.1, on the reverse strand, counting down.
TATGACCGGCTTAAAAAACCTGAGGTATGTAACCTACTTATAAAATACCATGTAAATTAATTACAAGTCTCAATCTTCAACCTTCATCTATTTATCAATTGTGACTTGGTTAACTATGACTGCTATAGAATTTTTTTGAAAAATAAGGCTTTTCTTGAAGGGTCCACTCACTTAAAAAACCAATCACACCTATAGGTGCATAGGAGAGTTGAATATAATATAAAATCACTTAAATATCCATACCAAATAATTATGATCACTTTAGATCAAGATCATTCATATCGGATCATTATTAGGGTTCTTTAAGGGTTTAAACTAACAGTCTTAACGATCATTCATAAAGCTTAGCCCCTCATTCCAAAAACCAATGATTATAAATTTGGGAGAGTAATATTATCCATATAACACTAATATATTAATTTCTCATGAATAGGTTACACATTCTAATGAACACTTGAAAATTCTTCTCGGGTTGAGAACCCTCCATTATTTACACTTGAGAAACCTCAAAACCACTTTTCATGCCTTTTCTTGTAAAATTTGACCTCAAAATTAGTAAAAAAACACCTAATAAAACATATAAAACTTCTTAATATTCTCATATTCTCATTATTTCCTTGGAAACTGATCTTGACACCCCTTCTGGTCACCATCTATCTCTTTGTTATCTAGGCTTTGACTTATAAGTCACATTAGGTCTTGAAACTGACCTTCAAGTCTATTTTCATGTTATATCCACCTTATTTATATGTTCATACAAAATATCACATACTCAAATAGTTTCAAACATTCTTCATGTCTTGTCAATAGCTCATGTTGCCTCATTAGGCTAAGCAAGGTCTAGAAGTGGTCTAGTTGCATACTAGGTCTAGAAGTCTTACCCATGTAGGCTTATCTTGAGACTCACTTGAGTGATATAAATCCTCATAATCATGCTCAAACAACCTTATAAAACATATTATGTCTTTATGCATTTATATTACTAGGCCACTAAGCTCATTCCTTGTCACAGGATCTCTTCATGCTATGATTAGTGTCATGACTAGGATTCTCAAGCTCTTGAAGCTTGAAAAATGAACTTGAAAACATTACTTTATGATTTAAAACCTTTATCACATTAATTTAATTATTTTTAAAATAGTATAATGCCTCTGTATGTACTTTTCTATGCTCATGATATGACTAGACTTCTTAAGAACCTTGTACTCAAGGACTGGTAATCAAGCATGCTTACCTTATACTAAACCTTGACATCAACCTAAGAAGAATCATTAGGTTTCCTTAAAATTTTATCTCAATAAAGAGACAATAGGATGAATTCAAATTCTCTATTGTCACATGGCTTCCTTGTCACATACCTTCTCACAAGATCTAGATAAGGCTTTGCAAGACACCTTGATGACCTTAACACAACATCAACCAAGTAGATATAAGACACTTAAATATTTACCTTTATCTGTCATATAAATCACTACATATATTCAATTCTCATAATCTTGTAACAACCTACACTGCCAATTAACATTGATCATCTAGACACCATGTTTATCTAGACATTAGCCTAATTCATCATGATTACTCACCATGCATCTAGACATCAATGGTAACACACTTTCACATTAATGACATCATATTGAAATAAATGATAACACTATGCCAAAAAACTCCCCCTTTGTCATTAATGGAAAAAAAATTTACAATCTAATCACTGATCACTCACATCTTCCCCAAACTAGTCAACCTTCCTTTTTGAACTTTCTTCCCCTTTGACATTAATAACAAAAGGTATTCCACAAACTTCAATCTAGAACCAAACCTTATTGCAACATGGGTTATGAATCATCATAAGAACATACTCCCCATTACTTTATGTATATTTCCTCTAAATGAAATCAAATTACAAGACCATACATCTTGTCTTTGACATGATTGATATGACTCAAAATCACTAGGGTATCTCATTTTTTCTTATCTAAAAAAGATATTCTTAAAATGGTCTTAAGTATACAAGAATACTTACCTTCCTTTCTTCACCTTGATGCCACTGAGATGAATAATGTCCAACTTGTCTTCATGATTCTACATACCTTTTTTGTACTACACATCTACTCTTGATGCTCATGAATTATCTGATTATCTTCCCCTAAGCTAATGTTATCTCTTATTTCAAATTACTTTATGATTGATTGGACCTTCAACCTTTTTTTCACACCATAAATACTCCTATCATCCACTTAGCTTCATAAGCCATATATGATCTATATATATCATGACAACCCTTTTTGTATTAGTTCATTGCTCATTAGGTATGTATACCTAGTTCATTGTCTGCTAGTATTATTTCTTTATTGATCACCTTTACCTCACACAAATAATACATACTACACATATAATCCTATGATACATGACATCTTCAAAAGAGTAATCAAACTCAATGTCTGTGAGTATAAAACATCTCAAAAATCAATGCTTGTCCACCATGCCTATTAGGTCTATCTGTAATCAAAGATACTATTCCAATGGAAAAATATATTCCTCCATGATAGAGAAGATATTAATCATATCATGTTCATATGGTATCTTAGATGTTCTTACATCAATATTTCTCCTTCATGTTTTTCAAGCCACCATGGCACATACCTCATCATTACAACTCTTTTATGCACCTAATCACATGAATATATCACTCATATCACTACTTTCATACTTTTACCATGCCATGACAAGACTCAATCCTCAAATATACCTAAACACCTTGATCAACTTGACCTTTTCCTTCTATGCCCATACCACTTATGATAATTCTTATCAATGCAACACTTTTATGTGTATTGACATAACTTATTATCCACTTAATTGTCCTTGCTCTCACCTCTTAACATGAAAAAAAATCATACTTCCATATTATATTCAAAAATATTCAAGATATCATCATACCAAACAACACCTATCAATGCTAAACAAGCATCCACCATGCTTCCACTTACTAATGAGTGTATCCATCAAACCTGATGGAGTCACCCATTCTATAGGGCACTAGAACAATGCAAATTTAGAAGATTCCTAGATCTACATATAAGAATGAAAACTCTTAAATGTTCTTTTATATTTGAATTTTAACTTAGGATTGACCTTTAACTTGGATTATACATAATCCTTCTGAGTTGTAAAAGAATACTCTTGACATTCTTTCAAATCTGAATGATGTTCTATAGTAAAAAAACAACCCACCTTGGTTTATGATTTGATCATGACTCATCTTGTCATCTTTATTCTTCTCAATAAACAATATTGGTACCATATATTTGGTAGACCATCATGACTATCATGATAAACACTAGCATCATCACAATCCAAGCTTGTGCTTCTTAGGATCACCTTTAGGCTCTTAAGCTTATATCAAAGGACCAAGATTTGATAAAAAATGTTAGAATCAAGATAAATTAGAGGGAATGGTGGAGGGGGGCATGAATAATTCTTTAAAATTTTCATTAACAATCTTACTTAAGTAACCATAGATCATTTAAACAAGCATGTACATCTTAGCAAACATAAGAACCAATCCACATGAGTATGAAACACATGAACACAATATATGTGTGGGAAATCCTTAAGGGTAGGAATAAAATATGATTAATCAAATTGAATACAATTATATAAGACAAAAAATAACTTTATTGAAGCACCCACTTCACATGGAGCACCAACCCCAACTAGTTAAGCACCAACTCAGCTAGGCTTTAACAAGAACCCACTTCCAAGGAGGCACCAACTCCCTAGATGATTCAACACTGAATCAACCACCTAAAACACTTGATCACCTTAAAAATTACTTATTTTCAATATAATATATTATTAGCTCCTTCTTCAACTCTTCACACACTTCTATCTCTCTCAAAATTGGTCTCAAGCCTTCTTCCCTCAACTAGCCCTCTTCTTGACTTAATTAGGTCATATGACCTTGAAATTCATATGAAAAACCTTTGTCAAATATTAATCACTTAAATATTCTCTTTTTATTCTATATAATACCTTATTTTACTCACCAATCTGTTATCTTGTTCACTTATTCTCTCCACACACAATAGGCCTAAAAACGCTTAGTATTTATACAAGTCTCTTGTGTATATCCTTCTTAGTCAATAATTTTTTTTATCCTATTAGTTAATACAAGTAATTTATATTAATAAATATCATATACATGTATAAAAATTTATTTTAGACCCTTTAGGTTTGACCTACTTTAGTTAGGCCTTATCTCTCCTTTAGGTCTTATGGAGACCTAATCCCATAGGCCTACTTAGCACATGTTACCCTTTGATATTATTAGATCACATTAAATCACATAAAATATTATAAAATCATAATATTAAACTCTAATAAACCCATTATAATCTTATCTAGGATTCATAACACTTTTTATATCAAACCACTACTTGGAACACATCATTAATACCGTTCATATTAGGCCTATACATACTCAAAAAGTTCATCTTGAATAACTTAATTAAAAACATTGTTTTTACATACAAACATGGAAACCAAACACATATTAATAATATAAATTAACTCATGGTAATCACCATATGATTCATACTTACAAACATAAGGCAAATTTACTAAAACCCTTCTCTACACGTAGCCCACTTAGAACTACTAACTAACCTCAAAACACAGTCATGGAAAATTGATTTTCAACACTTGAAAGAATACTTCATATGTAATATAACATATTAAAGTGATTATTTGACACACACACACACACACACACACACACACACACACACACACACACACACACACACACACACACACATCACTCTCAAGTACAAATATCACAAGGTCTCATTCAAAAAATTGGTCTTGCAGACCAATCTTTTGTCTTTAATACACACAATCAAACCTAAACCAGTCAACCCATTTTGGCTTTAGCATTTCAATAACTTTCAATAAAACTAAAATATTATAAAAATAATGTATATAAAGTATATGTACTAAAAAGTATCATAATATTTATTAGGTAATCCATCTCAAGGCATAGAGATTTAAACTCATCATTGTAACTTGCTCACCTAGAATTACTAGTTTGCCTTGAAGACCAATCATGGAAAAATGAAGTTATGACACATAAAAGAACATAAAAAATAACTTACAATGAATTAATATGATTGTAAAACATTATAATAAAAACTTAAAATAAATATATCATAATCTATAATAGTAATATTGGTCTTGCAGACCAATCTCATGATCTCATCGTACTCAGACATCACTGAGTTAGACAAGTCAACTCGAGAGAAAAATTTTGATATATACAAAGATAATTTTTTTTACCTATAATATTATAATGTATTAAATTTATTTAAAAACATATCCATTCACTTGGATTCATCCCTAATCCATTATAACACATTCGTAATCACCTTCTCACTTCTGCCTATTTTTCTCACTATTTGCACCATTAGGATTTTTAGTGATAGGTCAACTTGTATGACCTGTTTAGCATACCTAAGGTATGTAACATATTAATAAAAAACCATGGACATCAATTATAAGTCTCAAGATTCAACCTTCATCTATTTATTAATTATTACTTGGTCAACTCTGACTACTACAATAAATTTTTATGAAATAAAGCTTTTTCCCGTAGGGTCCACTCACTCACTTGACAAACCAATCACACCTAGAGGATCCTATGAGAGTTTAATACAACATAAAATCACTTAAATATCCATAAAAACTATTCTAACTACTTTATAACAAGATCATTCATATTAGGTCATTATTAGGGTTCTTTGAGGGTTTAAACCATCTTAAAGTCTTAGCGATCATTCATAAAGCTTAGCCCCTCATTACAGAAACCAATGATTGGAATTTTATATAGGACCATTAACCATATATCATTAATATATTAGGTTCTCATGAATATTTTATATGTGCCAATGAACAATTTAAAGTTCTTATCATGTTGAGAACCCTCCATTTTATGCAATCGAGAAACATCAAAACCACTTTTCATGCATATTAGAACCCATTAACGTAAGATTCACACCATTATGTTTGATAAAAGGAATAAATTCCCTTTATTAAAAAATTTACCTAATACTTGGTTTACACACCTAAAAAAACCTATCACACAACTGAAAATTCTCACATTCTCATTCATGCCTTGTAAATTAAACCTGATACCCCATATGGTCACCATCTCTCTCTTTACTCTCTAGGCTTTGAACTGTAAGTCACATTAGGTCTTAAAAATTACCTTAAAGTATTTTTAAATGTGATCTCCACCTTATTTACATGTTCATACAACATATCACATACTTAAAAAAATTCAAAAACTCCTCATATGTCTTTTCAATGGCTCATGTTGCCTCATTAGGCCAAGTAGGGTTTAGAGGTGGTCTAGTTGCATACTATTTGTATATGTCTTACCCTTATAGTATTACCATGATACTCACCTAAGTGATTTAAATACTCATAATCATGATCAAACAACCTTATACAACCTATTATACCTTTGTGCATCCATCTTACTAGGCCACCAAGCTCATGCCTTTTTACAGGGTCTCTTCATTCTATGATCAGTGTCATGACTATGATTTTCAAGCTCTTTAAGCTTGAAAAATGGCCTTGAAAACACTCCTTGATAATTTTAAACCTTTCACACATTCCTTTAATTATTCCTTATATAGTATCATGCCTCTATACATACCTCTCTATGTTCAACATACAAATGCTCATGATATGATTAGATTTCTTAGGAACATTGTACTTAAGGATTGGTACTCAAAAATGCTTGCCTTGTACTAAAACTTGAAATTAAACTTATAATAATCATTAGGTTATCTTCAAATTCTATTTCAATATAGATATAATAGATTTCCTTTAAATTATTTCTGGTCACATGGCTTCCTTGTGACATACCTTCTCATAAGATCTACACAAGGCTTTACAAGACACCTTGATGACCTTAACACAACATCAATCAATTAGATATAATACATTTGAAATTTTACCTTTATCTCTCATGGAAATCACTACATATCTTCAATGCTCATAATCTTGTCACAACCTACACTTCCAATTGGCCTTGCTCATCTAGACACCATGCTTATCTAGACATCAACCTCAATCATCATGATTACTCACCATGCATTTAGACATCTATGATAACATACTTTGACATTAATAACATCATATTGAAACTAATGACATCATATTGACATTAATGACAAAACTATTCCAATAGAAACTAATATGCTAATGGTTTGAATACATTCACTGATTGGATTGGTAAGTCATATAACCATCTTAAAGCATAGTCCTTCAAGAATCATAGAAATAATTTGGTCAAAAGTTTATCATTCAAATCATAATCAAGACATGATACATATAAATATTAGACTTGTTATTCAAGGTAATCCTTGCCATCATAAAATGCGAACTTGGATACAACAAAACCATGATTAAAAAAGGTGCAAAGATATGTAAGGTGCGAGAGGATTATGTATTACATATTTTGAATCAATAACATGAGTTAATTTCAAATAATTTAGTTCAATTTTGGTAACCTCAACCTCTAAAGTTTTTATAACTTGTAGAAGAGTTTGTACTGTAGATCCATTGGGATTAGGATTTTAAGTTTGAGAAGTCACCAACATGGAAGAAAACACCACTTGTGTTGATGTAGCCATTTAAATTGGTATTTAGGTTGAATAATTAATTATTCATATGGAGGATGTGGTAATAGTTATTTGATCTTTAGGGAACAATGGTTGGAAAACATACTTCATTCCCCCATTAGATGTAGTAGGTAAGGTTCTATTCAAGGGGGAAAAAATGGGAAAGGATGTGTTATAGGCATATCCAGTAGCCCCAATATTTCTATCAATAAAGAGAAATGGTTGTTCAATAACACCTTTTTATTTTTGAGTTTCTAATATAGTATCTAGGATCTTGTGTAGATATTCAAGAGTTTCTTGAATGCATTCTCAAAATAATTCAATACATTTAACTTGTTCTTGGTCACCTTATTCATTTTCATCATGTTAATGTGTTTCATTATCCTCATGATCATATTCATTTTCTATGAGAATTTTTTTGGTATGTGTCTCATTTTCATTATTGGAAGTCTAATCATTAGAAAAATTTGACATTATATTAGCCTAAGACATTTAAGATCTCCCTAGGAGAAGCTCAAGGTATTCAATAATAATGCCACCTAATTTGGAATTGCCCTAAGCTACATACAAATGAGAGAAAAAATGTGATTAAGTACAATGAATAAAAACCTAAGGAGGTTGGATATTGATATGAATTGAATCCCTCCACACTAGGTTAAAATATGGGTGGTTGGTGAGGCAGAGGAAAAGGAACAATATATAACCTAATGTGGAGGGAGTTGGTTCACTCTTTTTTCCTACATATGACTAATCACCCCTACTTGCATTAGTTACTCTCCATCCACCACTCATTGTAGGTAAAGAAATGCACACTCACCTCTCCCCACATGTTCATCACCCAATGCCACTTCATGCCAACTCCTTGTGTTCACCATTTTTAGCCAACACATACGTCCTTATTACCATACAAGAAATATTGTTGAAATAGTTCACACACACACACACACACACACACACACACACACACACACACACACACACACACACACACACACACACACACACACACACACACACACACACACACACACACACACACACACACACACACACACACACACACAAACACACAAACACAAACACACACACACACACACACACACACACACACACACACACACACACACACACACACACACACACACAAAATTTTTGATATATTATATTTCAACATATATATATATATATTATATTATAATATATTATGTTATTATTATATTATAATATTATATATTTATATTATTATTATAAAAATATTACAATAACCTTATATATATATATATATATATATATATATATATATATATATATATAAGGTTATTGTAATATTTTTATAATAATAATATAAATATATAATATTATAATATAATAATAACATAATATTAATATATTATATTATATTTTTTAGTATAATAATGTGTATATTAATATTATTAGATTACATATTTATAATTATAATATTATTATAATTAATATACTTATCAAACATATATATTATATAATTATGTTAATATATTATTGATTTTATTACTCTCTATATATTATTAATTAGTAAATTGATCTCTAAAGTATCCATTTAATCAATGAGTGGTATCATATTATCACTACCAATACACATCTCACCATGAAAGAATATTATAAACAAAATCGATCAAAGTCATAAATACCCTCTCGAGCTATATCACATAGTTGTGAATGTAAAATCCCTTAAAACATCCAAATTTTTATCATGTGATGTACTTGCAATGGTCCCAAAGTGTAAGTTACATTGGAAGGGATGGCATTTAGTAAATCAAGATATTATAAAGAGAAATAATGTAAATTGGTAGTTATACATCACTTGAAATCTATGACCATTGACCTTGTCTCACCTTTTGTGCACAATGTGGTATACAACAATAGTCTAATATTTTTGGTGGAGGTGATGAAAATTTCAATGACATGTCACATATGTCAATGTAACTTATATCTTCCACCAAATTATTTCAGTGACCCAACCCATCATTGAAACATGTGTAATCTGATATTTTTCATGGAGGTGATGTTATAAAATGAGGCTTGTTCCTTCATACAACATAACAATTTGGTGTTTGAGGAGGACATGATCTATTTAATGATAAGCTTCACTGATGACAAATGAAGGAGACGGACAAGGATATGCAAGATATAAAAGTGAAAAAATATTTCTGGGTGAGTTGTGTAGTGATGGTGAGGGGCGATGATAGGTATTTTAGGGGATGGACATGAAGAAGTTAGGGGAGATACATGTGAAAAGTTTAGTGGTATGTTACATCTACTAATATAATTTGTAGGTTCCATTAAAGCACCAAGTGTCAATTTAAAAGATATTAAAACTACATAACATAAGGTACCCTATATTATATTATATTTAGTATAATACACTAGAGAGCCCATATCTTACACTAAAGATACATTTAACACATATTTTTGGATTTACATTTCTTGTACTAATAGAATCTAGGTCTGTAACTTGTACCTGGTGGTGGCATAATTGATTGATAATTTTATATTGTCAATGTTAGATGAGGATATCATGATAGCTTATTTAATTGTGATATGATTCCACATCTGATGTGGAAATCGAATCAATGCTGCACTATCATTAATGTGGGGACAAGACATTAAGGTTAAAGAGTCTATCTTTTAGCATCCATTCATCCATGCTACCAATAAATTTTAACTTATAGTAATTATATCCATCTTAAAAATATACAAAAATTCCATACTTAGACCATTGAAAGAAAGGGCAAGGCTATACAAAACATGCAAATAGTAAAATATTTGAAGGTGAGTTACATGGTAATGGTGAGGGGAGATGGCAAAGTATTTTATGTGATATTATACAACATGGGGCCCATATAAAAATATAATATTACATATAGTATAAAATGCAATATAATATTAAATTACACCTACACATGCGACTATGTTAAATTTTAAATTGACACATCAATGTAACAAAAGTGTAGAATGATATATGTCAGTGATATCAAAACAAGGTGGTGACATCTTTGATTGGCCATTTTATATTGTGAAGGGTGGGTGAGGACATCAAGAGAGTGGATTTGATATGGCATGGGTCCATGTCTCGTGTAAAACTTGAATCTTTGATGCAATGTCATTGATGTTGGGACAAGACATTAAGGTCCCAAAGTTTATCTTGTAGGGAATATTGACACTTAGAGAAATTACATCATGCTTAAAAACATACAAAAACACCATATATATACCCCTGATTTGATGAACCCTAGGAAGATACACATATAAAGTTCAATAACATGTCACATCTATTAATGAAATTTGTGGCTTCCACTAAACTATTTTAATTACCTAATTTACAAGATCTAAACATGTGTCATTTTAATGAAAATAAGGGTCAAATATCCAATGATTCCATCAAAAACATAGAGAATACCCCATGTGTCAATTTAGACAAGTCTTAAATTCAATAGACAAAAGTTATAACTATGTCAACTATATAAAACCTAATTAGACAATACTAAATCCATTTAAACAAAACATGAAAAAGACTTCATCAATGAAAGATGCCTATTATATAATGTAATTAACTAATGCATAATACTATATTCTAATAGATATGGATATATATATTTCTAATATTTTTCAATTTTCAATCTCAACAACACTAACAATAACAATTATATTCATAATAGTAATGCTTATTTCTCTTTATTTTTTGAATGGAAGAAAGGTAAAAGTGCACCTAAGACCACAAGCACTACCAATTTTGGTTTGGACCATTATTTGAATCCCTATCAATTTCAATATGCTTTTTTCAAGTGCTATGGTAGTCTGATTGATATTCAAATTGCACATCAAACCCACACTCATTGACCACATCTCAAATTTTGTTCACAAAGTATTAATTAAAAACAATCTATTTTTTGTGTGTGGAGGTGATAGTGGAAAATGAGCTTGTGTGTTCCTTCATATAGTATGGTAATGCATTTTTTGGGGAGGAGACATCATAGATCTAACACCTTTAAAAATAGGGGTCATAAATCTAATAACTCCTTTAAAAATATAAATAATTTACCATGTGTTAATTTAGATAAGTTTAAAACTAAATAGATAGATTTTTTACTATTTAAATGTATAAAACCCAATTAAATGACTTTAAAACTAATTATCAAAAAAAAAAAAAAAGAATAAAAAATGCCTATTATCAATAAAAAATTAAGTTTTATAACATAAAATCCTTTGAAAAACACTAAATTATAATATACCCAATCATTGGCTTACCCTATTTCAATTCTTAATTTTTCATGTCACGAGGCATTCGTTGGGCCTATTCTCTATGTAGGCATTTCATGTTTCATGAGATAATAATAATAATAATAATAATAATAATAATAATAATAATAATAATAATAATAATAATAATAATAATAATAATAATAATAATAATAATAATAATAAAGTGGGATGAGAAACCATTCAAATATAGGCCAAGTTTATTTTCATTTTTTTATATTCTAAATTGTTAATAAGATGTGTACATGTTTGCCTTCAAAAATACCACTAATCATTATAAAAAATATTTAATCAATTTATTAGATGTAATAAAGAGAATATTATGGTATGTGGTTTGGGGAAGGGAATACATGTTAATTTCATGACAAATGTCAGATTACTAGGTCACTAGTCTTTCTCTAACCTATCTATCTATGATGAATTTTAACTTACCATCACTGCCTCTATTACATACGTTGGGTCTTTGATCACCAAAATATTTTTTATTCAAATTTGTAATGATAATGAGGTTATTTTGGAGTGATTTCAATGATGTCTCCAAGGTGTCCAACAGTGTCCATGAGGTGTAAAGTATTCTAGAATGACAATGACAAACTGTGCTTCAATGTGTTTCAGTGTTCTTGCATAGATCTTCAATATGTGCTTGGATAGGTAGGTTGATAAATGTTATTAAAGGTTTGGTCATGTTTTAAATACCATATGGTTTTTTATTAGTGCTCGGAGTGCTTGTGGAAGTGAAAGGAATTCATCAGAGTAGTCATATGAATGTCTAGGTTTTCCTAGTCATCTTGGCAAATAAGGCTAAGTAAGCAAATTGATAACATAATAATTCACATGTGTAAATGTATCAGGATAATTTTGGTATATTTATTGATTCACCTATGAGAGGATATAACGTGGTCCAAGTTTCAGGTCTTGACATGATGTATAACAAAATTTATGGCAGTACAAAGTTGGTCTCCCAAGCAGATTTCACTAGTTTTCATACTTAGCTAAATTTGTAATATCAAGGATCAACAATGAGTGTTAAATTATTTAGATGAAGATATAACAATGTGTATTAAATAATGAATATGTATATCTAATGGATATCATTAAATCATTCAGATGGATATCTAATGATGAGCATTTAATTATACAGATGGAGATCTAATGGTAAGCACGAGGTCAATAAGTCAAAGGATCTTGAGTTTGAATGCAATGGCGATATGTGTCACAATAATGGTGAACTAGAATAATATAAAATATTAAATTTATTATAATATGGTATAATATCAATGGCATGTATTTGATCATGCAGATCAAAGATCGATGGTGTGCGTTCAACCATGCAGATACAGATCGATGGTGCAAATCGAGTCAATAAGTTAATAAAAATAGAAGGCATGCGAGACTAACAAGTGGAATAAGACCATTAATTGAATAAATTTAAATATAAGGAAATCAGGGCTTTCAAGTGGTGTAAGATCATTAATTGAATGAAGATTGACAACAGGGTACATAGAACGCACATGGGGATGCTAAGTGTCACAATATCAGAAACCTAGATCAAAGATTAATGGTGAGCACAAAGTCAAGTATAGGATAATCCCAAGGATATTTATGGAGATAATTTGATTAAGTTTATATAGGGCATGATATGAAGACACATGTCTGAAGCTTCTGTATTAAAAAGTGACTATTGGAATTTGATTTTTCAAATTAACAAAAGAAAACTAGTGTTGATTATTTTGATTCTATCCTTTGATGTGGGATGAATTTGAAGGTGGTATAAAACAAATTTTTTTAAATTAATCCAAGTGATATATATATATATATATATATATATATATATATATATATATATATATATATATATATATATATATATATATATATATATATATATATATATTATAAGGTTTTAATGTTCTTATAATTGCATCTATTGAGCTCTAAATTTGACCTTCTTCTACAAGTGACCCGAGAAGGATGATTGAGTTGTTTTGATGGTTTTTAGATGTTTTAAGGTGAATTAACTATTGGAGAGTGTTTTTAATGACATAATTAAAAATTTTGTGTATTTTTAGGTTTTAAAAATCCATATTTAGTATGAATAAATGCCTATAATTTGACCATGTTTTTTGATACATTGGCAGATTGAGTGACAATATTATAGAGGTAAGTTGAAGGTAATCTGAGTAGAGTTGAGGAAAAAAATGAATATTAAGATGTATATTAAGTCTCAAATGTTCATTATAATGTATTTTAGGTCTTATTTTTCTCATATTCAGATGTCAATAATCAAACTACTTTGACTATGTGTGAACAATATGAGTGGTCTTTTTTAGAGAGTTGGTTTGAAGTCATTTGGACTATGTGATGAATAAAAATTAGTTTGGTGATGTTTATTAGGTTATGGAAGACCTATCCATGTTATTTTTTTAAGTTTTTATTTGGGAAAATCAACTGTATTCCTCAGTTTTATAATACTATGTTTTCTGTGTATATAGGCCTAATGAGCAAGGAGACCTAATTGCTAGGTTCAAGGTGTGAGTTTGAATTAAAAGTGGTATGGAAATTTTTTGGATTTATAAATGGTATATTTGAGATAATTTTTATGTGTTTTAAGTGTTTTTATAGGATGAAGGTCGACCAAGGAGTCCAAGTTGTAATGTGTGGGTGAGTAGACCTAATTACTTTAGGTCTCACTAAGGCCTAATGGTGGTTTGGGATAATGAGGTAATGAACGACATATGTAGTGTGTGTTTCACACATGTAACATGTGTAATAATATATTTAAATGGTGAAATAGGTGTGGTAAATATATTTTCTGACCAAGATGGTTTAGACCAAGAGTGTGATATAAGTATAAGTCCTAATTGGCCTATTTGTGTTAGTTAAGTGTGTGTGGAGATGAGAAAAGGAAAGAGAACATTTGAGGAGTTTTAGTAGGTCATTTAATACCATAAAAGGTATAATGATATATTATTATGTTTTTATTATAATTTTTTTAGGTGAATACATAGGTTAATAGACCTAATGAGTCTAAAAAAGAGGCTATTTGAGTGAGAATGCATAAAGGGCTGATTGAGTGAGTGTAAAGGGGAAAGAGTGAAAAAAAAAGGTCATAATAATTTGAAGATTATAAATATGTGTTCAATTTGATCTTATTTTCAAGAAAATTTAGTGGGTGATTTATTTCCTAGGGGGTTGGTTCTTCCTTGCAAGGTGAATCTTGTAAAAGTCTAGTTGTGTGGGTGCTCAGCTAGATAGGGGTTGTAGCTCTTTCTGAGATGGGTGTATCACTAAATGTGGTTCTTGTTATTATATGATAGTAGTCCAATTATAGGTTATAATGGGTTTTATCCCCTAATATGTGTTATGTTCTTGATCTTTCTTGATCTTCCTTGTTCATTGCAATGGTTAGTTTGTATGCTTCATGATTGTATGTGTTAAATGGTTAAGATTTTAGAATTGGAATTAGATTATCTTGTATCATTGATTCACCCCCCAAATATTAGTGATTGTACCTCTAAAAAGTGGCATCATATTAGGACATTATTTGAAGTTTAACCACTTTAATATGGTCCAAGGTACAATATGGCTATTTGTGAAGTTCAAAGATATTCATATATTTGTGATAATGAAAGTGACGATGATAAAGTTTTCACATAACAAGGAAAATATGAAAAAGCAATGAGATTTAATATTCTAGGTCAGTTGCAGTCAAATAAATTTTTGGTTAATAATGTTTCAAATGATTATGACTATAATCAAGTTGAAAATGGTATTCTACTCTTGGTTAAAGAGGAAAGTTGTTCAAAGGAAGTAGACATCATGTGTGATGAAGAAGTTTTGCATGACGGTGAAGAAGAAGAAGTTGATGTGAATCTAGAAGCTAAGCTCATAGTTTCACTTGTTTATTTAAAGGAGCAAAGGAAGAGGAACCATAAGATGAGGTATGTGATCAAAGGTTTTGAAGCACAAGTCAAGGCTCTTGAGGATTGTTTGTATGGCAAGTCCAAGAAAGATGAGAAGAAGAATCAAGATCTAATAAAGTATATTAAATAGAAAGCATGTAGATTGAAGGATGATATGGATAAATAATCCAAGGAGGATAAGGGACCATCAAAGATCTTAAAATTTAGTTAGAGGCTACAAGTTTAAGCATGAGAGTTAAATAAGATAAATATGTTCAGTTTAAGACTAATCTTGTTTCCCTGAAGGATGATCATGAAAAGTTCATAGTCAAGATAGAAAAACTTGAATAAGAATAAAAAATATTAGAACAAGACAAAGATGATAGTAGCATGAAATTCAATAAGTCAGATCAAGTCAAGAGTAAAATGAAGAAGCCAACTAGACAGCCAAATGCTTCAAGGTATGCCAAATATTTCATGGGCCATTATTTTGTTTGTCATCTTGTTGGTCATAGGGAAAAGGATTATGTAAGAATAAGCAATCAGTCAAAGAGAGATCAAAACCATATTCAAGCAAAATGTATGAAAGACATTGTTTGTTTTAGTTTTTATAAGGTTGGACACTTTGCTAAATTCTATCGAAATGAAGTTAGTAGGTCTTCAAGGTATGCCAAAGGATATGGAGCTGCTAGAAGGTTTCAGAAAGAACAAAATTAGGTATGGAAAACAAAATTAATCTATGTTTATCACTCTAGTCAAAAGGATGATGAGAAAGTTTCTCTAGAAGGCCATGTTGCAGATCGTGTTAAGCTCAAAGGTCAAGAAGGTAAGATGGCTGGATAAGATGAGAAGAAATTTAAGAAAACCAAAGCAAAGGAGAAGAAATGTAAAGATGATGATTCAAGTATGAAATTATGTCAATATTTCTCCCTTTTAGACCATGTAGTGAATGAAGAGATCAAAACCAAGGTTTCAAATAGTTCTAGGAGTGATCAAGCTAAGTCTCAAGATGGGTTATTTGCTATGATAGACATGAAGGAAAGTCAAGAGTTTTTATTTACTACATTTATTGAAAAAATTGAAGAAAATATGAAGTCAAGGATATATTCTAAGTCAATTTGATGATAAGGCATGACTACAAGTCAAATGAAAGTATAGAGATATGGGAGTCTCCTGAGTTTTGGGAATTTTAGTCTCTCTATGTCAATGGAGTGTCTCTCTAGGCTTCAAGGAGACACTTGTTATCAAGAGGAAGAAAGATGAATGCTAGTTGGGTTTTGGTTGATGTTAAAGGATAAAAAAGGAGAGTTTCAAGATCAGATTAGTGGTTATTGAGAGATGAAGTTTTGTCTATAAGGCTTGTGTTATTCAAGGAGAGAACTTCTATCTTTTTGTTTCAAGGCTTGAAGTTGTTTCTATGGATCAAGTTGTCATAGTGTAAGAACTTGGCAAGTGTTTTCATAAGTTCTATAGATGAGTATCTACTATAGCTTCCCAAGAAGCTTGTAATCCTAATGAAGTTTGTTATAGTATTTCTTGAAGCTAGTATCATGAGTCGTAATGATCTCTTGATGTCATGTTGACCTCATAAGGTTATAAAGAGGTGTGCTATAATTTGGTAAATGCTATAAGAAGGTTCAGAGATTTGAAGATGCTACAATTATGAGTTTTCATATCAAGGTTCAATGTGTGTATTCGAGAAGGTTGAAGAATGATGTGTCATGAGTTGCTTCATTATGTTGAATGCTCCAGTGATGTATTGATGACCTCATATGGTTATACGATGTCTTGATACCATGGTTTATAATACATGAAGGTATTCACAATGTTCTGACGGTTCTAAGTTGTTCTTTTCAAGATTTTAACTGTAAGTATGCAAAATTATTCATTAAAGTCTATTGAAGAGTATCATGTGAGAAGGTTATTAGTTATAGGGGAGAAACAAGTTCATAATATTGCTTTAGTGGTTGTGGCATAGAAATGTGTGTTGAAAATTTTCTATTGTGTTCCAGAAGGTTCCATGTTTTGAATATCTTTTATATGCAAGTTGACTCTTTTTGTGTGCTCTCAGGTCTCCCAGTTTGTGCTTAAGGGTATGCAGGTCTAAAACCAAGCTGAAGGAAGTATGGGTTCCCAAATAAATCTAAGCTCAATTTTTTTTCCAAAAGTGTGTATTAGTGATCTCCAAGTGTGGAATAAACTGCAAGAGCTATCTTTAACTAGAAAGTGATGAGTTGACCATTTTTCTTTTAAAGACCTAGTATTTTTGCTCATGATGGTTAGTTGATTTAATAAGGGAGTTGAGGTCTGAGGCTACTTATTAGGTTGAAATGTCTAAATGGGTTATCAAAAAGTGCTTCAAAATCATCTGAAAGTTTGTGGTTTCTTTCATGGATGAGGATTTGTGCAAATAGAGGGCTAATTGACAAGTAAGTTTGTGAAATGGCTATGGTGTAGAGGCAGAGTTGGATGATTATTTTTTGGCATGAATTAAGGGGGAAATTAGTTTACTTTAGATATGAATTTTCAAGTCTTGAATGTGTCTACATAGAAACATATGGGTGTTGCAAGGATCAAATTGGCTTGATCATCTATTGGTAATCATAGAGGTGGCGTCCAAGAGAGACTATGAAGACTTCTATGTTGTTTCATCATGGTTTGTGGTGGTATGAAGGTGCTTAAGGGGTGTCTAGTCTCATATGTCTTATGTGGATTAACTCTTATTTTTCTCAAGGTGAGTTCAAGTAGTTTCTGGGGTTCTTATGTGTTTTGTCTTCATAGAGTAGAGTATGATCAAAGAAGAGTATAGTCATGAAGCATGTTTGACAAGTTCAAGGTAATAAGCAGTATGCATAGTGTTAGGATGAGTTTGTATCATATCTCAAAGGTGTTCCTTTCCTATTATTGGTCTTGAAAATATTTTTAGGTCTTCAGGATCTGAAGATGAGCCTACTTTGTCATTGTGTCAAAGGGGGAGAAAGTGCTTGAAGATAGATAAAGAGTTGGTGTCTAAGATTTGTGTTCATGTTAACATAAATGAAAAAAGGGGATATTTTTGGAGTGTTTAAATGATTTATCCTAGGTGTCCAAGGGTGTGCATGAGGTGTCAAGTATTCTAAAATGACAATGACAAAGTGTGCTTCAATGTTCTTGCATAGATCTTTAGTATGTGCTTAGATAGGTAGATTAATTGATGTTATTGATGGTGTGGTCATGTTTTATAGAACATATGGGTTGTTATGAGTTCTTGGAGTCATTTTGGAAGTGAAAGGAATTCATTAGAACAATCAGATGAATGTCTAGGTTCTCCTAGTCATCTTGGCAGATAAGGTTGAGTAAGCATATTTATGACATCATCATTCACATGTGTCAAGGTCTCAGGATCAGTTTGGTATATGAATGGATTCCATTATTAGAGGAGATAATTTGGTTCAAGTTTAAGGTCTTGAAATGATGTATATAAAAATTTATGGTAGTGCAAAGTTGGTCTTCCAAGCAGATTTCATTAGTTTCCATAGCCAAATTTACAATACCAAGGATCAACAATGAGTGTTAAATCATGAAGATGAAGATATAATGGTGATAATTCAATCATAAATATGGAGATATAATGGTGAATGTTTAATGATGTATATGGAGATCTAATGATGAGCGTTCAATCATGAAGATGGAGATCTAACGACGATCACGAGGTTAATAAGTCAAAGGATCTTGAGACTGAATGTAATGGTGACATGTGTCATAACCATTATAAATTGTAAGTAAATAAAATGTAAGGCATTTTATCTTATGGTATAATATCAATAGTGCACATTTTATTATGCATATCAAATATCGACGGTGCACGTTCAACCATGTAGATGGAGATCAATGGTGTGAATTGAGTCAATAAGTCAATAAGCACAAAAGGCACATAGGATTGGCAAGTGGCATATGAGAATTTATTAAATGAGACTGATATCAGGGTACATAGAAGGCACGTGGGGCTTCCAAGTGGCGTAAGATCATTAACTGAATGGAGATTGATAGCAGGGTACATAGAAGGCATATGAGGTTGCCAAGTGTCATAATCTTGAAAACCTAGATTAAAGATTAAAGACAAGCATAGAGTAAAGGTTAGAAGACTCTCAAGGAGATCAAAAGAGTGAATTTGGTCAATTTTATACGAGTCATGAGATGAAGACATGCGTTCGAAGCTTCTGTGTTAAAAGGTGACTATTGAATTTCAATTTTTCAAATTAACAAAGGATAACTAGTGTTGATTATTTTAATTATATATTTTAATGTGGGATGAATTTGAAGGTGCTATAAAAATAAAAGTTGTAAATGAATCCATGGGATATATATATAAGTTTATTATAAGGTTTGAATGTCTGTACAATTATAGTCATTGATATGCAAAGTTGAATATGGATTTGACCTTCTTCTGCAAGTGACCCAGGAAGGATGATTGAGTTTGTTTTGATGGTGTTTAGATGTTTTAAGGTGAATTAACTATTGGAGAGTGTTTTATAATCCATGAGAACCATATGTGTTTATTTTTTAGGTTTAACCAATCCATTTTTAGTATGAACAAATGCCTAGAATTTAATTGTGTTTTTGGATACACTAGCAAATTGAGTGACCATCTTACAGAGGTAAGTTGAAGGTGTTATGACTAGATTTAAGAAAAAAATGAGTATTAAGATGTCAAGGAAGTATAAAAGGTACATTATAAGTTATTTTAGGTCTTATTTTTCCCATATTTAGATTTTGAGAGTCAAATTACTTTGACTATGTGTGACCAGTCTGAGTGGTCTTTTTGAGAGAGTTGGTTTGAAGTTGTTTGGCCTATGTGATGAATACAAATAAATTTGGTGATGTTTTTTAGGTCATGTATGAAATATCCATGTGATTTTTTTATGTGGCTGTTTGATAAAATCAACTGTATGCCTCAGTTTTGGAAGATTGTGTTTTTTTATGTATGTAGGCCTACAAAGTGGGGAGACTTTGTTAGGTTCAAGGTGTGTGTTTGAATTATAGGTGGCATGGACCTTTTTAGGAGTGATAAATTTTCTATTGGAGATAAGTTTTATGTGGTTGAAGCTTTGGTAGAGGATGAAGGTGGACCAAAGAGTCCAAGTTGTATTGTGTGGTTGAGTAGGCCTAATTGCTTTAGGTCTCACTAAGTCCTAATGGTGGTTTGAGGCTAATGAGGTAATGACTGGCATATGTAGTTTGTTGTTCAAACATGTAATGTGTGTATGGACCTATTTCAAGGGTGAAATAGAAGTGGTAAATATCTTGGTCTACCAAAATGGGTTAGACCAAGAGTGTGATATAAGTACAAGGCCTAATTGGCTTATTTGTGCTAGTTGAGTGTGTGGAGCTAAATGAAGGAAAGAGATAATTTGAGGAGATATAGTAGGTCATTGAGGAAAATTAGAGGTAAAAAGAGATGTGATTATGTTTGTTTGATAAGGTGTTGTAGGTGAATACATAGGTAAATATACCTAATGAATCTCAAAGAAGTTATTTGAGTGAGAAGGTCTAAAGGGCTGATTGAGTGAGTGTAAAGGGGAAAGAGGGAAAATAAAGGAGGTCATCATCAGTTGAAGATTAGAAACAGGTTTTCAAGGTGATCTAAGTTTTAAGGTAGCTGAGTGGGTGCTTGGTTGCCTAGGGGGTTGGTTCCTCCTTGCAAGGTGAAGCTTACAAAAGTCTAGTTATGTGGGTGCTCAACTAGCTAGGGTTGTAGATCCTTGTGGGATGGGTGTCTCACTAAATGTGGTTTCTATTTTTATAGGACAATAGTCTAATTGCAAGTTCCAATTGGTTTTCTCCCTAAAAAGGGTTTCCCATATATGTCATGTGTTATGTGCTTGATCTTATTTTATCTTCCTTGTTCATTGCAATGGTTGGTTTGTATACTTCATGATTGTATGTGTTGAATGGTTAAGAGTTTGGAATTGGAATTGGATTATCTTGCATCACTGAATCACCCCTCCCTTAGTGATTGTACCTCTAACAATTATTGCATGAACATATCAAAATTATCAAATGTCACCTATGCATCTCTTATTTCTTACCATTCCTTAAACTTAAAAATTTATATCAAAACATCGTATAAACAAAGGGTTCCCCTTGTGGGCTTCCTTGGGCCATCTCCAATCTAAGTCAAATTGGACTATGCTCTCATGCACAAAGAAACTATAAGATCGTTCGATGCACTATAACTAAAGAAACTATAAGCTCGTTCGATGCACTATAACTAAAGAAACTATAAGCTCGTTCGATGCACTATAACTAAAATGAATAGATTCTCAAAGTTCCCACTAAAACATTATTGTCTTTGTCTATATTTTCATTTTAGGAATTGTCTAGATTCAACGAGAACATGCTCTCAAGAATATGAAATTGGAATATTTTTCTTACAAAATGAACCAATCATGAGGACAATATTTGTGACCATATTTGTTTCCTTAACTTCCACAATTCTAGCTTGCACAAAAAATAACCAAAAAATAAATATCAAAAATACAACTTGATTATCAATTATTTCTTCTTAGATGCTAAGTGTTGTCTAAATGAAATTGATCTTGATGAAAACTTCAACAACTGCTCTCTGACATTCGTGCATACGGGATTTTTTCCATTTATTTAAACCAACATGTGTAGTATGTTCCAATAACTGCTCTATCATCATATGTATCTTCCAAGGGTTCATGCCATAGTGAGTTAAACACAAATCCTATAAATCCTCTAATTTTATGATAGTTGCACACATGTAAGAATGATAATACAATTAAAAAACGTAAGTACACATTGCAAAGGAGAAAATTAACCCTGATATTTTTCCTTATACATGTCCATTGTGATTCCATGAGCGGTCAAAATGTGGTGTGCAACAATATATGAATTAGATAGGGAATTCCCAATGATGCATTTTATACAAGGGAGAGAACACCTTGTAAGTGGCAAAAATTTGGTGGCATAACCACGTCGAAGAAATTAATCACATTGTCTACAACCAAGATTCAAACCCATCTTCCTTACCCAAGTTTGTGGTTATTCCCTTCAATAAATACTCTAGTCTCCTATGGATATTTGCAATCTAACATATCTTCCAATTCCTCCTATTACATGAGTTAATTACCGCCAAATACCTAAAAAAATTGCATTGACTCTAATCGTACATAAAAAATAAAAAATGACTCAATAAACCAACGATTGATATTGACAACATTGATCGTCCTTAAGTGACCTTCACTGCTATATCAAGAATACGCTCACTATATAACTTATATATCAACCTTTTATTTACATTTAATCATTATGCAAAAATAAATAATAATATATATTACTCTTATAAAAATTAAAAAAAACAAAACTCATTATAATATTTTTTTATAATATTTACAACAAATATAATTTTTCTTAACAAAAATGTAAAAATATAATTAACAAAATTTATTTTGCTCATTACTATTCCCAAGTCAATTCACAATCACACGAAAGAAGATGATAAAGACATGTACATCCCTTCGGGGTAACTTCTAGAATAAATATACACCGCTCATCTAATCTCTTGTTCGCAAGCATTGACTTTCGGTGATGGCAAAACTTTCAGATCGTGATTTTGTGTTTTCTCATTTCCGTTGCCATTGAAATTCTTTATTTTTCGTTGAGAATCATATTACATTTCTCTGCCTGCCACTACCCTGTATATTTTGGGGCTGTTTGATGCTTTGAAAGATAATGATGGTCAACTCTTTTATGCCCTGCATTCTCTCAATTTCAGTAGTTGTCACACTATTCGTTATGCCATCCTTCTTGTTTGAGTTTTCTTGTGCTCTTCCTTCTGCAACTGCTTACGGAGGCACCACATGGATCAACAATATACAGTCTTTGGGTTTAGTGCCACCGCCACTAGATTATATAGGCCCACTCATAGTGAGGCCTATTCTTCTCACCAACAATATCTCATACAACGGTGTGAATCTCCAATTTGGATGTGGATTCTTCTGCTATGCCATTCCTTGTCACATAGGGCATTTATTTGCAACATTCTTTGTCATCTACATATCTGATGGTCTGAACTCATCTGAACTGCAAATGGTGTGGGTTGCAAACGGAGAGTATTTGGTGGAGGACAACGCAACCCTTGAGCTTACCACCTCTGGAAATCTTGTATTTAAGGACGCAGATGGTTCTCTGGTCTGGTCTACAAATTCATCTACCCAAGATTTTCAAGGGATTAGGATCGAAGAATCTGGGAACTTGGTCCTCCTCAACACCTCCAATGGAACCCTGTGGCAGTCTTTTGATTACAACACTGATATGCTCTTATTGGGGCAGAAGTTGAAGGTGGGACAAAAGCTTATTGCAAACAGTTCCCCTACAAATACGAGTCCAGGTATTTTCTATGGATCCATGCTTCTAGACGGTTTTGCCTTGTTTATAGCCACTGTACCTAGTCAAATGTATTTTAGGTATCTGGATCCTGCACCTAATCAAACTTCTTTTAGATATCAGGATCCCTTACCTGCGAAGTTTGTTTATTTATACTTTGACAATGAGTCGATGAATTTCTATGCTCAAGGATCTCCATCCAATGCAATTGCAATCAGTCTTCACATACCCAAAAACTACCTCTACGTTAAGTTTGATTCATATGGGCATTCGATGTTTTATTCTTACCAACAAAAAATAGGAAAATCTGTCATTAACTATTTGTCAGATGTTGTTGATGAACGGATCATATGTGAGTATCCAAGAACATGTGGGGACTATGATATTTGCACAGACGGTGGTCACTGCAGCTGTCCAGAAACGGCTAATGCTTTTGATCCAATTGATGCCTCAGAACCCAATTTGGGCTGTCTTCCACACAGTCCTCTCATCTGCCAAGACACCCTCACAATCAGTAACAGCCCACAGGGTGCTCATCTGCTTTTGGAGCTGGAGCATGTTTCCATACTTTACTTACTTTTTTGAAAATGCATCCACCCTTGAGTTGGTCTCCAGGGATGAATGTAAAAATCTTTGCCTTAAAAATTGTTAATGTAAAGCTATTTTTTTCAGGTATAGTGGTGCTGGCAATGTTTCTAGTGGACGTTGTTATCTGGTGTCCAATGTTTATTCTCTAAATCAGAACAATAATCCAAGCTATGCATTTTACAATTCCACTGCTTATATTAAAGTCCAGTCAACACCAAAAGGGGCAAAGCCCTCGGTTATGGTTATCAGTATTGCTGTTGTTGTTGGAGTAGTTGGCCTGTTTCTCTTATTGTGGGCAGGGGTGACTAAATGGGGAAAAGGCAGACAAAAGGATAAAAAAGATGAGGATGAAGATGATCCAGTCGACTGGCCGGCTGGGTTACCTGTGCGGTACTCGTTCGAGCAATTAGAAAAAGCTACAAATGGTTTCAGCGTGAAGCTGGGCAGCGGGGGATTCGGTTCCGTTTATGGGGGCGTTTTCCCTGACGGTGATGGGACAAAGATTGCAGTGAAATGCCTTGACAGAGCAGGACAAGGAACAAAAGAATTTAGGGCAGAAGTAGAGACAGCGGGGAGCATTCATCATCTTAATTTGGTGAGATTGAAGGGCTTCTGTGCAGAAAAGTCGCATCGAATGCTAGTATACGAACATCTTCAAAATGGTTCTATGGAAAAATGGATATTTCCCAATGAAACCCATCAACATGTGCTGGACTGGAATACCAGATCCAAAGTAGTCCTTCATATAGCACGAGGATTGACTTATTTGCATGAAGAATGTCAAGAGCATATAATTCATTTCGACATCAAGCACCAAAACATTCTTCGGGATGAAAATTTTAATGCCAGGGTCTCAGATTTTGGGCTGGCAAAGTTGATAAACAGAGAGCAAGGTGAGGTGATAACGATGCTGAGGGGAACACCAGGGTACATGGCACCTGAATTATTGAACATGCATATTACGGAGAAGGCAGATATATTTAGCTTTGGGGTTATGGTGGTCGAAATTGTGAGTGGAAAGAGAAACAGAGAGCTTTCGGGGAACGGCTTGCTTTCAGTATTACGGCGTAAGGGCGAAGAAGGAAAATTAGTTGATTTGGTAGATTCAGGGCTCCAAGACGAGGGGGTGGATGTAAAAGAGGCGGCAGTGAAAATGTTAGGGGTGGGGATGTGGTGTATACAGACGATTATAGCAAGAGGCCAGCGATGTCGACCATAGTTAAGGCATTGGAAGAGATGATAGAGTTTGACCGTCTCCCTGTCGTGTCATCCCCTGCTTCGGAGGCAACAATTGCTATACCATTCGTCGCCCCAATCTAATAATTTGGTGCTCTCATACACGCCTGCGTCTTCAGTATTGTCAAGAAGATTATTATTACCATATTCTATTTAACAGTTTTTGGAGTAGATTTACAATTACAAGTCTATGACTCACAATATAGAGAAACTGTATTGTAAATATCTTCAATAAGAAACTGTATTGTAAATTCTTTTCACACTCATATTTTGTACGTCTTTTCTTGATAATGGGCCAATGTTGTATTTGGACAAATTGTAAATGTATTAGCTGTTTTTAATGGTTCACAATCATTGACCCCTCTCAATTGAGGACGGACAGCAATGGGCCGTCTTCATAGACTTCAATAAAGTAACCATTGTCAATCATTGATTTCTCTTGTTATACTTTTGTTCATAATCATTGACCCCTTTCGTTTGATTGACTTGTGGAGCAATTATATTAAATATAATAATATATAAAAATGAAGAAAAAGTGGTCATAATTGAAACTTGTCTTTGTAAATATCTTATTACATTGGAGGCGTTTATATTGGTAGGAGTACATCAGTAGTGACAGGTAACAGTTGGTCAGTGCGTTGTTCGGTCAACATACGAGGCACGGATAATTCCTCTAGCATGACATTTTACAGGGCACCTTCACGGGCCCAACAGTCTGCAAAGGGTGGGTACGGGACTCTCAATACTTGTGGACATCTAATCTTTTCAGATTAAATGAGTATATGTAAAGTGTATAATAGCTCTAGTTTGAATCTCAGGGGTGTATGGCACCCATGATATATGAATTCCATGTTGTGCCCGGTCTAATAAACACAGGCGTAAATGTCAAACTTAAAAGAACTGTTTTTATAATTATTAGTGAATTAGACAATTGTGTCTTAGGGGCTTGCAGAAGCCATGGAAGGCATGGCCACGTTTCTCCAATTTCCAATACTAAGCATATGCATATTCAAATATAACTTGTTTCCAATAACGGATTTAACTATGTCAAACTTACTTGCCATCTAAGTACTTAATGAATCCCAAGTTTTTAAGGAAGATTAGTTTGATATTATATATTTAGATATTTAATATTTATAAAATATAGTATTATTAATAATATGTTATATTATTATAATTATATCGATAAATATTTTTGGTGAATTTATTAGCATTTAAAAAAGGTAAATTAATTTATTTATAAAAATTTACTTTCTAATAAAATGCTAATAAAAAATATTTAAAAGATATTATTAGTAGTATATGCAAGAGTATTATAATTACTTTCCTCTCAACTACTCAACATTGAAATTAAGTTTATATATTTATAAAACTAAATTCCTTTATCGAAAAAGCTTTTTTCATTTTTCAAATAATTATATATATTTTATAATGTCTATAATATAAATGATAATATATACCATTACTAAATGTATTAGTATTTTTTTTAAATAATTATTTAATTATGTTTCATAATATACAATTATTTGATATAATAGTATGTATTATACATAATATATATTTTATATTATAATAATAAATGTATATGAAAATTATTAATAATATTATATATTATATTTAGTATAATAAAATATAATATTACTATTACAAGTATAATATTTTTTTCTTTGATTAGTGATTGAGGGTTGTGGGGTCCTTGATCGTTTAATCAAAAAATTACAAAAAACTCACAAAAAAGGTGGAACGAGAGATCCACAAGGGACATAACAATGAGAAAACTCATGCTCCTTAAATCCTTCTAACATCTCAAATTCAATCTACAATCAACTCACCCAAACTGTGGAGATTCAACCTCAAATGAAAAGCTTCCTCTTTCCACTATGGGAAAGAAGCTCTTGCATGGTCCATTGAGTACCCTTATCAATGGAGTTCAAATCATCTCGATGAAGTCTTTCCACATCTGAAGTCTTTCCTCTTAAAATTTTCTTTCAACAATTTTGTTTGGACAAAATAAAGTTTGATTGAGAGATGGTAAGAATTTCCCTGGAAACAAGCTCATTTTAACTCCCTTGATAAGAGTAGGATTTTTCTAAATCTTAAAGTTTCATATATCGTTGCTTCAAACATTGAGTTCCTTGGGCTTTGATAACTCCAAAATAATGAGATTCACCACAACCCCTACTGCTAATCGAGTGAAATTAGTTTGAGCGCATCTCAATAATATATTGTGGAGAGGATGAGCTCTTCATATTTGTAGCCTCTATCCTTACATCCTCCCCACCCTGAAGCCTAAACCTCCCCCTTCTCAAAAATGGAAGCCCCTATCCTGAACCAATCATCGACCTCGATAAACTCTTTGATTTTATTAACCCATTTCTAGATTTGATGAGAGATGAACCCCGAAGGATGCTTCATAATGCATTCTACTACTTTGTGCACCAAATGATTATATCTAAGACACCTACATGATAGACCCTCATAATTGATAAATTATGTCCATGAACCCTCTATTTGCAATATTTTGATCGAATGGTGTAAAGGCTTTGATAAATCTACCATGATACAAATTTTGATAGAATTATTTCATTGATATTTTGTCTTTGTGTCTAATTTAACAAAATATCCTATTTTCCTAATAAGTTGTTGAGCCAAACTAGGACTTCTCATGACCATAGGGAGACTATAAAAATGGGCCCATACCAGAACCTTTGAGATGGCAATCACTGATAGAACAAAGAAGGGAGCCTAGGCGCCCACAAGTAAACCATGTTTCCCAATGAACCAAGGGCCTTTGTTCTACATGAAGTCTCACTCTTCCACAAATTTATAAATAATTATAAAAAACCCATTCCCAAGTATATAGAAAAAGGCTCTGAAATATTAATCAATGCCCCTTTTGACCATTGAATTAGTTGGGTCACCAAAGGGTGCTCCCCCATCAGTCTGTAAATCAAGTATTTGAATCCTATCTCTCTTTCAACCTCTTATCCCTGCTCATAGTCAATTAAAAAATTTGTAACCTCATTGGAAAAGGTCACCAAAACTTATCCCAATTACTCATGAGTCAAATCTGTGTGTTCCCTAATTTCATCCATAGATGAACCTTTTGAGGTAACACCCATCAAATTGATTTTATTTGTCCAGCCTCAAACCCTATTCAAAATTGCATCACACAAATCTTGTCATTTGATTAATGTTGTGTATGAATTAAGGTTCAAAAGATTATCTAAAGTTTAAAATTTTTGCCACAAACATGATATTAATTCCTTGAGTTTTGGTGTTCTTTGAAACTCCAATCGCTACTCTCAACAACCTTGCCTTGAATGGAGGTGCTCCTTCCTACCTACTTTATATATTCCCTAGCTTCATCATCTTCCTTTAGATTTTTGTTGCTTTGATGTAACCCTACTAGTCGTTTCTCATTTCCATTTTTTTTACATATTATATATATATATAAAGTATTATATTAGGCACTATACATAAATATATATTATTTGATATAATATTTTATAAAATATATAATATATTAATATATTATAATAGGAGCATGCTACTGAGGTTTGTACATGTATCTATCTAGACTTCTTCGAGTCCATACCCTGAAATATCTTGTCATTATCCTTTACCATCACTGCCTAGCACACTTTGAAATATTTAGTCATTTTCATGCTTTGTATAATTGTACTCTTTCCCAACACTCTTTCATTGCTCATACTCACTGTGAAATAGAACATCTCCTCCCCAAATAACCCATTACCATATGAAAGAACACACAAACTCATTTACACTCTTTCACTTTATAAAACCCCACTTAAGGCACCACTTTAGTTGTTATAACTTCCTCTATGAAGGTTAAAATTGCCATATTGAAGAGTGTAATTTATGCCCAATGGGATGTATTATTTTAGTTATGGTAAAGCGAAGTTTTTTAAATTGAAAGGGTGTAAATCAATAGTTGTATCTCACTTGAAACCCATGACTACTATCCCCATCTCACCTTATGTGCATGAAGTGTTAAGTACTAATAATCAAATATTCATTTTAATAATCTTTTTGAAACATCAATTTCTTGACCAGTGCTCTGCTATATTTTATGCTTTTTTAGCAAAAATTACTAATATAGTTACGAAAGTAAGGTCCAATTGGTCATCTTGTCTTCCAAGGGTTTAAGTATGTCATTTTTATGTTCTTATGTTTGATGCAATTGTTGTGAGTGTCGATATATTGGCAACATGGATGAGCATAAAATACAAGATAGACTTTGGGGGTCTTACAAGTTTAAATTCCACTATCATCTACACCTAAACTATTACATTATTGTTGCATACTGCATCATGCATAAAATGTGAAACAAGGTCATTGGTCTTGCATTTCAAGTGATGTACAACCATTGATTTACATTCTTTACCATTACAAAACATCTCTTTACCAAAATAAAAAAATTATGCCATCCCTTCCAAAGTAACTTGAACTTTTGGGGCAACTGCTAGTTTATTTTAGAAAAATAAACATAAAGTATTAGGGAATACTACTCAGAGAAAAAATGTTTTGGAGAGATTATTAAAATGAGTATTAAATTATTGTTGCTTAAAATTTTATGTACAAAATATGAGATAAGGTCAGCGATCATGGGTTTTGAATGAGTTACAATTGTTGATTTACACTCTTTCACTTTATAAAACCTCACTTACGAAAACAAAAACTTACATTTATTTTAGTGTAATTTATGTTTTTCAGTATGATAATTACAACATCCACAAAGAAAGCTATGAAAATTGGGGTGGTGTCTAATTTTAGATACATCATACTATTGTAACTCTTGTAAAGATTATGTAAAGACTAGTGGGGATTTATAATCAGATCCAATAGAGTACTCAAAATTAACAACATTTATAATTATGTCTGTCAGTAGTTTTATCTTTCCTCTATTCAATAAATAAAGAAAAATGAGCACTGCTATTATAAAGACAATGATTATTATTAATTTTATTGAAAATATGAATGCATGTTTTTTGGAAATTTTTATATCCATATTCATTTTCATGTGACATCGTGCATAGATCGATTATATTATAAAGAGGTGTCTTTCATTATTAATGTTTTATAATCATGATTGTCAAATCTTGGACTGAAATGCTTCCTTGATGAAATGATGGACACTCTCTTTCAAGTGGTTTTGTACACACAGTTTCCATCCTCTCACATGATTTTGTACACATGATTTTTCATTCTTATCCCAAGGCTTGCCACTCGTTCGGTACACAAACCTCCACTCATTCTTTTTCTGCAAATTTATTTCCTTCCAATTGTATTAATGAGATTTATTATTTGCATTTGCTTTTGCACGTGCTACAAAGCAATTGACACCATTCATTGTTTTCACTCCAAGTGGGGTTGGAAATAACTT
Organism: Torreya grandis; assembly: GCA_037957365.1. NCBI lineage: Eukaryota > Viridiplantae > Streptophyta > Pinopsida > Cupressales > Taxaceae > Torreya > Torreya grandis. The sequence goes on along the minus strand of JARHVA010000926.1, from coordinate 1,705,772 downwards.
CCTCTTCTACAACGAGGCAAAACCGACGTGATGATATATAATATTATAATAATAAATTAATATAATATTATATTATTATATTAAATAATATATTTAATGTATTAAATATATTTCATAATATATTGTATTATATATTTTTATATTTTAATTACAAATATATATATATATATATATATATATTTCAATAATATTTATAACTATAAATATATACTAAAATTATTATATATAATTATAAAATATTATCATAATTATAATCAGTATATAGAAATATAGACTAAAACTTCAATGTCTTGTCTTACATTAGTAATATTGCAGTGTTGATTTGGGTTGTATATCAGATGTGGACCCTTGTCTCAGTAAAATTAGTTATCGTGACATCTTTATCCATCCATGATAATAGAAAACAATCAATCAAAGATGTCACTACCTTACATAATGAAAACCCCTTTATAATGGGTATAGGGCATCTAAATCCATTAGATCCCTTGAACCCAAGTTTGGTGTTTGAGATGGGTCATTTGGTGTACAATATCACTTAAAATATATTGACATTACCCCTCACCATCATCGACCAAATCATATTGAAATATTTCACCACTTGCATGATTTGTATGGCCTTGCTCTTCCCCACTATTTTGCCATTGCTCAAGCTCACTGTGAAATGAAATCCCTTATTCCCACATAATGCATTGACATTTCATATGAAAATAAACATAACCTCATTTCCCATTGTAACTTTTGCCATAACTTACACTATAAATATAAGATTATTGTTGCTTAACCCCTCATGTGCAAACACTGAGATGGGGTAAATAATCATGGGTTTCAAGTGAAATATAAATTTTAATTCACACTCCTTCGCTTTACAAAACCCCATTTTATAAAAACATAAAATTACATCTCTTCTAGCATAACTTGCACATAAACACATATTATTGTTAAGCACATATAAATATTGATTAGATTATTGTATGCCTCACCAATCTATTCAAAGTCAAAGGCACTTATAAGTGATGTCGTTAGCAACCTCTCCAAACTTAGCCCAATTTACCTCTCATATTATAAGCTTTGGGGGATTAAAATTACCTCTATGTTGAATCTCACATGTTTATCCCATCACCAAATTTCAAGGAATAGAGCCCAATTCCCTTTTTATTGAATCTCACACATTTTGTTACATCACAATTCTCCATAGGCAAACTTGCTAGATTATCCATGGATATCTATAGTTGACGAATTTAAATTTGGTTATTTTTAAGTTGTGAGATATATAATGTTATGGGATAGTAGAATATTGCTTAGATTACATGATTGTGCCATTGGTAGTTAGTTATAAGTATATGTTACTTTATGATCATATTGATTTATCATTTCAGCTATATTTTATGTTAAATGCATATCATGACTATTATGGTCTAACTACCTATTTTTTTTGAAGTTGATACAAGAAAATTGATCCCTTAGAATGTACTAGAGGGAAAGCATCATCGAAGAGGATGACGTAGATCGAAATGTTGGAGGATAATAAAGTAGTTGACCGATACCTTGCACACACCATAGTAGTAATACATGGTAGAATGCATTATAAAAATGGTTTGCACATGATATGTTAATTTCTACTTGCTTTAAAGTGTTGCTTTCTATGGTTGCTAGCATAGGGGATAACTTAATAAATTAATATGTTTTATAATTTAAGTTAGTAGAAATATTATTAGCATAAAAATCCATATTATTGGTAATTATGAAATTGGCATTTAGTACTAAATATAAAAAAAATAAATAGAAAGATAAACTAAAAAATATATGAAATTTAATTAAATCTCATGAGAAAGGGAATAAAGCTAAGAAAAAAAAGAAAAAAAAAGAAAGATATCTTTAAAAAAAATCAAAAAAATCAAAAAGCTTTAAAGGTTTATGCCTCTTTTATTAAGGAGAGGATTTTGTTTAGAAATGAATCATCTTATGTATCTTAGAAATAGGTAGTCACAAAGAAAAGGAAGGGGGCACAACATTAGGAGATAAGGCACATAAAATCATCAAATAAACTTATCAGGTAAGGGTTGTCCTTTACTTCTGTACTATCATGCTAAAAGAGTTTAAATTTCTAATAAATGTTTTTTTTGTAATTGAGATTATTTTTATTGACTAGATTGTGGTGTTGCTCTATTTATATGTTTATAAAAATTAGACACCCTGAATCACCATAATCTAGCACTTAAGCACTGCCTTATTTAAGCCTACAATGTTTATTAAATTCAGACTAGTACCTTATGGAAAAAAAGAAAGAAGTGAAAAATATCTTAAATTTGTGTATTTTATGTAGGTGGTTGAGACCATATAACACACTTAATTTTGGATGTTACATGGACACTTGTGGTATTTATAAAACATTTATTAAACTATTACTTTTATTTACTAAACCTTGATAAGTTATTTATGAATTATAACATTGGGGTTAGAAATTGAAATTGAGGGCTATCAGATCCTCCTGAAACTAAGGATTTCTTTCACACTGTTTTCCATAATAAAACTACTACTAGGGTTGGGTACAAGAAAAATATGGAAGACACAAGTGGAGATAAATATAAAGGGTTTACATCTTTAGCAAAAGATGAAACTCCAATGGGAGGTCAACACCATAGTAAAAAAGATGACAAGGAATCCCATGCTCATCTTAAAGAGTTTTAAAAAAATGTAATTGAAGCAAAGTGTGCATTACATCATGCTAATTTGGCTCTAGAAAGGCTAGATTCTGGATTTCTACAGACTCTTGATTCTAGCATCAAGCATAATACAATAGTGATAAAAAAAACTTAAAAAGATAACTAAAAACAAGGAATTTTGGAAGAACTTAGTTTTTTTTTAATGTTTTGATCTCAAAAATATTCATCTGCTTCTTATTATATGTAGAAAATTCTAGCATGTATTATCATTTTTTGACACCATAATTTCCTGACGACTTGGTAAGTTTTTTCTTATCTAAAAATTTTAGGGAGAGTTTTGCATAGAGGAAGGTGTGGCATCAAAATGAGCATAAGAATAAATAAAATCACATATCTGAAAGACATCAAAGCTTCAAAAAAATAAACCTTTATTTACATATGATATCTAGCAAAACTTTAGAAATGAATTAATAAAGCATGCCATAGGGAGAGATCTGATTGAGAATTATGATTAACAATACTAATTACACTAGTTTTAGGCTACACAAATGTCTAATAAATATTTAAACAATTTATAACACAAGTTGAAATAATTTCCTTGAGATCTTTCCATGTTTCAGTCTGAAAGGATTGCATTTGCTTTTGACATAATTAGAAAATTCTTGTCTATAATAACATTTTTTAGCTACCACGAATGCTTGATTATCGGGTAAGGATTGTCTTATACTGAAAAAATATTAATGTTTTATGATGTACTCAAGAAAAAAACTTTGGAAAAGAGTTTTTGAGAGATATATATGTGCTTGACACCTCCATTAGATGTAGTGTTTAGCCATACTAGTTGTAGGAGACCATGTATAACATCTATCAAAACTTAAAAAAAATTATATAAATAAATAAAGTAGGTCGTAGGATTTAATAGAAAATTAGTTTTAAAGATGGGGAGTTATATTGCCTAGAAGTTTGTCTTATTACATGTGGGAATGAGATATCAACTAACTTTAGTTTATTAATATTTTGGGTAATATCAAACCAATGATATTGAACCAAGATCACATATACATTTTGGTTGTGTATGAACCTAAAAATGAGTGTATAGCAAAACATAAACATGAGTTATGAATAATGGTCAATGGATTTATCCTTTTATAAAATATAAATTTGATAGTTGAATTTAAAAAGGACCATAATTATAATTTATCAAAAACTTCTTTAGAGAATATTAAATATCTGAAGGTGTCAACATGACCAATAGCATATTTATAAGCATAGAGGGGTATTTTTACGGTTATAATTTCCATAGGTGGAACATTAAACTGTATTAATGAAGTATACATATAGTTAACTTTGTGAATGCATGCACTCAATTCTCTAGACATATATCTAATGCTAGTTGGAATTTCTCTATGTTTCGTGAAAATGGAGTTTTAAAGATACTCTATGTTAAATGCATTTTGTCATGTTTAAATTAGCCTGTCAATAAAGGTATATTGACTGAGTATTAATATGAGAAGTGTAAAGGCTAATGACACCATTTATATTATTAAACATATTCATGTATAAAGGAAATCAATATACCCAAGGATTTAGAAATCAATATTTATGTTAATGTACATTGGGTATATTAGATTATATATCTCTAAGTTGGCAAATATAAACACATTTAATCACAAGACCTTAAGATTGGTGAAACTGTGTCAACATGAACATAAGTTTCTAACCTAGTGTAAGGTGATGTTCATTCAAATGCAGTTAAGTATTTGAGAGATTCTTGGTTAGAACACATAAGTGAACAATGGCTAGTTTTTGCATAACATTGGAATACTTATGTGTGGTGTCAGTATCTATAATTCAATAGATAGTTTGAGTAAGTCTTTAAGTGTCTTAAAAAAATAGAATGAGATACTTCAATGGATGTTACAACAGGTTTATGAGTCCTCTGTTTCTCTACACATGATTGATTGATTGACTGTTTGAATGCTTGAGTGTAGTACATGTTTTGAGATTGTAAATATGTATAGATTCTTGACTATATCTAATATATAATGGTGCATCATGATGCATGCTTATAATTATGTTACTTTGTGATGCTATTATACAATTTAGTCTTGAGATATACTCAAGTGGTATAACCTTGATTTACTTGATTGTTATCGTGTACGTGATTGTTTGATTCTTAAAAATATAAGTTTGGTTATATGTATTAATGTAGTTGTGAACTATGATAGTATGAGATATCATAAAGTACTACAATATAAAGGGATGTTGTATTTGAGTGGTACATACTGTAATTATTGTGCCTAGATTTAAATTTATGTTTGATTGATTTACTATATGTATACTAATTATTATTCTGAATAACATATTTTATAATGGTTGGTAAGACTTTATGTATGTGTGCATGCAATATTTTAAAGTGTAGCATATTCTAAGATGAGATATTATGTGTTTCAGAGAAACTGTGGCTTCTTTGTTATGTCTAGTTGCTTGGATATAAACTTGTATTTCTATGTAGTTATGACTACTTTATTATGATTGACTGTGAAAGATTAGTATTTATATTTCAAGACACTAGGCTATGATAATATGGGTTATCATAGGGTGTAGTATATTCAAAAATAAATTGTGATAATTAAAATCTATAGTTAAAACATGTTTTACTTGAGTGGTATAAACTGTAGCCATTATTTTTAGTATGGAATAGAAAATAATGTAAGATTCATTCATATGTTTGATATAATTAAATATATGCTTTGGTTACTCCTATGTTTGACATGTTACATAATATGTTTGCTAGCAAGATGAAAATTAAATAAATCTTGTGGTTAAATTATATTTGACCAATCTACATTGTTGATACAGAATAAGGAGTGAGATGGACTTCACTGGTTTACTAGTGTCATAATGACAGATAAAAGTAGTTCAATCAAGTGGTGTGTATAAATTTGATTGATCTAAATCGTTAGTATTTATTATTTATAAACATTTAGATTAAAGTATGTTTAGTGAGACATAATCATTTCATGAGTGTGGTTCATATGTTTGTGCGATATATTGCAATAGAATATATTTCTATGATACACTTCATGTTTAGTTTAGAATCATACAACACATGGGTACTTGCTTGTCTCTCTAGATTCCTGCATCATCACTATTTACTCATACATGAAGGGAGGGACATTTTTTGATGAGATTAGTGCAGGAGATCATTGGTCCATGGTTGATGTGGAAAAATACTCAAATAATGTTTGCCCTCCCCACAGTAGTAATACTTAATGAGACAACACTTAAGATTGCCATAGATATTTGAGTTCATGAATTATGCTTTGAGGGAGCCATGCATCTTGTTTGTACATCGTACTATATTTTATTTTTATTGAAAATTTTCATGAAGTGTTTTAATTATTTATTATTGTACATTAACAGTGGTGACTGTGTATTTATATCAATCATGGTTGAATTGATGTAATTACTTTTTGTATTAGCATTATGATAAACTCTCATGATGTTAAAGATCCATGATTTATGATGTAATATGATTTGTTTTCTATTATCATGCATGTGTACTTTATATCATCTTTGTTAGATTCCCAAAATGTAATCTATTTTGGTATATGTGTTTATTTTTAAAAAATCATATATTTCTAGTTGACCCCAACGGGGTTGTTACATGTGGTATCAGAATTGTGGCTCAAAGTCTAGGACCTAATGAGTCCATTAGCCTTTTTGTGTCTTTTTATTCACTAGTGTGAGCCTAGTAACATGAAATATTACACTCATATTTTGAATTAGTAGTACTTCAATGTGTAACCATGTTACACCATGATTAGAGTTTTGGGACTTGGTAGATCCTCTTATATGGCTTGGTGACTTTTGTAAGTATGATTCATTCATGAAATGTGTGTGGTACATTGAGTCTATCCTTAGGATCACTCGTACCATTTTGAGTTGTTTAGGGAATTAGTTTTTTGAGTGACCCATTACTGATGGTTGTAATCAAGGTTTATGTAGGTGAGTGCATATCTTAGTTCATGAATTGTGAACAAGAGTATCCTACCTTATTTATGATCATTTGGATTGAGACCTTGAGGATGATTACAACCTTGATTATTAATCAAATTTTCTCTGTCATTTGTGTTTTATGTTGTGAGTGATTAATAAGCATGGGATGATTCTCAATTAAATTTATGTGCCTTAGTTTTTATGTTTTGTATTCACTAATCCTAGGAATGGAAAATCTTATAAGACCATTTTCTAGTTTGGTACCACCCAGGGTGGTGGGAATTTTTTTTGTAGTAGAGTGCGGATGTCTTGATTGAGAATTCCTTTATGTTAGGAGTTTGTTTTTGGATTGGCACCCTTATGTTTCTTATGGACTAAGAATAAGTGTCATCTCTCGTATTAGCTTAGAGGTGAGTTGCTATTATCTCATTCTCCTTTGACATCATTTTAAACCATTGAGAGGATGCATATTTTTATGATGTTGATTTAATAAATTACTAAACAAGAATTTGTTTTTGAAATGTTGTTGTGACCATATTACTTAGAGTTCATGGAATAAACATCTTCTACTTATTATTGAGAAAGAAGTTTTAGGATAGGATGGATTGGCCCATTCTATGGTTATATCTACTCCCAGTTGTGGAAATAGATTGTGGTACTATACTTACAAACTTGATAATTATATAATGATTTGGAAACATTGAGTTGTGGTGTTATCCTTTTACCCTGAAAGGGTATATAGGAGTTTGTTTTTGAGATGATAGTTATCTGTTTATCATGTGTGACTTTTTAAGGTCACTACTTGATCTAACTTGTGATTTTAAGACCACGTGGGTTGGCAAACCTTGAGTATATATATTAAAATATATATTAAGAATTATAAGTTGATTATAATTAGTGTGATATTATACACCCATGATTATATTTATATTTTTATCTTTTAATTAAAGCATATTATTTGAAGATTTATCTATGTACCTTTCATTAGGAGCGATTAGTGTATAGGATGTTCAAAACATCTTGTCAATCTAGAGGTTGAGATAAACTTTTAATTTGTTATGTGCTAGTTAAGTAAGCAAAAAGACATTATCATGCTTGCTCCCTTATAAGGCTATAAGGACAAGGTGATCCTTGAGCTTAGGATGCTATGCTAATTTTAAAATTATTTTCTCTTAACCATGAATATATTAAAATAAGTTAATTTGTGTAATATGATACTAGCTATGTGTAGATAGTGGTAATTTAATATAATTACGGATTGACTATATGATTTCTCTTATATGTTGATACATTTAAAACTATTTAATTCAAATTATTACTTTCTATGATCTATTAACATATAATTGTGATTCATTGAACATTATGCACATGTGGAGATCATTAGGTCATGGAGACATGAGGAAAGAGTGGTGAATTAGGAATGTGAGTTCTATGTGATAGGATGGTATCCTACCTAACCTCACAGTAACTTAGTTGTTACTAAGTTTAGATCTAATAGATGGACTTGTTGAATCTAGGATTTGATAGATAAAATTTTCAAATTCAATCGTATGGCCATAAACATGTATACTATGGACATGTATTAAATAATTTTGTATACATTGAAAATGTAGTATTTCTAATTCCTATTCATTGTCATATTTTTTAGATGATCATGGAGTAGTGGTAGTATTGACATGTTATACTTATCAAGAGCTATGTGGGGTAGTGATATAATTAATTTTACACATCATTCTTGCTAAGTTCCATAATCACTTTCCTCCAAAATAATAAAAAACACTGTCTAGATTAGAGAGATATTTAGTGGGGTTGGAAGATCTTGTGAAACTCTCCTTGGTCATTGTTTTGGATTGTATAAGGATCTCATGTGCTTTGAAAAGTCAGTCAAACTTTCACTAATATATTTGGACCCTTTAAAGAAACATAAGTGGTTAGTCCTATAGTATATAGGCTTGTCTTGACAGTTCTAAACCTTGGGGTGCTCATGACAGAATCAATTAGAGTAAGTATTAATCATAAACTATGTTTTCATAAATTGGAAATGTAACATAAAGTAGGGTCTTGTGAAATCAATACTCTGAGAATAGTGAAACTTGAAGGAACTTGAGTAAGTTCTACAGGTAATTTCACTCTTATTTACTTGATTTGATACTTTGTACTGAGTTAATTTTTTGAAGAATTACTTTTTTTAATTTAGAAATTTATATTTGATGAGAGTCATCTGGGGTGATGACTAACTTTAAGGGGGAAGGATGTTATATCTTGATTCCTTATTAGACAAACTTGCTAGATTATCCATGGATATCTATATTTAAATTTTTTAGATTTGGCTATTTTTAACTAGGTTGTGAGGTATATGTTGTTGTGAGATAGTAGGATATTGCTTAGATTACATGATCATACTACTGGAAGTTAGCTGTAAGTATATGTTACTTTATGATTATATTGATTTATTATTTCAACTATATTTTATGTTGAATATATATTATGATTTTTATGGTCTAACTACTTGTTTTGTTGTGAGGTTGACGTAGAAAAACTGATCCCTTGAAATGTGCCAGAGGAAGAGAATCATTAGAAAGGGTGACATAGATCAAGATGTCAGAGGATGATAAAGAAGCCATCTTCTACCCTACACACACCACATTAGTAATACATGATAGAATACATTAAAAAAATGATTTGCACATATTATGTTAATTTCTACTTGCTTTGGAGTGTTGCTTTTTGTGGTTTATAGTATAAGGGATAGCTCAATAAATTAATACATTTTATCATATAAGCTAGTAGAAATATTATTGGCATAAAAATCTAGATTATTGGTAATTATCAAATTGGCATTTAGTACTAAATAAGAAAAAAATAGAAAGATAAATTTAAAAAGTGAAATTTGATAAAATCTTATGAGAAAGGAAATAAAGATGAGAAAAAATAAAAAAAAGAAAGCCGTCTTTTAAAAGAAAAATAAGAAAGCTTTAAAGGGCTATGCCTCTTTTATTAAGGAGAGGATTTTGTTAAGAAACAGAGCATCTTATGTATCTTAAAAAGAGGTAGTCATAAATAATAGGAAGGGGGCATAACATAGGGAGAAAAGGCACAAAGAATTAAAAATTAAACTTATTAGGTAGGTTGTGTCCTTTAATTCTGTACTATCATGCTAAAAGAGTTTAAATTTCTAGTAAATGTTCTTTTTGTGATTGCAATTATTTTTATATGACTATACTATGGTGTCACTATATTTATATGTCTGTAGTAATTAGATACCCTAAATCACTACAATCTATCACTTAGGCACTACCCTATTTAAGCCTACAATGTTTATTAAATTCAAACCAGCACTGTATAAAAAAAAGAAAGAAACAAAAAATATCTCGAAGAAGTGCATTTTCTGTAGGTGGCCGAGACCATATAACACATACTTATTTTTGGATGTTACATGCGCACTTGTGTTATTTCTAGGACATTTATTAAACTATTACTTTTAATTATTGAAGTTTGTTAAGCCGTTCATGAATTATAGCATCGGGGTTAGAAATTGAAATTGAGAGCTATGGAATCCTCTTGAAACTAAGGATTTCTTTCACATTGTTTTCCATAATAAAATTACTACTAAGGTCAGGTCCACGGAAAAGATGGAATATGCAAGCGGAGATAAATAGAAAGGGTTTACATCTTTAACAAAAGATGAAACTCCAATGGGAGGTCAAAACTGTAGTAAACAAGATGATGAGGAATCCCATGCTCATCTTGAAGAGTTTAAAAAAAATTAATTGAAGCAAAGTGTTCACTTCATCATGCTAATTTAAATATGAAATTGACATTTAGTACTAAATATAAAAAATAGAAAGATAAATTTAAAAAAAATAATAATTAAATCTCATGAGAGAGGGAATAAAGCTGAGAAAAAAAGAAATCCGTCTTAAAAAAAATATCAAAAAACTTGAAAGGGCTACGCCTATTTTATTAAGGAGAGGATTTTTTTTATAAATGGATCATCTTATGTATTTTAACAAGAGGTAGTTAGGAAGAAAATGAATGGGGCGCAACATAGGGAGAAAAGGCATAGAGAATCAACAAATAAATTTATCAAGTAGGTGGTGTCCTTTACTTTTGTACTATTATGCTAAAAGAGTTTAAATATATAGTAAATGTTATTTTTGTAATTGAGGTTGTTTTTATATGACTGGATTGTAGCATTTTTATATTTATATGTCTGTAGCAATTAGATATTCTAAATCACCACAATATAGCACTTGGCACTGCCTTATTTAAGCCTACAATGTTTATTAAGTTTAGACCAACACCATATAGAAAAAAGAAAGAAATGAAAAATATATCAAAGAATTTGTGATTTTTATGTAAGTGGTTGGGACCATATAACACACACTTCTTTTTGGACGTTACATGCACACTTGTGGTATTTCTAGGACATTTATTAAACTATTACTTTTATTTACTAAACCCTGTTAAGTTGTTTATGAATTATAGCATCAGGGTTAGAAACTAAAATTGAGGGCTATCATCCTTCTAAAATTAAGGATTTCTTTCTCATTTTTTCCATAATAAAAATACTACTAGGGTTAGGTCCCAGGAAAAGATGGAAGATGCAAGTGGAGATAAATAGAAAGGGTTTACATCTTTATCTGAAGATGAAACTCCAATGGTTGGTCAACATCACAGTAAACAAGATTAAGAAGAATCCCATGCTCATCTTGAAGAGTTAAAAAAATTTAATTGAATCAAAGTGTGTATTGCATCATGCTAATTTGGCTTTAGAAAGGCTAGATTTAGGATTTCAAAGGACTCTTGATTCTAGCATCAAGCGTAATACAACAATGATAAAAAAAAATTATATAAAAATAAAGAACAATGAAAAGGAATTTTGGAAGAAATTAGATGTTTTCATGTTTTGGTCTCAAAAATATGCATCTACTTCTTATTATATGTAGAAAATTATAGCCTGTATTATCATTTTATGAAACCATAATTGCCTGATGACTTGGTGAGGTTTGTCTTATCTAGAAATTTTAGGGAGAGATTTGAATAGAGGAAGGCATGACATCAAAATGAAGAGAAGAGTGAAAAAAATAACATATCTAGAATACATCAAAGCTTCAAAAAAATAAACCCTTATTTACATCGGATATCTAGAAAAACTTTAGCAGCGAATTAATAAATCAAGCCATAGGGAGAGACCCGATTGAGCATTATTATTAATAATACTAATTATGCTGGTTTGAGTTTATGTGAGTGTCTAGTGAATAATTAAACAAGGAAAACACTTTCTAACAAAATTCAAAATAATTTACATGAGATCTTTCCATGTTTTGGTCTAAAAGGACTGCATTTGATTTTGACATAAGCAAAAAATTCTTTTTTGTAATAACATTATTCTATTGCCACAAATGATTGACTACCAGGTAAGGATTGTCTTACGCTGGAAAAATCATAATGTTTTATGATGCACTCGAGAAAAACACTTTGGGAAAGAGGTTTCAAGATATGTGTGTGTGTGTGTGTGTGTGTGTGTGTGTGTGTGTGTGTGTGTGTGCGCGCGCGCGCACGCGCGCGCACGCGCTTGATGCTTTCATTAGGCATAGTGTTTAGTAATACTGGTTGCAGGAGATCATGTATGGCATCTGTCAAAACTTTAAAAAAATTATATAAATAAATAAAGAAGGCCATAAGATTTAATAACAAATCAGTTATAAATATGGGGAGTTATATTCCTTGGAATTTTGTATTATTATATGTGGGAATGAGATATCAACTAACTTTGGTTTATTAATATTTAAGGTAATATTAAGCCAATGATATTGAACTGAGATCATATATACATTTTGGTTGTGTATGAACTTAAAAATGAGTACATAACAAAATATAAATAAGAGTTATGAATCATGGTCAATAGATTGATCTTTTTACAAAATATAAATTTGATAGTTGAATTTAAAAAATGAGTGTAATTATAATTTATCAAAAACCTCTTTAGAAAATATTAAATATTTGAAGGTGTCAATATGACTAGTAGACTATTTATAAGCATAGAGGGGTATTTTTATGATTATAATTTCCACAGGTGGAACATTAAACTATATTAATGAAGTATACATATAGTTAACTTTATGAATGCATGTACTCAAGCTTCTAGACATATATCTAATGCTAGTTCGAATTACTATGTGTTTCGTGAAAGTGGATTTTTAAAGCTACTCTATGTTAAATGAATTTTGTCATGTTTAAATTAACCTGTGAACAAAGATATATTGAACGAGTATTAATCTAAGAAGCGTAAAATCTAATGATATCATTTATATTGTTGAACATATTTATGTATAAAGGAAATCAATATACCTGAGGATTTAGGAGTCATTATTTGTGTTAACATATATTAGGTATATTGGATTATATACCTCTAAGTTGAAAAATATAAACACAATTGGTAACGGGACCTTGGGAGTGGTGAAACTATGTCAACATGAACATAAGTTTCTAATCTAGTGTAATGTCATGTTCATTCAAATGTAGTTAAGTGTTTGAGAGATTCTTGGTTAAAACACATAAGTGAATAGTGAGTTAGTTTTTACATAGTATTGGAAGACTTACATGTGGTGTCAGTACCTATAGTTTAATAGACAATTTGAGTAAATATTTAAGTGTCTTAAAAAACACAAAAACTATAACCGTTAAAAATAGTCTTTAAAAAAAATAGAATGAGATATTTAAATGGATGTTATAATGGGTTTATGAGTTATCTATTTCTCTGCACATGATTGATTGACTGTTTGAATGCTAGAGTGTAATACATGTTTTGAGGCATTAAATATGTATAGATGCTTTTCTATGTTGAGTATATAATGGTGAATCACGATGCATGCTTATAATTATGTTACTTTGTGATGCTAATATGCAATTTAGTCTTGAGATATACTCGGGTGGTATAACCCTATACTTACTTGATTGTTATTATTATTTTTATCATTTAATTATTAAAAATATAAGTTTGGTCATATGTATTTATGTAGTTGTGAACTATGATAGTATGCAATATCATAGAGTACTATAGTGTAAATATATGGTGTACCCAAATGGTACATACTGTAATTCTTATGCATAGACTTACATTTATATTTGACTAATTTATTGTATATGTGTTACTTATTATTGTGAATAACATGTTTTATAATGGTTGGTAAGAATTTGTATATGTGTGCGTATAATTTTTGAAAATGTAGTGTATACTAAGATGATATATTATGTGCTTTAGAGAAATTGTGGCTTGCTTGATATGTCTAGTTGCTTGGATATAAGCTTGTGTTTCCATGTAGTTATGACTACTTTATTATGATTGATTGTGAAAGATTAGTAGTTATGTCTAAAAACACTAGGCTATGGTAATATGGGTTATCATAAGATATAGTATATTTGAAAACAAATTGTGGTAGTTAAAATCTATAGTTAATGTGTATTTTACTTGAGTGGTGTCAACTATAGTCATTATTTCTAGTATGGGATATAAAATAATGTAAGCTTCATTCACACATTTGACTAAATTAAATGTATGCTTTGGTTACTGCTATGTTTGGCATATTACAGTGTGTTTGCTAGTAGGATTTAAATTAAATAAATCTTATGATTGAATTATATGTGACCAATCTGTATTGTTGAGACAGATTAAGAAGTGAGAAGACTTTATTAGCTTACTAGTATCACAATGATAGATGAAGGTAATCTGATCAAGTGGTGTGTATGAATTTTATTGATCTAGATCATTATTATTTATTATTTGTAAAAATTTAGGATAGTATGTTTAGTGAGGCATTATCATTTCATGAGTGTGGTTCACATGTTTATGCGATATCTTGAAATAGATTGAATTTTTATGATACACTGTATGTTTAGTTTAGAATCATACAACACACGGGTACTTGTTTATCTCTTTGGATTCCTATGCCATCACTATATACTCATCCATGAAGGGAGGGCTATTTATTGATAAGATTAGTGTAAGGGATCATTAGTCCATGGTTGGTGTAGAAAATCACTCGGGTGATGCTCTCCCTCCCCACAACAATACTATTTATTGAGATGACACTTGAGATTACCATAAATACTTGAGTTCAGGAACTATTCTTCATGGGAGCCATGTATCTTGTTTATACATTTTACTATATTGTACTTTTATTAGAAATTCTCATGAAGAGTTATAATTATTTATTATTGTACATTGACAGTGGTGACTATGTATTTGTATCAGTCATGGTTGAATTAATGTAATTGCTTTTTATATTAGCATGATGATAAACTCTCATGATGTTAGAGATCTATGATTTATGATGTAATATGATTTGTTTACTATTATCATGCATGTGTACTTTATATGATCTTTGTTAGATTCTGAGAATGTAATCTATTTTAGTTTATGTGTTTATTTAAATAAAAATTCACGTATTTCTAGTTTACCCCAATGAGGTTGTTACACATTTATCCCATCTCCATCTTTGAAGAAAAATATTCTCATTTCCATTGCACACCTCTCCTAGAAAGGAAATGTTATCAACAATGAATTCAACAATGTTCTATTTACATTTAGAGCCATATTATGTGTTAATGTGAAGATCAAGACCATCACACATTTTTTTCTAAAATTAAATAAAATTGGGGTGATTATGAATAAATGTGCCTAAAATTGTTTGCATTTACCTTGGTCATAAGTGGATATGGTTTTTTGTGTCACTTTTGGCCTATAATGGACCTAATAATAAGTAAAATTGGCATAAAATGGTGGTTGAGTGTGTGTGGATCACCAATTCAACCTACATTTACACATGTGCACCACATTGACATGAATTCAAATAGAATTGGGATGATCACACATAAATATGCCCCAAATTTTCTCCATTTAGCCTGGTTGAAAATGATTATGGTGTTGTTGTGTCATTTTTATCCTATAAGGGCCCTCGTCATAAATAAAATCAACATAAAAGAGTGGATGGTGCATGTTGGTTTGTAAAATTTAATTTTAACAAACCTGAAATTATGAAAATATCTATAAATAATTCAAAAGGCCCTAAATCCTATAAATTGATTATATGTTTTTCCAAAATGGACATTAATTTAAAATTAAACCTTGAAATCCTTAAGTTTAATACTTAAATATTGAAAATGACTAAGTATTGACTATATCTGATTGAAAAACTATCTTCAAAATCATAACTTATGGAGCTGTGAGACCATTCTAAAAGATGAAGACTAATCCTAATTTATTATATTGACTACAATAAATATAATGTGAGATCAATTCTAAAAGATGTAGAGTGATCCTAATTTATTATATTTACTAAAATAAATTTAAAGTAGTATAAATTTGAATTTTCAACTTATACTTAATGTTTAATTTAGTAATTGACCTATCCCTACCGTTCAATCATTCAACTCCTTTACTTTATACTCCATCAACATTACATACCATTAGGAATGTGTATGCGCTTTTGTTAGGAACACATACATGTTATAGTACAAACTTGTTTTTGTACTTATGCATTATGATGCGTATTCACTTTTATGCATACACATTATAGACTTAGTATTTACCAAGCCTAGTTTAAATATTGCATATGTTTTTACAGTTAATTCACAAAAATCCCCACTTTTTGGTCCATCATCTTCTTGCAATTACCTTACATTTTAGAGAATGAAGTCTAAAGTCGTAGTGACTTGAGTTGAATTGAAATTTTGCCTTGAAGTCGTAGACTTGTTTTATCTACTAGAAATATTGGACCACAAATTTCATCATGAAAATATTCAAATAGGTCCCCTTGTAAAGTCACATGCTATGTGGAAAAAATGTTTAAAACCCAAGTAATATCCTAGGTTTAACTCTTTGAGGCATCAATTTCTTCATTTGGAATGGAAATCACACATTCACTAGAAAACTACGTTGCATCTAGTTCTACATTTTTCTTCAAGTATCCATTTTTTGCTTTATGTTTTTGATAATCTTCAATTCTATCTCATTATGTTTTTCATTCATGGGCTTTATGAATCCCTTTCCTTTCTTAACATTTTCAAAACTAGTGTTATTTGTCATTTTGATTTTATTGATTTCTACTGTTAATTTTTTTGGATTTTCCACCTCACCCTTTACTCTTCCCTTTGACTCTATCATTCCTTGCATTCTTTGAATGATTTACATTTTGATTACCATAAAAAATTCTTTGACTCTATTTTTCTTCAAAAGACTTTTTATCTTTCAGCCATCTTCTAAACTAGTTGATCAAATGTGAGAGTCTTCAATATATTGCTTGTTTGCAAAGACGTCATTTAAGGTGAGTATGTAGAGAGAAGAGCCTTTATGAAGGTGGTTATATTCACATCAATTTTTATACTAGGTGAATCCACATCATGCTTGATTGCATAGATTTTAGAAGCCAAACTCATGATATCTCTATTTTTTAACTCAAGATTCAAGAGTTTTAACTACAATTGTATGAACTCCAATTCTCATTAATAATAATATAGGTTTTTCAATTTGTGAAATTCTTCCTATGGAATGTTGCACCTCTGTATGTGATAAAAAACCTATACATCAATTGAGGCCCTCATCAAGGCCAATTTTTTGAATTCTTATATTTCTAGGATGATATCTCCTTTACTTATTTAGGTTTAGTGGGTTGTTCATCCCCATCACAAATTTTGAAGCACAAGTCATTGAATAAAAGTGTGTTCTCCACCTATCTCGACTATCCTAACCTGTTATATTTCTCCTTTAGGGTTAGGCCAATAATAGTTTTGATTGAATTCATATTTCTTGTATCGAGAGAAAGAATGATTCCTTATTTCTCCAAAAAGGTTCCATTTTATGCATACCATAAGACCAATATAACCTCTTTATATGCTCACCCTTCTTATATACTGAACGGTACATGGGAGAAGTTTGTCCTTTCTATATTCTCGATAGTATTTGAATGGGATGTTAAAACACATGATAATATAATGGTTTGTGGTGCCTAGATAGTACGTGAAAATGATTTTCTCTATCTATGACACTCGTTTAAAAAGAAGTCTTCATACATGGACATGATAACTCTATATAATCAAAGTGTTCTTACTCATTTTCAAGATTTATGTTTATCTTTAGTCATAAATGGGTAAAAAAGGGAATAAGAAGTTTAGTTTTTTCCTTATTCACAGTGGTTTATAAGGTTGATACCACAAACACTATTGTTATAGCTATGTTAGGTTATAAAGGCACTAGTTCAATCACAATAACATAAATCGTAAACACAAACTAGAGACACTATTGATACTGAATGCTATGTACAATAGTTATTTTGTTTTGCACGACTCGATCTTTTTTTCATATTTTGATTGATTTTGAAAACATAAACAAATTATGATTGGAAAATGAATTTTTTTTTAAATAAGTCAAAAATGAAAAAATATGCTTATTATTCCCTTGTGAGAATATTATCCATTCAATGATTATGATTTTATTTGTGAAAAAAACATAAAAGAAAATAAATTGACTTATCTAAGTCTTTAAAAGTTTTCTTCTCTCCTTCATGCCATGTGGGAGGTAAAACACCTTGGTTTGAGGAAACACATGCATCCACACTGATTTTTACACCAAGCAAAGTGAATTACATAAAAAATACATAGTCATGCAAGTCTACAAAACTACCAAACCTACCATGCAAGGCCCTTAAAACAACTTACTTTAACATCCATGTATTCTATGAATTAGTCAAATGCTTCCAAAACACAATTTAAGATAGTCCATATAGCTTGGTTTCAAGTGTTACATCTACCAATCAACTAAAAGTGTAGGGCAGGTTCCATGTAGGTTTGATTCAACAAGAAAAGACACATTCATACATTGTGAAAACTGAGAAAATATAGACAAAGATAGACAAGTGCACAGTCCTACACATTTATTCAACCAAAACACCACTTTTAATTGGTTGAAACTATTAAAAAAAATCAATCTCCACCACATAGTAAGTCAAAACGCTATGCAAATTTGTCAAACACCTTCATACAAGTCTTAAACTCCATTAGACAGGTCTAAAATGCCATTAGACAAGTCTAAAATGCATTCAATGTAATCGATAACTGACACATACATGTTAATAGAACATAAAATTAGAGAAACACCTTGCTAAAGATCAAAACTCCTTCACAAACAACCACTATGTAGTTCTACACAATCCTTAAGAATTAAAAGATTGAATTTGAAAGATTTTTATTGGCTTGGACTGAAATATGTGAAGAGAAAGAATGGAGAAAAGAATACATGAAGGTTGTGCTCTAATACTAATGTTAGGTAAATAATGAAATAATAATAAATAAAAAGATTCGATGCAAACCAAAGTTATTGCATTAATGAAGAATGAAATATTATAATAATATATAATCAAGAATGTGACTATTCATTTCATATTCTAAGAAGACTCTTAGGCTTCTTATGGAGACTATCTATCTACCACTACAAGACAAAAGCTCTCCCACTCCTAAGATTAAAAATATTATATTATAATAGTATTATATATCCAAAAAAATTGATTGCATTGAACTATTAATTATTGAAAAGTATAAATACAGTGATATGACCATTAAACTTAGCCCATATCTAGCATTATTTGAGTATATCAATAAGGGATAAGTTCAACATAGGAAAGAGAAACACTTCTTCATTTAACCAAGGGAAAAGGACTTAACCACCTCTATGTAAAGCAAGCTTAAAAATTTTGTTTGAGAGGTCACAATAAATCAAATATTTGTAAATGCTTTACCAAACATCCCAATTTAATATTTTGGTGTGTACTTACATTTAAAAATTAATTGATCCATGTTTATCCTAAAGTTAAGATTACTACCCCAACATAATATTGCATGGTTAAACCAACTATATGCCAATAGTCAAATACAAAGTTCACACCAAAACTATTTAAGAGTAGAAATTAACTTGAAATGTGTTATTCTAAAATTTATTATTAAAATCATGACCAATTAGTTTATTTTTTATGGTTTATCTTCTAAATCTAATTCTTTCTTATTTCATGGACTAATTTTGTCCAGTTTTTACTCTTTTTTAGACATTAATATTATTAAGGGAAAGACATCAATAATGATGCATTTTAATTTTGCCACCTAATAAATATATAATATAAACACTACTCGATATATAAATAGTACTCATTTGAAACTTTAAGTAAAAGATTGAGGTATTTAAATAGAAGAAAAATCACCTTTTAAACTAATTTAAAATGATAAATTTGAAATACACTAGAATATAAATATGATTAATACATATATAAATATGATTAATACATATACATTAAATATTTTTAAAATAATAAATTTAAAATACACTAAAAAATAAATATAATTAATACATATACATTAAATATTTTATATTTATGAAAATGGTGTATCATCATATTATTAATTATTATATATTACTTTATGATCAAAATTGTTTAATCCTATATAAATTATATACATACTTTAAACTCTTTCACAATCAAATATTAACATGTACCTCTCATATATTGAACCCCATGCAACTAATGTCCCCTCTCCATTAACAACATATGTCTAAGGTAAAATATTTTCAACTTTTAAAAGTCAATGTGATTACGCTGAATTAATGTTATACAAATACTCCCCCTTGAATCTTATGAGTATTTTGTTGCCTGCCACTGCCCGGTGTCTTTTGGAGTTGTTTTACACTCTGAACGATGCATATTACAGTCAACTCTTTTATGCCCTGCACTGTCTCAATTTCTTAGCTGTCAAATTACTAGTTATACCATCCTTTCTGTTTGAGTTTTCTTGTGCCCTTTTTCTGAAAATGCATACAAAGGAACTATCTGCAAGAAAATGGTCTGTAGTGCAAACATAGAGTATTTGGTGGAGGACAACACAACCCTTGAACTTACCTCAGCTAGAACTATTGTGTTTTAAAACACAGATGGTTCTTTGGTCTGGTCTACAAATGCATCTCCCAATTTTTTTATTTTTTGACCGAAGAATATGGGAAATTGGTGCTCCTTGAAATGAAATAAAAGAAGCTCTAATATTATGCTAAGAGCTGTTAAAATAAACAATACAGACGAAATTAAAAAAAACCAGCAGCTCAAAAAAATAATATATGAACTCAGAACAAATATTGACTCAAAAGAAAAGACTTTTATTCAATGATTTTTTTATATGTTGAAGCATTGCATATCACTTCATATATAGCAAAGGAGCGCTGAGTTTAACAAACAGTTTTAAATAAAAAACTGCCTACAATAAATCTCATGCGTCTAATTGCAGGGAGTGTAAATAGCAGTTAAAAATAAAAACTATCATGCGTTGAACATGTAGACAAGCAAACTAAAAATAAATTAAGAATAAATTATCATGCATTGATCATGCAAACAATCAACTCGAACTTCGTCACTCCTTAATATCTCCAACGGAACCCTGTGGCAGTCTTATGATTACACCACTGATACACTCTTATTGGGGCAGAAGTGGAAGTTGGGACAAAAGCTTTATTACAAACAATTCTACTAAAAATAGAAGCCCAGATATTTTCTATGGATCCTTTCTTCTCAACGGGTTTGCCATGTTTGCAGCCACTGCACCCAGTCAAATGTATTTAGCTATCCGGATCCCTAATCTTCCAAAAGGGTCTCTAGACAAATGGATATTTCCCAACGAAACCCATCAATATGTGCTGGACAGTAAGACTATATCCAAAATAATTCTTCACATAGCACGAGGATTTTTGTACTTACGTGAAGAGTGTCGATAGCGTATAATTCATTTCGACATCCAACCACAAAACATTCTTCTAATCAAAATTTCAATGCCAAGGTCTCAGATTTTGGGTTGGCAAAGTTGATAAACAACGAAAAAATTGAAGTGATAACTATAATGAGAGGAACACTAGGGTATATGACACCTGAATTATTCAACATGATGCATGTTACGGAGAAGGCATATATACATTTATCTTTTGGGTTATGGTGGTCGAAATTGTGAGTGGAATAAGCAGCAGAGAGCTTTCAAGGGATGGCTTGCTTTTAGTATTACAGTGTAATGTCGAAGAAGGAAAATTATTTGATTGGTAGATTCAGGGCTCGAAGATGAGGGGATGGATGTAAAGGAGGCGGCAGTGAAAATTTTAGGAATGGGGATGTGATATATACTGGATGATTATAAAGGCATGAGGAGGGGATGATAGAGTTGGATAGTTTCCCTTTGCGTCGTACCCTGCTTCGGAGCAGCCATTGATATCCTCGCCCCAATCTAATAATTTTGTGCTTTCATGCATGCCTTGTCTTATGTATTGTGTGGAAAGATGATTTTATAGTTTCATTTTGATGTTTTTTTGTGGAATTTTAGTTATAAAGTTTACTGATCTGTATATATTATTTTTTAAATTAAGTTATTTTTTTCATCGATGCGAAAGGATGATTTGAGGATATTAGGAAAATAAGTGACGTGATGCAGATTTAGTACTTAGTGTTAAGAGAAATATTTAGGGTTCATTAGTGTTAACATTTTAATTATACTCACAGAGATTAAAAAGATCCCATGTGCCCACAAGGACATGTAAAGTGATTCCCTGGACCATTGTCATTTTATTTAAAAACAACTAAATGTGGAAATCGTTGTTTAGGGATAGGTCATGAGGCCACATAAAAGTGTAAATTCATTATACAATGTATTGTGGAATGTAGAGATTTAATTGTGTGGTCAATTATATTGAAGCTATAAAATCATTAGGAGGCTGGGTGATTGGATAGTATACATTAGGTGCAGGGTAGCCATGTCAAGTGACAATTGGTCACTACATAGGTAGAAGAATCCTAAGAATTTTCCTTGGACACTATGTTAAATTATTTGGTGAATTATGTGAATGCAAAACCACATAAATAAGACACGTGGATGGAGTAGATTGCTTTGTGTTTTGACTTCATGAGGGTTTTTTTCATAAAATGTATCTCTTCTCCACTCGTGAGTCACTCGTGATATTTTAGATCCATGCTACTAATATTAACTATGAGAAATCACAGGGATAGGCAAAGCACTCTAGGAGATCTATCACGCATTGGCTACAGGCATGTTCAAGACTTTGTTAAAGTTGTGTTGACCAAATTGTTTTAGCCAAATAATATTTATTATCCCATGTTTCCATTTCAAACTTTTTTGCATTATTCACATGATTGTAGTTTGCATAACAAAGGGGCCATTATAATAAATGGTGAAAATCCAATAGATTCAAGGTTTAAAACCCAATAGCATTTCTTGTGTAATGATTATTTTCTATTTTAAGCTTGAGCAATGGCAGGGAGCAAGGAATGGACAAATGATCACCAATAATTGAGATCCTTTATTGACTGGTCATATGAGTGAGTGATAAATTATGTGTTTGTTAGAGCTCTCTCAACATATGATAAATGATTTCTTATGTTGCTTAGTTTATGTTGTTCTCTAATTTTATACAAGAGTGATTTAATATATCTTGTCATGCCTAAAATTTTTGTCCAAAAGTCCATGCAATTTTGTTTTGTTAACTCATTTCAATGATGCTTACTTATTAACTCTAGTTGTGTAGTGGATAAACTACTGTGTAATTTTTTAAATGTTTTCAAAGGAGTGTGACACATAATTATACAAAAAATTAGGTAATTTATTAAATTTCATTCACTTTCCACCACAAGGCTTCCCTAGGAAGCAAAATACAAACATAATAGGATGAGTGCGTGGTCTAAGGTGGTTTCAAAAGTAGTTTACTGAAATAAGAGGGACAAGTCACAATAATATGGTATCATGAATAGATGATCAAATATAATTACAATTTATTGATTCAATATGTCTAGAATTCATTCAACATACATATCTAGTCAACACACACAAAGAAGATAATAACAAACTAGGACACCAATTTAATTTATAATAAGATTATCACTCTAAGGCTCAACAAGGGATAAGTGCATAGAATTGGAGGGCCAAAAAGGGGTCTTAGGTGGACCTTTTTTTCTAAAAAATAAAAAACCTCAACTCGTATGGATTATTTAAGACATCTGCACTCAAAATTTGAAGATGTCATAGGAACATGAATTGTAACATTTCGAGTCTAATTTATAAACTACTATTTTTTTTTTGAAATGGTCGAATATAAGTATGTTAAACATTATAAATTCAAGGAGGTAGTACTATTTTTAAAAAAAATCAAAGTAGATAGCTTTTTGTGTGGCCCATGATTTTTTGACCATCATTTAGTTTTTTTTTAAACCTTTTAGTGGAAAGTTAGATAAGTTTATCTAGTTTACAATCTATATTTTAAAAAAAATTAATTAATTAATATTTATTGTTTTACTAATTTTACAAGTCAATAGACCCTGAAATATGATCAATAATGTATAGCTGACTATGCATCCCCCTAACTACCTCAAAAAATAGATTTTTGTTTGAATGTGTGTAGAATTAGGTCTAGTTTAAAATCATATAATTTTTTTTCATTTTGAATTGATGAATCAAAAGATACATAAACAAAGATGAACATGTATAGTTATGACATATATCACTATAAAAATACTTACTTAAAAATAAATATAAATAACAACCTTAAAGTAATAAAAATATAAAAACATTTATATTTAGAAAGAGGAGAGTGTAGTCGATGTTGTAGTAATATTTTAAAGAAAAAGTTTGATAAAATTCATAGTGTTTAACATGGCTAAAGTTGATTATTTTATTTTTGGTCAAAAACACACATTCGACTATGTGTTTACAGGTTCATGCCTTAGGCCAAGAATCCAAGCCATTCTCGAGCCTTTAGGGATGTTCTTCAAATGTCAAATATAAGAACCACATATGTGAAATTATCATGTATTTAGAATATTTTACATGCATTTCACCATCTTATATTTTTTTTTATAGTTTTTTTTATTCTTAAACTTCACGAATGGCCTTAGTAGATAAAATAGTTGTTAACATTAAAGTTTTGTACATCAAAAAAATGTATACATGTAATCAAGATTATAATTTTGATGTCATTGGCTTGGCTAAATTGATTTGTGACTAAAGAATGTGATTTTGGGTACAATTAACCCTAACATCATCATAAATCAAGCCAATTAGTCAATTAGAGCAATACACAATGTGATTTATGCTGAATTGAGCCCTATGAACATAATTATTACTATAAAATATGCTAAGAGGGGTTAAATATATTGGAGCCTATTTCCACATTACAATGTATTTCAAATATTATACATTAAAATGTATTATACACTCTTAATGTATTCTTACTGGGGTTCAAGATCCCCCTTTTATAGGAGTATAGATATGTGGTTTATCTATACTAGTATATGTGTGGTGTCATCACCCATGATTAATGAGGAACCATTATGGATTAACTTGGCCCATGGTTTTGGTACCCATTATTTTGTAAAACTGCTATCTCAGTTACCTATTGATGTAATTATATTTAGATGGACATATAGTAGGTAAAATATAGGAAGAACTGAGTTTGAGAAGATGAACAGAGTGTGTGAATTCAAGTGCAAATTCAGGAGAGTTTGTTTAGCACAACTACAAACATTATTTATGCATTGTAATTATGAGAAGATTGATCTAAGAGTGGATTGTACTCTTATTAGTTTGTAATAAGATCTAAGCAAGTGTTTCTTGGTGGATGTAACCCACATTGGGTAAACCATATTAAATCCTGTCTTCTTATTATGCATTTTAATGTTTGTTATTTATGTATCTCTATTCATAGATTTTGTTAAGTGGGGTTAAATATATTGGTTTATTGTTTACGATTTAGGATTTAAGGATGAGGGGTTAGGGTATATAGGGATTAAGTTTTACGATATAACTTTTAATTGTGAAAACAATTGGGGCCAAATTAAGCCCTTTAAACTTATATATGAAGTTACAAAATGTGATTTTGGGATCAATTAGCCCCACATCATCACATATTGAGCTAATTAGTCAATTGGGGAAATAAGTGAAGTAATTTATGCCAAATTGAGCCATGTGAACCTAATTTTTTGGGTCTAAATGTCATTTTTTTGGGTCTAAAATGATTAGTTTAGGGTTTTAAGAGTTGATGATTTATGGTTTATGGTTTAGGTATTAGGGCACAAGGTTTATGTTTTACGGTATATAAGGTCCAATTACGAAGGCAATTGGGGCCAAATTGAACTCCTTAAACCTATTTATGACTACAAAATATGATTTTGGGCTCAATTAGCCCCCACACCATCACAAATTGAGCCAATTAGTCAATTAGGGTAATGAGTGATGTGATTTGGACTAAATCGAGATATGTAAACCTAATAATTACTCTAAAAGATGTTAATTGGGGTTAAATTGATTGGGACAAGGGTTAGGGTTTATAATTTAGGGTTTAAGTTATAAGGTATAGGGTTTAATTATGAAGGCATATGAGGATAATTTGAGTTGTCTGAACCTATTTGTGACTATAGGATATGATTTTAGACATAATTAGCCCCAACATCATCAAAATTTAAGGCAATCAGTCAAGTGGGCCAATAACTAACATGATTTGTACTGAATTGAGCTATATGAACATAATTATTTCTCTAAAGGATGTTAAGTGGGGTTAAAATAATTGGTTTAAGGTCTAGGGTTAATGATTTAGAGTTTAGGGCTTAGGGCTTAGAGTATATAGGGTCTAGGTTTTAGGGTATAAGGTATAATCCAAAAGGTAATTAGGGCCAAATTGATTTCTTTTAACCTATTTATGAGCATAGAATGTTATTTTAGACTCAATTCACCCCCATGTCATCATAGATTGAGCCAATTAGTCAATTAGGGTAATGAGTGATGTGATTTGGGACAAATTGAGCCTTGTAACCCTAATTCATACTCTAAAAGATGGTAATTAGGGCCAAATTGATTAGTTTAGGGTTTAGGGAACTTATAATTTAGGGTTTAGGGTATAGGGTCCAATCGCAAAGGTAACTGAGGATAATTTGAGATTCTTAAACCTATTTGTGACTACAAAATGTGATTTTAGGCATAATTAGCCCCAAAGTCATTATAAATTGAGCCAATCAATCAATTAGGGTAATAAATAATATGATTTATGTTTAACTGAGCATTATGAACATAATTATTACTCTAAAGGATTTTAAGTAGGGTTAAATTGATTAGTTTGAGATTTAAGGTTTAGAGTTGATGGTTTAGGGTTTAGGGCTTAGGGTATACATAGTTTAGGTTTTAGGGTATAGGGTTTAATCATGAAGGTAACTAAGGACAAATTGAGACCTTTTAACCTATTTATGACTACAAAATGTGATTTTGGGCTTAATTGGCCCTCATGTCATCACAGATTGAGATAATTAGTCAATTGGGGTATCAAGTGATGCAATTTGGGCCAAATTGAGCCATGTGAACATAATTATTACTCTAAAAGATGTTAATTACACCTATCATTATTTTGAATATTTCTATTCAAGTTTAAAATATTGGTGAATCAAGTTGTAGATGGAAAACTTTCACAAAATTTCTACCTAATGGCACTTAAACATAAATTCATTTACTTTATATCTATGATATACCATCATCTCAATTTATATTTTTAGGAAGCTTACATCTTATTATCTCATCTTTAAAATTATCAAGTTTTTGAAAATGATAAAAAACCTACTATATTATAGATATTGAACTAAATCCTTAGACTTGCATGGTTGTAAACCATATTACACTTGAATTTTCAGAGTGTGGATTACAAGGTTAAAAGTTTCTTTCTAGCTTCTCTTGAAGTCATTTGAATGGGACAATAAAATTTATATAGGTAATGGCAGTTTTTATTCCTTATTAACATCTTTTAGCATCTTAATGAATAATTTATTTTATATTAATGGGATTACTATCCCCCTTCAAGATTACTATTAATGTGTGGCTCTTGTTAATGTTGTAAACTCCATGTCAGATATCATATATGAATGAACCAAGTTTGAACAAGGATCAATAAAGGAAAAAGAGTAAGATTTTTGAATTAAACTTAAGAGCAACAACATGAGGAAAATTGATATAATAAGATTAAACAAACTTGAGGATCATGGAATGTCTAGATAAATCACATAGTTTTAGGAATGGATTTTGATAAAATATATATAAGTTCATCCCTCTACAATTTTAAAGGGTTAATGACATTTAGGCACCCCTTTGTATTTTTTTAAAAATATAATAAAATGGTTGTAACCCACAAGATCATGTGGGGACAAGATTACTCCATACAAATTATTTTCTATTTTTTTATAATACTAATCACTAGATGTTTTGGTGTCATCAATAATATTTATCAATTATTTTCACTAGAAGAAATTTATTATTATTAAAATTATTATTTTTATTTTTTAAAATTCATTTTGTCTCTTGAGAGACAGTAGTTGGGACTGAAATGATATTATCTCTTGAGAGACAAAAAAAATAGTATTTTATAGTCTCTCGAGAGACAAAAATAATATTGTCTCTCCAAAGACAATGAATAATATTATATATTGTTTCTAAAGAGATAATAATTAGAGTCAATTGCTTTGAGATAATATTAGAGACAATACATAACTTTTTTTTGTCTCAATTTGAGATGATTTGTTGAACTATTGTATCTAATATTGTCTCAAAACACCTTCATTTGTTATAGTGATATTAGGTGTGTTCCTATCAATAGAAACACATTCAACATAATTAAATATAAGAACACACAAACATGTTATACTTAAACCCTTGGAATAAAAAATATCATAATTGAAGCTTGTCTTTATAGGTATCTTATTTATTTCTACTAGAAAAAAACATAAAATCTAAAGGAGCATTGGTTAGGGAAAAGATGTTTTGGAAATATTATTAAAATGAATATCATATTATTGTTGTTTAATGCTTTGTGTACAAAAAGAGACATAGGGTCAATAGTCATGGGTTTTGAGTGAAGTAAAATGGCCAATTTACACTCTTTTGCTTTACAAAACCTCACTTAACAAGACAAAATATTACATCCCTTTTAGTGTAACTTATGCTCTTAGTTTGGCAATTTTAGTGTTTATAAAGGAAGTTATAATAACTAGGGTGGTACCTAATTTTAAATACAACATACCATCATAGTACTTGTAGAGAGTATGTAGACACTAGTTGGGATTCATAACCAGGTCCAATGGAGTACCCAAAATTGGCAACACTTATGGTTATGTCAATGATTTTACCTTTCATCTATTCACCAAGTAAAGAGAGGTGAGCATTACTATCACATATATAATGGTTTTGTTAGTTTTCTATCACTGATTTGACATGTGAGAAATATATAAAAGTAAAACCCTAGATCCTGTACACAAACTAAATGAACATTAAATGCAAATTTGGGTTAACAAAAATATCTGAGTTATACTTAAAAAACCCTGCATAATTTTAGTGTCATCTACTTAGCTCAAATGGCCCTCAATCTGATGTAATTCTCTCCTAGATGCTTTTATGTGTGCATAATTGTGAATATAATCCTAAATGCTATTTCACCTATGATTACCCTTGACTCAAGCATGCATATGACGTGTTAAAATTTTGCCTTATAAATAATTTGGTAATTTAGCAATAGTAAGTAAATATAAACTTTATATATATTTTGTGATAATAATAAATTTATGCCTAGCCTCTACTATGATCCTTACTTATATAATAATTTTTAATTTGAATTTGGGGATTATTGTTGTGCAAGGGAACTAACTTTGAAAATACTAATTTATATAAAAGAGACCTATTGTTACCAAATATTTCACCCTAGAGATGGTTTTTCATGCCTAATCTAAGATTTGGGAAACAGTAGAATACCTCTAGGCCTGTGGGTTGCTTATGGTAGAGGTAGAACTCCAGGTTTAAGGGCTAGCTCCATAGATTTCTCTTTGCTTGCTTATCACTTACGCTAATTATTTGCTTAGGTGAAAATGGATATAAGTAACATGGAACATAAACTAATTTATTGAGGTGATACACCAAAAATATATCCAATAGACTACTATACCTTTACATGATGAAACATGACCTATAACACTAGTCTCAAAATCCTAAATTTCTCTAATATTAGTATTTCAAACATGGAGGTGATATGCACTAGATTACTCAAAGTAAGTGAACCAGAGGTTAGACTATAGATACTAAGGCTACTCCTTACACTTAAAGATAGATATGTGCACTTGAATACACTTCATGTGACCTGTTAGAGTGAAACTACTTGCATCACACACAAAAGAGTTAAGAGAAAGCAATGATAGATACCAATCACTTGACCTTTCACTATACACCACTTCACACACTTAGATAAGATAACTTGTGAACTCAAAACCAAACTGCATATCTTATTTCAAAAGAAAAGTAAAATATCAAACTAGTAGGGCTTCACCATACTAGGTGCGAATTTTTTTATAAAAGCCAAAATGGCTTACATTTATAGAGCATGTGAGAAGAGAGAGAAGAAGTGGAGCTCAAAGGTCACAAGAACAAGTTTCAAGTGATGAATACCAGTTACATTGTAGGATAATGAAGTAGAAAACAAACCATGAAAGGTATTCTTGGACAAGTGTCCATATGAAGCATGAAAACTCCTCAAACTAGTGTAAAAACCTTCAACTACCTTCTTGAAAACTTCTTTCATCATGAAACATATCTTGAGTGATTAAAATGAGATTAGGGAGAGTTGAAACGTATGAAATGTCTTAGGGAGTTTGGAAACATGATATGACAATAATCATATGTTTCTGTAGCTAATATCCTTGTTCTAGATTCATGTACTCACCATTGATAGTCATTCATTGCTCTTTTAGGTCTCATTCCTCACATTTATCATCTAAATGGCCTTTAGTTGCTCAAAAAAATCAATGGAAGAGGTATTAGGACACTTTTCACCATTTTTTTGCCTTCCATTATATGAATTATAACTTAAAAGGATCTCAAACTAGACTTCTCACCTTCTCATTAGGCAGTCACATGTTATCTTCAATCTTTATCCAAGATTGTCTGTGATGACTGGTGTAAAAGACATCCTTATATGCCTATCTGATGTGATAAATGGATATAGAGAGTGGGAATAACTCTCTATAGACCTCCTACAATGATTTTAATTCCTTAATTCTCTTCTACACTTGCAAAATCCACAAAAGCCTATATGAAACCTTGTTTTTATCTTACCCATACAAGTAGGGTACAGTCCAATGGGTGTCATGGAGTTTTAGAGAGTCCTCCACAATTATAAAATATTTTTATGACAAAATTACCCATTTTTAATTCATTTCAAGTGGTATTTTGTCCATGAAGTCAAAGATAGGGTTTTAAGAGGGTTTCTAGTGGTTTGGATTGTTAACAATTGCTCATAAAAACTAGATGTTGAAACTTAAAAAACATCCACTAATTTTGAGATCAAGACATTATTAAAATACCCACAACTCATTGGTACACCATTTATTCCCTTCATATAGGTGTGAGTGGATGAAACTAGCCTATTGAGCCTTCACTAGCATTTTGGTACCCCTATCATGGTTTTGTGTCAAAATGACCAGTTTGGTATAACTCCCTACAAAAAAATGGCTTAAATCAAATTTATATCTCAAATTAAAGGCTCTCAATTGTATTGTAATGGTCATATGTATCTATAAATGAAACTATACCCCTGAAGGGCTTAGGTCTAGTTCTAAGCCTAATAGGCCTAACTGTGCTTGATCACCTAAGACCACCTCTGAGTGGTTTCTAATGAATGCATGTGATTATTTATGTTTAGACACCAATAATTAAACTCAAAACAAACTTATACAATGCTTCAAGATTCCTATCACACTCTCTTACCATTTTCATGTCAAACCTTCAGTCATCTCACTCCTGGAGTGCCCTCTATCTGAGATAAAATAGAGGGAATCTCCCTTATTTACCTAGAAATTATAAGATTTTGGATGGATTTAATAAGTCTTGGTGGTCTTATATAAAAAATTTCAATGTTAAATCATACCCATAGACTCCTTAACACTATAAATTATTAAAACTAGCCTTTAGGTTTGTGACTATGCACAAAATTCTATTTAGGCCTGAAAATCTTGGGTTTTGTTTGTAGGTTAAGAAATTTACTTCTTGAGGGAGATTTGGAATGTATTACCATAATTATGAGAGTGTTTTCATTAATTTTAATCTATCATACACCTTTGTGTGTTAGTCAAGACTCTTTCACTAGCATGAGCTAGTTATGTGACTGCAGCAGACTGTAGGTGCATTTCCCTTAGGAAAATGAGGCTCTTGTGGGTGAAGGTGTGTGTTTAGAAACACATATGAAGTGACATTATCATTTTTTAATTTACTTATTCATATTAAATAATTTTATTTTTTGGCCATTAGACAAGTATGCATCCTTTACTAGCATGAGCAACCTGTGATCATGTTAGACTATGAGTTGCCACTCAGACTTCTTCAAGTTTCCTATAGGTGTGCATTAGGGTCTGAATATTGCTCTTTTCTCTCTTGGTTCCATATTGAAATCACTAAGACTCTTCTATCATTGTTTGGACTTATCTCATGCTTATATACCATATAGATATTCTATTATAGGTCACTGTTACATTGTAGGATCATTTTAGCTTCAAATGTTGTAGATCTCACCAAATGTTTGTATTGGAAATTTGCTTAAATTAGAAACCTACCTACATCACCTTTTATTGACCAAAAATCCAATTCCTTTAATCAAGGTATTACCCCTATGCTTGGGATAAAATATGAAAATAATTAGGCCTGTTTGGAATTCAAGGCACTTTACCATGAGATGTCTAAGTATATGAGAAAAATGTGATTCAAAGAGGTTAAGGTAAAGTGTCTCCATTACAAATTTTTCAACTTGCAAACCTTGAACTCAAGTTTTCCTGCATGAAATGACCTCACCATTTACATCTTAATATTCTCCATGCTACCAAACCTATTTAAAAGGTTTCAAGGAGTTTAAACCTATACCATTTCAATAATCCCTAGGCCTTTGTTGGACTTACCTGTAGGTGTCATTGTGAATTGTCTGTAGGTGAAGGCATGGAATATGATTGTGTAGTGAATTGGTTATCACAACAAATTTATAACATTTTGAAAGGATCATCACTACTATTTCCACTATATAATCCTTTTCATCATCTTAAGAGCTTCATGTTTCATCAATGTACCGAGTCAGATCTCCTTTACACTTGACTGTAGGTGATAGTTGTAGGAAATCTTGATTTTGTTTCATTTCTATTTGTGTTCTCCCAACCATGACCCTTTAAGATTCAAAATTCAAAGGAGAGAGTATCACCGTGAAATGTGAGATTGGAAACATGTATCCATTGATCAAAGACCACTATAGGAGAGAGAAATCTTTGTAACTGATGAATTTTTTTTGTAGACTATAATGGAGTCTCTAACTAGTAGATTGAGATAGTCTAGGACCATTATTTGATGTTCACACATGAAACTAGACTGAGAATCACATGATAATAATGGTCACACTCTCTAATCATATGTACATCACTTGATTTTTACAAAATTATCCAAACAAACAAGAAAATTGAAGGGTATGGGAATGAGTAGGTAAAAAGAGGCACTAGAAATATTAACTATGGTTCATAGAGCACAAGAAACTAAACATGAAACTACTACCATGAATTTATATAAAAAAATATTATTGTCATCCCTCAAGTGAGCTTACTCTGACTCACCTCCTCCTAGCCATACCAAACTGAAACTTGTTGACCATTTCATCTTGTTTAGGAGAGTGATAGGAAAGATAGGTTGGTTTTACTCATTTTTGGATTTTTAAAAGTTTCCCAAGTGTGAAAGTGAGATGAGGGAAGTTGAAGAGGAACTATTGAATCCCTCCCATGGGACAAACCTATCTTATAGTTTGTAAAACCTTTGGAAACTCCTCTTTTGCTAGAGATCTTCTTGTTTTAAATATTTAAACCTACCAAATTCAATTATAGAATGGAAAAATGACACTTTATAACATCATACATGTTGAATAACACCTTGACACACTTGTGTTAGGAAATTAACCATACTACTTCAATAAATGGCTCCAAAAGTGACCTTAGAATGACCTCGTACAAACTATAGACAAATATGACAAAAACATATATTTGACCCTATTAAAGACCATGGGGCACATTTTAGGACCTAGGATGGCCCCTATATCAAGTTTGACTATATATGGGGTTGACCTAATTTGACTTGTGGTCAAATTAGTCAATATTTTAGTGATTTCTTAGAGGTGGCAAGCTAGCTATGCCCAAGACAAGTAGCCTTCTCCTATCCATTGGGATATGGAGTTACCTATGCACTATAATAACACTAAATTTCATTTGAGACCACACCAAACAATATAAAATAATAAGAAACAAATACACGAGATAATACACCAAAGTAAAACAATACTTGTTTTCTCAAGAACACTTAGGGAAAACACCAACTAACTCAAACAAACTAACTTATGCACAAACTAACTTGGATATAAATCTTCCTCCTAGATCAAAGGGGAAGCTTAAAACATTTATTTATCCATGAAGTTAAAGAGTGAATGAGGCATATTATCTTTTGGGCTTTGGCATTTGTATCTCCAACTCCTTCATGATGTTTTCCAATCTCATTAGCATGATTCTCGATATAATAGTGATAGGTGCAAACATATCACCTATGAAAATGAATTCCTCCTACATTTTAATAGCCTCAATCTTCTCATGGTACTCCTCAACGACAACCTCTAATGGTGCTTCAATAAAACATACCTCCTTGACTTCCATTGCACCTTGAGAGAGATTATATTGCTCACCAGCTACAAGTTTCTCAAGCTCACCAAAGAGCTTTGTATAGTCCATCTAATCTTGGTAATTGTCCTCCATGGAAACCTCTTGCTCTATTTTCTTATGCAATTGGACCTCAACTTTTCAAATTTATTCAGGTTCTTAGAAAATACTTATTTGTTGCTACCAATTATCCTTGCTCTCTTTCTCTTTGAGAACCACCATCTCTTCAACTTCATCTTATTGGTCCTTGAGTACTTGATCAACTTCAAAGTTGACTACAACTTCAACAAGTTGATGTTACAACCTGATTCCTCACCAAACAAACTTTTTAGATTATATATATATATATATATATATATATATATATATATAGTTGACAAATTTAGATTTGGCTATTTTTAACTAAGTGTGAGATATATGTTGTTATGAGGTAGTAAGATATTGCTTAGGTTATATGATCACATTGTTATGAGTTAGTTGTAAGTGTATGTTTACTTTATGATAATATTTATTTGTCATATTAGCTATATATTATGATAAATGTATATCATGATTGTTATGATCTAACTACCTATTTTATTATGAGGTGGACATAGGACAATCCATCCCTCAGAGTGTGATGGAGGGAGAGCATCATTGAAGAGAGTGATGTAGTTTGAGATGTTAGAGGATGATAGAGAAACTAACTGGTACCTTGCACACACCACAATAAACTAGCACATGTTAGATGTGTAATAAGTGGTTAGCATAATATTTTTTGATGCCATTTTCATTAAATAGTTATTTTAACCATGATTTACTAAGCATAGTTATTAGTTCTATGGAATTTGTCTTACATGGCTTATTTGTGTGTCCACTAATGTTTTGAGATTTGTGATATTAGTATAATTAGATTTAGAAATTAAGATTAATGGTTATAAAAAATGTCATAAAGATTTGTGACATAATTGATATTAGTTAAATTATATACTTTCTCTATTTTATTGTTGAAATAAATGAAAATTAGTAATTATCATAAAAATAGAAAAAAACAATAAAACATAAAAAAAGAGAAATGATTAAATTAAGAAAATAAATATATATATATATATATATTAAATAAAATAACAAAAATAAAGAAAGCAATGAAAACTCTTTAAAGATAAAGATTATGCCAATTAAGAAAGAAAGCCAGATTTAAAAATATAAAAGATACATCCTTTTTCATAATATAGAATGGCGAAAAAATTATAAAAGAAGGAAAAAAAACATAAGAGGCATAATTTTAAAGAAAGAGAAGACAACAGACAAGGGTGTAATTTAGGTAGAAGGAAAAAAAATGGAAGCCAATAAAGCATCTTGCTAGGTAAGTGATGCATTATAAGTCTTTACATACTTGTTGAATAGAATAATATTTATAGAGAGTTTAAACTATAAGTAAATCCATTGAATGAACTAGGCATAGACCATATATATATATGTGTGTGTGTGTCTGTCTGATTTGAAATTTTTATCTCTGTATGCTGCTGCATAGAGGTAATTTAATGGATTTATTGTGGGTAGTAGCTCCCAAACAAACAGAAAATAATGGAGATTTTATTATAAAAATTTATATTCCTCAAATTATTCACTGAAAATATATTTCAGTTAAAAACTATTTCAGCTATCCACGTCCTACCAAAAAAAGGCATTAGAGTCTACCTATTTATGATGTTCATATTATACATATACCTAACATCAATTTTAGCACTAGAATCGTCCAAGTTTTTGAAAAGGTGTTGGGTCGATTTGATTGCAGAATATGGAAATTTGAATTTAGAGTATAGCCTAAGTAAAACTTAGCAATAATTGTATGTAGGTATTTGTTACATATATTAAACATTTGTACCAGTAGATGGCACATACATACTGACTAAAATCTAAGTATTTGGCTGCATATAGGGCGATCTGCTTGTTGTTTTGGACTCACGCTAGGAAAACTTGGTAAAGATTTTCTGAAGGTCATAAATGCTGGGACGTCTCTATTGGACATAGATTAACATTGCTAAGTTGCAGAAGATTCTGTATGATAATTCTCTCTCTCTCTCTCTCTCTCTCTCTGTATATATATATATATATATATATATATATATATATATAATTTTTATTAAAGTAGACATAGAAAAGAAAATTGACCATTATTTTAGATGTTCGATACAGGGGCATCGCCATGTCTTTGAGACTGAATGTTATATTTATGGATAAGATGCTTTTTCATGTTCTGGCTACAATACATATCTAAAATCGTTGAATGTTTATAGTTGAATTTTTGTTAGTTTTAACACGCTCTTAGAGTCGTATAAATCTTGTTCACTAGTGAAAAAAAACATCATTGTTTATTTCTATCAATATTTTTGCTACTGACCACTTGCTAGAAACCCATAAAAATAATTTGTAGGGTGTAGTTGAATGTGACAACATTAATTTCAATCGATATATTATAGATTTTTGTTATATTTCTTTCCAGCATGCCCGTATTCAAAGGCGTCACCCTGAGTAATACAATATGCCAATTGTAGATATCATTGCACCCTTTTTAGTGCAGGTTTAATTAAACTAGTTGTTAGCATCACCATTTATATACCTAATTAGTTGAACGTACTGTATTTAATTGTGATAAACCATGTTGAGTACTGAAATTAGATGTTGTGCATAGGTGAACCACATCATGTTTGGTGTCATTATTTTTCTTGGAGATAGTTCCCTGCTAAGTTTATGGTATTCCATTCTAGTTGGTGTCAGTGGATTTAAGAAAAACAATGATTTTGATAAGGCCAAATTGTCAAAATGGCATGCTGATTAAGTGTACCAATATTATGACACTTAAAGCTTTTATGTGGGCATGAAATGTTCCTATAAAATCATAATTCAAATGGTACTAACTGATGATAATACTATATTGCCATATGTTAGCTTTCGTCACATAGTTGAATATTTGATGTTGCCATATATTATGAAACTTTAATTGATAAAATATAATTAAAAAGCTTTATTCAGTTGAATAAATGAAAGCTCTTTTTAGAAAGCAAGGACTTTAGTTAAATTATAATGTTACCATACGATATAAAGCATAGTGGATATACATAAAAATTGTGGTTTGATTTATCCACACATGGTGACATAAATGGTTGACTTACAAATAAATGCACATGATAGAGCCATCTATCTTTTGAAAATTATATGCTTTATGATAAGCTTTCTTAATTGGAAAAAATAGTACTGCAAGTTAAAATAAATTTCCTATATCATGAGATAAGCCTTGTGGTGTATTGGAGACCCCTTGCTATAGGTATTTTGTGTTATAGAACCTATAACATGAAGCATAACATTATAATAAGTTATGAATTTATGGTTTATTACTAGAGTGTTTACTTATAGAAATGAGTTCAAAAGTGCTTAATAGCATATTTAAGAACATAGAGGTGTATTCTTACAGTGGTAATTCTCAGGTGGAGTAATAATTGTATTAAAATAATTTTGTATAAGTAACTTAATGATTGCGAGCATTCAAACCTATAAATGTATAGTAAATGCTAGTTTGGATTACTCTATATTTTGGTGAAAATGGTGATTTGCTTAGGAATTGTGTGTGTAATAGAAATGGTTATGTCGGGTCATATGGATAAGCTTGTAGCTAGAAGTATGAGTGTACCTAATTATTAGGTATTCGAAGGACAAAATTACAACCATATTAAAAAGGTATTTTAGAAAATAGAACTTGATATTTAGATGAATGTTATAATAGGGTTATGAACTCTCTGTTTCTCTAGAAATGATTGATTGTCTATTAGTTATATATTGAGTACTTGTGTGTAGTACATGAATACAAGAGTGTTTGATTACATTTGGCATATAATGATGCATCATGATGCATGCTTATAGATATGTTACGTTGAATGCTGGTAAGTAGTTTAACTTTGGGTATACTCGAGTGGTATAACCCCTACTTAGTTGATTATTATTATGTATGTGATCATTTAATTCTTGAAATCATAAGTGGGTTATGTGTTTTTATGTAGTTTTGAGCTATGATAGTATGGAATATCATAGAGCACTATATTATAAATGTATATTATGCTCGAATGGTATATACTATAATTGTTATATTTGGCTTTACATCTACATTGACTAATTTAATGAATACATGTTGACTATTACTATGAATAGCATGTTTTGTAACTGTTGGTAAGACTTTGTGTATGAGTGCATACAATCTTTGAAAGTGTAGCATATGTCAAGATTGATTATTATGTGTTCCATGGGAACTATGACTTGCTTGATTTTATCAAGTTGTTTGAATATAAACTTATGCTTCTATGTAATAATGACTACTTTATTATGATTGTTTGTAGAAAACTAGTAGTTTATCTTATAATACTAGACTATGGTAATATGGGTTATCATGGGGTGTAGTATATTGAAAATCGGTAGTGAAAATCTGTAGCTAAATGTGTATTTACCTAGGTGGCATAAACTATAGTCATTATTTCGAGTATAGGATAGAAATTAATGTAAGATTCAATCATATGTTTGATGAAATTAATGTATGTTTTGGTTACTCTTATGTTTAGCATGCTATATTATGTGTTTGTTATTACGATGTAAATTAAATGAATCTTGTGGTTGAATTGTATTTGACCAATCTGCATTGTTGATACAAAGTAAGGAGTGAGATGGACTTTACTGTCTTACTAGTATCACAATGATAGATGAAGGCAGTCTGATCAAGTGGTGTGTATGAATTTTATTGATCTATAAATCATTATTATTTATTATTCATAAAATTTTGGGTCAAATTATGTTTAGTAAGACATTATCATTTCATGGGTATGATTTACATGTTTGTGTAATATCTTGTAATAGAATGGTTTTCTATGATACACTGCATGTTTAGTTTAAAAATCATACAACATGTAAGTACTTGTTTGTCTCTCTAGATTCCCGCACCATCACTATCTACTCATCCATAAAGGGAGGGCTATTTCCTGATAGGATTAGTGTGGGGGATCATTAGTATGTGGTTGGTGTGGAAAAATCACTCGGATGATGCTCTCCCTCCCCATATCAGTACAATTTTTTGAGATGACACTTGAGATTGCCACATATACTTGAGTTTGGGAACTATGCTCTAGGGAAGCCATGTATCTTATATGTACATTGTATTTTATTATACTTATCATTGAATATTGTCACAAAGATTTTTAATTACTTAATACTATACTTTGACAATAATGACTATAGACTTGTATCAGTTGTAGCTAAGTTAATGTGATTACTTTCTATATTCACATTATGATGTGTTCTCTAATGATTTTATAGATCGATGATATGTGATGTATTATGCTTGTT
The DNA here is from genome assembly GCA_037957365.1 of Torreya grandis. Taxonomy (NCBI): domain Eukaryota; kingdom Viridiplantae; phylum Streptophyta; class Pinopsida; order Cupressales; family Taxaceae; genus Torreya; species Torreya grandis. Next base: position 1,665,916 of record JARHVA010000926.1, on the reverse strand, counting down.
GATATTATCACCTTGAGTATTTATTATGGTCTCTGTAGATTCTTTTTGTGTAATCTATTTTTATTATATGTGTTTAATTAAAAATAATTATATGTCTAACCTAATGAGGCTATTACAATTGAGATGGAATAAGATCTTCTTTTGAGGGTACACCACCAAGAGGTAAGGCAGCTTCAAGAGTGTCTTGAATGGAAACTAATTCCTTATCAACTGTAAGTTCATTAATTACCACTTCAACAAACTTGATACCTTTGGAGTTATCATGTTGTACTTTAAAGGATAAAACATTTTCAAAAACATTGTCAACAACATCTTCAACTTGGACAATAAGAGGTATATGTTATTGCTCCTCATAGAAATCAACTAACTCAACATATATATAGTCTTTCTCAAACACCTCTTCTTTAATGCTTTGACTAAGCTCTTTGTGGATAGCTACAACTTGACCTTCAACATCCTTTCCTTAACTCAAGAAGACTGACTTGCACTTGTACTCACCAAGGGGAGTTCTTATGGTGATTTCTTCATCATAGATATTAATGTCATCTTCTAGGTTAGCTGTAAGCTAAGCTTGGTATTCTTTGCTTTCCTCCCATAAGATAGGTTCTCCTCCAAGAAGGGATGCAGTGGGAGGGGGATGGATAGGATCATGGGTTGGAGAGGGAGTATGAAATGTGATGGAGGGATCATGAATGGACTTGGGAATGGAAGATTCTTGAGTTAACTCATGGGGAGATGACAAGTTAGGTTGGTCAATGGGAAAGACACCCTATTCAACAAGAGTTTTACTTTGCTCATAGCCTTCTTGAGGTTCTTCAACACCCGCAAGCTCATTTTCAAACCCTTGGTTCTCCTACATTCTTAGTCTATCTATTGAGCATTGGACACAACTTCTTTCCAAGTATAACTACTCATTGATATTATATTGGTTTTCCTTTTCAAATTCATTCCATACATATATCAACTTTTGAACAAAACCTCTCAACCACTCCATGATATGTTTAGGCAGGACATCAAAATTTTCATCCCATGATCTCATCTCTTCTTCATTATCTAGAAGATTTGGCATGAATACTAATAAGGATTTGGTATGAAATGGGATTGAAGTAGGATGAGGAGGGTAATAGTGGGGATTGTGTTTAGCTTCAATTTGTTGAACTAAGAATTAATATTTTGTTTTGAAATATCTTGATTTCCAATTGATGGGATCATCTAATTCCTCATCATAGGATTGATACGAGTCATCTTGAGGTTGACATGTATCATGATAAGGCTGGTATGAGTCATATTGGAGTTGATAGGAAGGAACCTATTGATATTATTCTTGATATCTTTAATCATAGGCTTCTTCATAGGGTTGATCAATAGCATGATGTTCATATGGAAAAAGAATAGGAAAATCATAGAGATGACATGGCTCATAAGATTGATAACAATTTTGATAGGTCTATTAAAGAATATAGCATGGGTCATAACAAGGTTGATAGGGAGGTGCATAGTGGGGATTATCAAAATAACCAACCATATCAACTTCATTAGTTACAAGAAACATAAGAATTTATCAAATATTTAACAATAGATACCTAGGCTGCTTACAACCATATGATTCATTTGAAGTCTCCATTGGTGCTTGTTTGAATGCTTCCAAAAGTTGATAAGAGGAAAGACACACCAAAAAATACTTCCACTCTTTTGGACCTTGGTCCACTAGGCATGCCAAAAATTTTATCACCAGATATTGTATTCTAAATATGGTTGTTCAAGCTTACTCTAAGATTTGGGTAACATTGGAATACCTTTAGGTCTATGGGTTGCCTATGGTAGAGGTATACCTCTAGGTTTAAGGGATAGATCCCTAGATTTATCTTTGATTGATTATCACCTACACTAACTATATGATTGGGTGAAAAAGGATAGAAGTAACATGAAAAAAAAAACTACTTTAATGAGGTGATACACCAAAAATATCTCCACTAGACTACCATACCATTTCACTATGAAAAATGACCTACAACACTAGTCTCAAAATCCTGAATTGATTTTACATTAGTATTTAAAATATGGAGGTGATATGTATTGGATTGCTCAAGGTAAGTGAACCAAAGGCCAAATTATAGATACTAAGGTTATTACTCACACTTAAAGATATACAAATTCACTTGATTACACTTCATGTAACCTATTAGAGTGAAACTACTTGCACCATACATGGAAGAGTTGAGAAAACACAAGGATAAATACTAATTACTTGACCTTTCACTATACACCACTCCAAACACTTATACATGATATATTTTGAAATAAAAACAAGATTTCATTTATTATTTCAAAGGAAAATTACAATATCAAACCAACAGGGCTTCGCCATACTAGGTGTGGATTTTTTTACAAAAGCCAAAATGGTTTGTATTTATAGAGCATGTGAGAAGGATTAGAGATCAAAGGTCACAATAAAAAGTGTAAAGTGATGAGGAAAATTTACATTGTAGGAGAGTGAAGTGGAGAATAGACCATGAAAGGTATTCTTAGACAAGTGTCCTTATGAAGCATGAAAACTTCTCAAATTGGTGTAGAGACCTTCAACTGCCTTCTTGAAAAATGCCTTCATCATGAAGCATATCTTGAGTGATCAAAAAAATAATAGGGAGAGTTGACACATATTCACTATATTAGGGAGGTTTGGAACATGCTATGATAGTTATCATATGCTTCCCTAACTAATATCATTCTTCTGGATACTTTACTCACCATCTGCAATCATTTATTGCTCTTTTAAGCCTCATTTATCACATTTGTCATCCAAGTGGCCTGTATTTGCTCAACCAAATCCATGGAAGAGGTTTTATGACACCTTTTTAATGTCCCTTTTCCTTTCATTCCATGAATTAGTCCTTAAAATGATCTCAAACTAGACCTCTCACCTTCTCACTAGGTAGTCACTCGTTATCTTCAGTCTCTATCCAAGACTGCCTATGATGAATGGTGTACTAGAGGATATTGTATGCATATATAAGGTGAAAAATGGATATGGAGAGTGGAATTATTTATATACCTCCTCCAATGATTTTCATTTGTTAGTTCTCTTTTACACCTATAAAACACATAAAAAATACAAGAAACCTTATTTTTAGCTTGTTCGTACAAGTAGGGTATAGGCCAAATGGGTGTCATGGAGCCTAATATAGTATTCCACAAGTAAAAAACACTTTTATAACTAACTTACCCATTTTTAATGCATATCAAGTGGTATTTTTTTCATTGGATCAAAGATATGGTTTTACGAGGGTTTTTAGTGGTCTAGATTGTTAACAATTGTTCATAAAAAATAAATGTTGAAACTTCAAACCAATTACACTAATTTTGAGCTTAGATCCTTCCTAAAATTACACAACTCCTTGGGTCACCATGCAGTCCCTCCATATAGATGTGAGTGGATGAAACTGACATATTAAGCCTCCACTAGCATTTTGGGTACCCCTATCATAGTTTTGGGTCAAACTTTCCCTAAAAACTAATGACTTTAATCAAAATTATATCTCCCTTAAATTATCTCAACTGGACTTGAATGGTCATATGGTCCTATAAATTAAACTTGACCCCTGAGGGGCTTAGGTCTAGTTCTAGGCCTAATAGGCCTAACTGTGCTTGATCACCTAAGACCACCTCTTAGTGGTTTCTAGTGAATGCAGGTGACTAATTATGTTTATAAACCCATACTTCAACTCATCACACCCTTATAAAACATTTCAAAACTTCCTATCACACTCTCTTACCATATTCATGTCAAACCTCCAATCATCTCACTTCTGGAGTGCCCTCTATTTGAGACAAAATAGAGGGCATCTCCCCTCTTTAGATGAAAAAATGATATTGTGGATGGATTGAATAAGTATTGGTGGTATTATTTATAAATTTTCATATTTATATCATACCCATATACCCATTAACACTAGAAATTATTGAAACAAGCCTTTAAGTCTGTGATTGTGCACATAGTTCTATTTGGGCCTGAGAATCTTGAGTTGTGCTTGTAGGTTAAGAAATTTAATTATTGAGGGCACTTTAGAATGTGTTACCATAATTATGAGAGTGGTTTCATGAATTTGAATCCATCATACACTTATATGTGTTATTCAAGACCCTTTTACTAGTATGAGCTAGTTATGTGACCACATCAGACTATAGGTGCATTCACCCTAATAAAATGAGGCTTCTATGGGTGAAGGTGTGTGTTTAGAAACACATAGGAAGTGACATCCTCATTTTGTAATTGACTTATGCATATTCAGTCACTTTATGTTTTTGGACATTAGACAAGCATGCATCCTTTACTAGCATGAGAAACCTGTGATCATGTTGGATTGTGAGTTGTCACTTAGACTTCTTCAAGTTTCCTATAGGTGTGCATTAGGGTCCGAATATTGCTCTTTTATCTCTTAGTTCAGTCTTGAAGTCACTAAGACTCTTCTATAGTTGTTTGGGCTTCTCTTATGCTTAGAGACCATATAACCATTATATTATAGGTCACTATTACGTTGTAGGCTCATTTTAGCTTCAAATACTGTAGATCTCATTGAATGTCTACAGTGGGAAATTTTTTAAATTAGAAAACTACCTACATCACCTTCTATTGACCAATCAACCAATTCCTTTTATCAAGGTTTTGCCCCTATGCTTGGGCTACAAGATGAAAACAATTAGGTATGTTTGGAATTTAAGGAACTTTACCATGAGGTGTCTAAGTGTATGGGCAAAATGTGAATAGAAGAGGTTAAGGTAAAGTATCTCCATTGCAACTTTTTCAACTTACAAACCTTGAACTCAAGTCTACCTACATGAAATGAGCTCATGATTACCATCTTGATATTATCCATGCTCCCAAACCTAATTAAAATGTTTTAAGGAGTTCAAACCTATACCATTTCAATACTCCTTAGGCCATTTTTAGAGTTACCTATAGGTGTTATGGTGGACTATTTGTAGGTGAAGGCATGGAATATGACTGTGTGTAGTGAATTGGTTATCACAACCAATTTCTAACATTTTTAAAGGTTCATTACTAATGTTTCCACTATAGACTCCTCATCATCTTAAGAGATTCATATTTCATCAATTTTCTTGGTTAGAGATCCTTTACACCTAACTGTAGGTGACGGCTATAGGGTATCCTAACTGTGTTTGATTTCTAGCTATGTTCTCCCAACCATGACCCTTTGAGATTCAACCTTCAAAGGAGAGAGTGATCACCATGTAATGTGAGAGTGGAAACAACATGTATCCCTTGATCTAAGACCCCTACAGGAGAGAGAAATCTCTGTAATTGATGAAACTTATTTGTAGACTACAATGGAGTCTCTAACTAACAGAATGAGATAGTCTAGGACCATTATTTGATGCTCAAATGTGAAACTAGACTGAGAATCATATGAGGATAATGGTAACACTCTCTAAGCACATGTACACCATTTTAATTATATATAATGATCCAAACAAAGAAGAAAACTGAAGGGCAAGGGAATGAGCAGGCAGAAAAGAGTCACTAACACTCTTAGCAATGGTTTATAGAGCACAAACAACCAAACCTATAAATATTTCCATGAAATTCGAGTAGACAAAGATTACTTTCATCCCTCAAGTGAACTTACTCTGACTCACCTCCTCCTGGCCATACCAAACTAAAACCTATTGACTATTTTTGCTTGTCTAGGAAAGCAATAGGAAAGATAGGTCGGTTTTGCTCATTTTTGGACTTGTCAAAGCTGTCCAAGTGTGAAAGTGAGACGAGGGAGCCTAAAAAGGAACTATTGAAGCCCTTCCATGTGCCAAACTTGTTTTACAATTCGTGCAACCTTCAGAAACTCCTCTTTTTCAAGAGATCTTGTTCTCAACATTTAAACCTACTAAATTTAGTTATAGAACAATTGAAAATTTATGCCATCATACATGTTGAATAAAACCTTGACACACTTGTTTTAGGCAATAAACCATACTACTTCAATAAATGGCTCCAAAAGTGACCTTAGAATGACTTAGGACAAACTATAGACAAATATGACAAAGATAAACATATGTTTGACCCTATTAAAGACCATGGGGAAAATTTTAGGACCTAGGGGTGCCCCTATATAAATTTTGACTATATAGTGGGTTGTCTTAATTTGACTTATGTTCAAATTAGTTAATAAGAGCATTATCAACATAGAAATTCAAACATATTCAGCAAGTTACACTGGGACAAGCCATAGCGTGGCCTTTTCCTAAAGACTCAAAATAGAAAGTCAAAGACATAGAACAAAATTGGGGATCTCTGAGATAAAAATGAGAAAATAAGACAAACACATAAAAGACATCAAAACAACAACAAAAGAGAAAACCTAAGACTTAGACCAGGACATAATAATAAGTTGTTTATTCATCAATGATAATTCAAATAATTGAGGTTATGTAAAATGTATATTGTGAATGATATTGTGCCAAATTTGGGTGTCTATTGAATGAAACATTAAATGCAATATAAATTTATTATAATCCTTTGACAATTTTTGTTAGTGTTCCCAAAATCTCACCTTATATTTGATATAGTTTTTCTAAAAAAATTGATTGTCTTTGACGATTAAACATTATAAATATGGCAATACAGCGATTAAATTTAGCCCCTTCCTGACATTTTTTGAATATGTCAATAAGGTATAAGGTCAATGTAGGAAAGAGAAACACTCCATGGAAAATGACTCAACCACCTCTATGCCATGCAAGCTTAAAAATTTTGTTCGAGGAGAGGTCACAATAAATTAAATATTTGTACCAAACAATTTGTTTAATATTTTAATGTATACTTACATTTATAACTTAATTGGTTTGAGTTTATTCTAAAATTGAAGTTGCTTCTTCATATAATATTGTATGCTTGTACCAACCATACACATAATCTAATACAAAATTTAAATCAAAACTAATTTTAAAATAGAAAATAATTTAAAATATAATATAATATAACTAACTAAAATTAATTTTAGAAAACAAATTAATTTAAAATATAATAAAATTTCTTATTAAAACATGACCAGTTAATTTACCTTATAAAGATTATTTTCTAAATCAAATTCTTTCTTATCCCATATACTGATTTTGACCGATTTTGATTGATTTTATTCTTTCATACACATTATTATTAAAACACTTCATATTATATTAATTATGCTGGAGGTATTTATATTGGGATAACAACCCCAAAGATTCGTCTCTCTTTCTTATCTTATATACTGCTTTTGACCGATTTTGATTGATTTTATTCTTTCATACACATTATTATTAAAACACTTCATATTATATTAATTATGCTGGAGGCATTTATATTGGGGTGACAACCCCAAAGATTCGTCTTACATAAGACGAAATGCTGAGATGCAAATATTTGGAGCCACAGTTTTGAAATCTGTGTGTGAGAAGTTGTAAATGTTTCTGCTAAAAGAACGGGTGGAGAGTGGGCAGTGAGTTGTATAAATGAAAGCTCCAATGTATCAAATAGAGATCCAACATTTAAATCTACAGCTAATCTGAGGGGACAATATGGATTCAAAATGAAAAACATGCTGAATGATATCATTTCTACACTACCGCTCAAGACGGCTTCCATGGCAGTGTGTCTCATATGTCCTCCACTCCTTATAATCCCTCCTTTGTAGTTTTTTTGTCACGATATTGAAACAAATTTATACCATGCTCTTGCCCTGAGGTGCATCCTTTGTGAGGCCTTCTCTAGTGAATCATGGTTCGGTCATGTGGAGATAACCTAGAAGATATGAATTGGGAATAAGAATTAAGTGAGAGGTGAGGGAGAGAGTGTCAGTATCGACAGCCCCATATGATCTGATAAACTGCAATTAACATCAGAGACAAGCTACAACTAAACAAAATTAATTTGTAGAACAAGTTGACTTTTTGTATATTTGTTATGAAATAAATGCATATATAAAAAACCAGATATATGAGATAATGTTAGCTGTTTACATACCATGCTATAGTTTCGGTCATAAATTTTTTTACTGCTAAAGAGAATAGAATCAAATATTAAAAATAAAATGTCTCACATGTATTTCTTGCAGTCTCCCTTAGAATCAGTTGTGTCTCCCTCTCTCTGATCACCATACACCCCAACTGGACCCCGCCCAATAGAGTATTTCAAAATCATCTCCACCCACGTCCTTGTCCCGCCTAGTAAGTCCATCAGAAAAGTGATTGATATCAATCCAAATGCACATGAACTTTTATGAGTTTAAAACCAAAGCCAATAGAATAATAGTTCTCTCGAATGGCTGGACATACAAAATCGGGCTTGTGAGATATACAATGCTCTAAGCATCATTTCAAGCGACTATAGTAGCAGCTAATTTCTGGTGTATTATAGTTTGTGAGACATTCATGTTGTAATAATATTTAACACAGGCATAGTCAAGTTAATCCAAGTGAATCTACCAAGCTAATTAGTTGTTGTTGTAACTGGACACTTGTTTGTTGATTTTTTTTAGTGCAAAGGCTTATTCGCCACATTGCTACATACAAGGACATAGGTGGCTTGCACTGGGAGATCCTTACATGAGATAAAAGGTCCAAGTGTGCCTAAGGCACTGGGAAATTTTAACCTAGGGAAACACTTTTCATTGGATGTAGGGCACACATAACGAGCTTAACTATGTCAAATTCATGCTAAGATCAAGTGTCAATGTCAAAATTACTTTACATATAAGTATTTAATGGGTAATGTTCTTAGTTGCCTAATCCTAGGTCTGTACCTGAAGATTAATTCAATTTTATTTATTTTTATTATTGTTATATAATTAGGTATAAAATATTTAAATACTAATAATATATCATATTAATTATTCTTACATATTTTAAATTATATATAAATATATAATCAACCCTTGTTTTCATTTAGGTGATAAATGTTTCAGGTATTTATTGGGTAACTGAAATAGTTCAATAAAAGATCTAAATTACATTGACATATTTGTCATGTCACTAAGCTTTGTACGTATATCTTTTGAACATGAAAATAATAAAATATTTGAAGGTGATATGAGCAATGATGGTGAGGGAAAATGACAAGGTATTTTCAATGATAGCATACACCAAGGGGCCCACATTAAACAACAAACTTAGATTTAAGACAACTTTTGGATTTACATGACCATCACGTATTGCAAATAGATATATAGCTTGAAACGTGGCAGCATCTTTGAATGACCTTTTTTTGGTTAAGGGTGGAAATATTTCAAGGGGAGTGGAGTGGTGATGGTAAGGGAAAATGATATCCTACACTAGACCTAGATTTAGGATTTTTTTTGGATTTACATGTATTGTACCCAATACAAAAGGATGGGCAACATGTAGGGAGGCAAGATATTTGATTGGACATTTTGTATTGTCAAGAGTAGATAACGATGATTCAATTATGATAGGGTTCCACCCCCAATGTGAGACTCAAATTAATGCTACAATGACGTTAATGTGGGGACAAGACATTGAGGTTCTAAAGTCTATGTTTTAGCTTTTGTTCATCTATGTTGTCAATATATTGACACCTAGATAAATTACATCAGGAATACAAACATACATAAACACCATAATGATACCCATGGAAGAAAGGGCAAGGCCATACATAACATGCAAATGGTGAAAGTTTTCAAATTGCATTGGGCAGTGATGATGAGGTAAAATGAAAAGGTATTTTAAGAGATATCATACAACAAAGGCCTTATATCATACACATGACTTGGTTTTAGGTAAATTATTGGATTTAAATGATTTGCACCCATTACAAAGGGTCTCTAGCTTGTAGGGAAATAAATTGAAGTTATGGAATCTATATTATTGTTTGCATTCACTAAGAACACATGGAAAGAACATATTCAGACCCTTAAAAGAAAAGATAACCACAATTGGATCTTATCTTTGTAAGCATTAAAACAAATCTAAGGGATCACTAATTAGGAAAAATATGTTTTGGAAGGATCATTAAAATGAATATTAGAGTGTTTTTACTTAATGATTTGTGCACAAAAGGTGATATGGGGTTATGGTAATGAGCTTAGAGTGAGGTAAAAATATTGATTTAAAATATTTTGAGGTACAAAGGAAGCTATAACAATGAGAGTGGTTCCTAATATCAATCACTCAACATTAATCATGAAATATCAATACATGAGTATGATCCTTCCAAAAAAAATTACAAACACTGTGCATAAAATTAAAATATAGGTGAGGAGTGAAAACAGAAGATTACTAACTGGTCCAAGGATCTACATTTACAAGATGACTAGAAAGGTGAAAACTTAAATTTTAAGTCTTGACTACCTTAAAAGAAAAATATTTTGGCTAGGTAACTATTATCTTTGACATATTTAAGAGAAACTAGGTTGGTTGTTCCATCATAATGTCTTGCTCTTATTGAAGGATCATGGGTAGTGATCCAAAATGTCAAGGTAAAAACTATTACATATTTATTCTCAAAAGAAAGCTTCATTTGTATGGATTGTTAAAGCATAAAGTATGTAGGTTTTAAATAGTTAAAATAATCATAATTTTGATCTAATTACATTTAGATGTGTCCAATTTGACACGTGTGCATTCTCTATGTTTTTAGAGGATTCGTTAATTATCTGACTATTATTTTCCATTGAGATGACCCATGTCTAAATCATGTATTGGATAATTGAAATAGTTCTATGGAAGTTACATATTGCTTTGATAGAAGTTACATGTAATTAAACTTTTCAAGTGTATGTCCCCAGGGTTCTTTGAGTCCATCACCTTAAATGCCTTGCCATTTCTTCTCACCATCATCACCTAACTCACCTTGAAATATTTCACCACTTCCATGCTCTATAAGAATGTATTTGGATGTCAAACTAAGTTTATGTAAAGTAGTTATGGGGAAAATCTGATCGAGATCTAAATTACCATGCAATGCTTTAGTCTACTATGACTTGCATTCTTCATGGGAAGAGATAGCCTCTTTGCCAAATCATTAAGCCAAAACTATAGCTCCTTTGATTTCAATCAGGGGACATCTATATTGGTTGGTTACAGAGCCCAACATGTTGGGGTTGATCTAACTATAGGTGATCAGGTTTTATCTTGGTGATTGTAATGGAGAAATTATTTTCATTACAATGGTGATGGAAAAATAAAGAATAACCAAGAAATATTGTAACTTATGTTCATCTATGCTACCAATATATTGATGCTTAGATAAATTACGATAAGATAAATAAAAAACATACAACTAGTGAAATATTTCAAAGTGAGCTGGGGGTGATGCTGAGGGGCAATGATAACATATTTCATTTGATATCTTAAACTAGAGGGCCCATATCATACACATTCCATAATGATGCTAATGTGGGGGCAATACCTTGTGGTTATGGTTATGGTTTTTTTTTTTTTTTGTGTGGTTGAAGTGAGTACTGAAGCTTTTTAAAAGTGCATGTGATATGGGTACATAAGGGGCCATCATTCATGATACAATGTTAATGCCATGGTAGAGGAGTCACCATTTGAGAGAAAATATGACCTATTGGTGATTAGTTCTAGGTAACAGGGAGGGTTGGTAGGTTTAATTCTCAAACATTGGGGGTGCCCACATTGTACACTTAAAATCACTGAGAGGGGGGGGGGTGAATCAGTGAGCCCAGATATTTCAATTTTAATTGCAATCCTTTCAAACTACTAAATAATTAGCATATATCAACTTGATCAAGCAACATTAATAAGAGAGCTCATTCATTCAATGCATACACAAGATCAAAAACATAACACATAGTTCCTATGGGAAAACCTCATGGGGAATAATACCCACTTTCAAGCCTACAACACATGGACTACTATCATATAAGAAATTACAGACAAAAAATTGATCAAATATTTTAGACCAGCAAACCTTGAGCATATCCCCTGATCAAAGGCCTTTAATGAAACACCTATTTTACAAGGAGCAATTGACCCTAAGGAAGTTCAACTCCTTTAGAACTTCCTTTAAAGTGAACATCTCCACCTTATAATTGATGTCTTCAACACTTGATGATGGATCTATGATTATATAACCCTTGTAAAAACTCTCATTATCTCATACAGGCCTCTCACATAGGCTTGGGACAATCTCTCTCCTTATTCACTCAAACTATCCTCATATGCACACTCAAACCTATTCGCATATCCTCAAACTATAAGATCATTATTTGGACATCATAAATATGACCTACAATTTATACACACAATCCTCAATCTTCTTTGGTCATCAAATCATCAATTGGGCACTCTACCTTTCCTTTGTTACACAACTCTCACATACACCTTGCACTATTCTTCTCACCAAAGTCTAGAAATCAGCATCTTTGATTTCACTATATATAGAGTAATCATGATTAATCAAGTCCAAAATATTTCTATGTCAGCCACAATATATGCCTTCACCCTTGAGGCATCTAACATGGGTCACACTTAAGCACAGTCCACTTTCAAATAGGCCTAAGTCACTTTTATGTTCTATGGAGACCCATTTAGCTCTTTGACACTTCTCCAAGCAAACTAAGAAACACAAGAACACTTTCCAAATACATGGACCCATTCTACGTGACCCTTTTGACATCCTCAAATGATCATAGTCGCCAAAACACTCTTCTACTAAAGCTCAATTAGCTCAAATACTTCTCTGTACACATAACCATTATGAATGAAAACATAGTCAACTTTAAAACCTTTATTCATACTAGATATGATTGATCAAACCTTCATAATGAACATAGATTATCCTTATGGAGTCTACAACACTCCCCAATAGATAATTTAACATGAGAGATCAAAACACCATCAAAGTGGGCTCAAATATCCTTCTTGGGTCACTTGTAGGGCATATACAAAAACACAATAATATTTGAACCTCAATATATTTGACTATACACACTTTCAGATCTTAAAATCATGTTCAATAGATGCACCATTGAGTCCTCTTCAACTTTTATTTTTACACCATAGAAAATTTTGCATAGATCAAAAGATATGGCCAAAATACAGAGCATTGGTTTTTCCTTTGTTAAATTCAAATATTCAAATGCAAACGGTCACAGTTAAACCTTAATCATTTTGCTCTCATATCATGTCTTCACTGCTTAGATTAATCACACACCATTGATCTTATTATATAAAGCTTGATCTTTAACACATAGTGTGCTAATGCCAAATGTTAAACTTCGACTAGTTGACCTCATCTCGTGTAATCTAACAACTTTGACCTCATGCACTTCGTTTATCTCTTAGAGATTATCCTAGATTTAATAATGATAGACAACTGTCACTTTGACCTCTTGAATTTAATATGAACCATTGATCTCTATCTATATGATCATCTGCTTACTGTTGATCCTTGGAAAAAGCTCAATCTTTATCTCTGCACAACATTAAACATTGAACACTTGGCACCATCTAGCTACTTCTTAACATCTTGGAGCAACGTATTCCGTCAATAATGCTCAAAATTTACCTTGTGTAAAATTGACTAAATATGGGAGCCATTGTAATCTGTCTGAGAAGCCAACTTTGAACATTAATAATTAATACCTCACTCACTCGTATGTTCTCAAATTTGGACCATATGATCTCCTCATATAGGAGAATCCAACCATGTGTCAAACTACTCCTAAAATCTTCTCATATGTGAGATATAATACCATTAATCTACTCACTCATATTTTTTTACCACATAGCCAATAATGTCAAGAATTGCCTGGAAGGCCAACTTTGCACATGCATATCTTTTAATGTGCTTCAACGCATGATCTTAAATTTAGCACAAATTAACTAGGATCAAAATTGAACAAACCCATATGATCATATTATTCTAAAACATCCACATGTGTGAGATATGTCATCACCAAACTGCTTACTCAACTCTTTCTTTCCTCATGAAAATTTGGCGAAGTATGAGAAACCAATCTCAAACTGCTTGGGAGCCCAACTTTGCACTTCCATATATTTTGTCACACTTAGGTGCATGATCTGAGATTTAACACATAAGAAATAGGTATAATACTGAACAAACCCATGTGACCATTTCCTCCTAAAACCTCCATACATGTAAATTCTTACATCATCAACATGCTTACTTGGCTCTATTTGAACATAGAAAACATTGTCAAAATGCCTAAGAGCCCAACTTTGCACCCACATATCTTTGATTGCGCTTAGGCACATGACTTGAGATTTAGTGCATAACAATTAGGGACTAATGTGATCACAACCATATGACCAACTCACCTTGACTCATCCACTCGTGGCAATGGTGACATCATCAAATTGCCTACTCAAATTTTATGCCACTAGACCCAAATGTCTAGATGACAGCAATGACCAACCAGATGAAATCCACATATGCACATAATCACTCAAAGAATAGAAAACATCTTAGGGACCTATTTGCACATGCTCAAATCACCATATTGAACCCTAAACATCTCTAACCATGCCAAAACTGAAGATCAACCAGACCTCCTTCAAGCATATCAAGACAAGCACATTACACACTTTGTCTTTGTCACTTAGCCTATCAAGGGACTTCATCCACTCACTAGGACACCTCCATGACATCACCATGATAACTCTACAACATTATCCTTGAAGCCTATGTGACTTGAAGGCATGGGATGCTACCAAGTGGTGACATCCTGCACATTTAGATCAAAAAAGAAGTGATAGATATTCCAAGTAGATGGGAGGCTGACATTCAATACATCCATGCCATGTGGAAAGGCATGGAAAGGGATATAATTAAGTCATGATGTTGCCTAGTGGCAACATCTTGATGACCTACATAGGATGTTTCCAACGCTCACCTCTGTGGAGACCTCTAAGGGTCGGAATGCTACATTGACTTCTTTCCCATCTAGTTGTGGGTGCCTTCATGATTCAATATGGATGGAATTCTATGGTGGAAAGCATGACTCTGAGAGTTTCGTTGATGATATGGCCTATGTATGGTGATTGAAATTGCATTCTATGTATTTGTAAAATGTTGGTGGTGAAGGAGGAGGCCTCACTGCTTCATTAAACAATGCCACCTCCTCTCCTAATAAATTAACCTCTTCCCCATGTGAGGCTATAGGGCATAGACAAAGCACTTCCTCCTATTTGATAGAAAATGTCAGAGCATCCTCATTCCTTCCATTAAGTCAACATAGATAAGACACCTTCCCAAATCTTTCCTCCACCACAAGGGGCAAAAGCATCGCCTTTGCAAATCTATCTGTTGCCATAGATGTATAGTGTGGGCCTCAACAAATCCTTCCACTTTCATAGGTGGTAAAGGTAGGGTCTCCACAAATCTTTCCTCTATTATAGGTGGCAAAGGTAGTGCCCTCTCTTTCTATAAACCATACATCATAACTATAACTTTCTTACATGTTAAACTCCTAAATAATAAAAAATCTATAACTTATACTTCCTTGTATATTACACTCACGAGACATAAAATATTAAAAATGTTTCACCAAATATTATACAACTAAACAATCCATTCTAATATTATTTAAACCTTTGAACCAACTGCTAGTAAAAAAATACTTAATACAAAAATAAAAATAATGATGTTAATGTGTATGAAAGACATCACGATTCAAACTCCTTGAAAGGAGTTTGAGCCGTAATGTCTTTCATACACATTAACATCATTCACTTTTATCTTTTCTCCTTTGCACAGATGTCTTTCTAAGCTAAAAAATGGTCAAAGCTTTGACACAGAAAAATTAAATGCGACTTCGACAAAGTAACGTATCAAAGACAACATCTTATCGGATCTCATATCTACTTCGCACACGCATTGACTTTCAACTTAAAAATTTAGAAATATACCCAGCTACCTTCCATGGATGATGGGACCACTCGCTAAAACCCTCATAATTTATTATTTCTCATTTCTGCTACCATTGTAATTCTTTGTAGTTAGTGAGAATCATATAACATTTCTTTGCCTGCCACCGCCCTGCATCTCTTGGAGCTGATTTACGCTTTGAAAGATTAGCATAGTCAACTCTTTTATGCCCCACACTCTCTCAATTTCATTAGTTGTCACATTATTCGTTATGCCCTCCTTTCTGTTTGAGTTTTCTTGTGCCCTTCCTTCTGCAACTGCTTCCAGAGGCACCACCTGGAGCAACAATATCCAGTCTTTGGGTTTAGTACCACCTCCATCAGATTATATAGACCCACTCATAGTCAAGCCTATTCTTCTCACCAACAATATCTCATACAATGGTGTGAATCTACACTTTGGATGTGGATTCTTCTGCTACGCCATTCCTTGTCACACAGGGTACTTATTTGCAACCTTCTTTGTCATCTATAAAGTTGACGATCTAGACCCATCTGACCTGCAAATGGTGTGGGGTGCAAACAGAGATCATTTGGTGGAGGACAATGCAACCCTTGAACTTACCTCCTCTGGAAATCTTGTATTGAAGGACGTAGATGGTTCTTTGGTTTGGTCTGCAAATTCATCTACCCAAAAGTTTCAAGGGATGAAGATTGAAGAATCTGGGAACTTGGTGCTCCTCAACACCTCCAACGAAACCATTGCTATCCCATTCATCGCTCCAATATAAGAATTTGGAAATCTCATACACGCTTGCATCTTCTGTAATGTCAGGAAGATGATTTTTACTATATTCTACTTTGCAATTTTCGGAGTGGATTTACAATAACAAGTCTATTGATCCATTTTTGGAGCGGATTTACAATTTAGTGGTGCCTAATTTTAGATATATCAGATAATCATATCTCTTCTAGAGTGTATGTAGAGACTTGGGGAGATTCGTAACCACAGTCAATGGAGTACCCAAAATTAGCAGTACTTGGTGTTCTCTAGCAGTTTTACCTTTTCTCTATTCACTAAATAAAGAGAAGTGAGCACTATTATCAAAAATACAATAGTTGTTAATATATATATATATATATATATATATATATATATATATATATATATATATATATATATATATTGAGTAATGAGAAAATAATTATAGTAACAAGATACAATCAGCCCTAAAGGGTGAGAATAATCAAATAAACTAAATACACATACAATTATACACTAGTTGTCCATAAAAACCCAAATCGTTGAACATTCAACTAGAAGGTTGCCATATAACCTTTGGAGTCTTTTATTTTCTTTCAAAGGTCATCATCATTGTCTGCAAGGTGATTTAGTTGACTCTTGATGTTCTCATTTGCTTATATAGATCCTTATTGGAAAGAAGTATTGAATGCATACCCTGTTTCATATAAAAGAACTGAAGCAATAAATTAGAGTAAAGTCAGTGCATAACAACTGTCTGAGGAGTAATACTGTCAAAGAGGTAAGAACAATATCTATTCTTCTAGATATGTTTAATAGTGAGTTGTCTAAAAGTTTCAAAAGTCACATTAGAGGATATTTCCAATCCAAGAAGAGCTTTTTTCTAGGACATTTTGCTAGTTAATAAAGCTGGTAGATCAAATTGAACTTAGTTCCATATAATTTTCGCTGACTTGCATATCCAAAAAGCATGCATGATGGTTTCTTTCTTATTATAGAAGGGAAAGGCTAGATTAAACAACTATAAAAAACCAAGTCTATCCGTAATAGGGAGTTTGAAAACCAAGAAGTTGGGCACTGAACTCATCTTTAAATCTCCAAACATGATTGCATATCTGAAGCCAATTGTGCTCTATCATCTTAAAATTTCATTTAAGGTTCAATATTTTATTAACAGGAACAATAATAAGCAATTTAAGATAAGACATTTTAAGAGGAAATTGATTAAGTCTAACACCATTAGGCCACCTCCAATCCTTAAGGAAATTACAAGGAGTCTCCCTAGACATCTTAGTAAGAAGATCATCTTGTACTAATGAAATAATAAAATGTATGATGGGCTTGTCCTTTTCAACAAGATTAAAAGAGTTTAAATAGCTAGTCAAAGTAGCCATTCCATTGTTAAAGAATTCCAAAGGTCCTTAAA
The DNA here is from genome assembly GCA_037957365.1 of Torreya grandis. Lineage (NCBI taxonomy): Eukaryota > Viridiplantae > Streptophyta > Pinopsida > Cupressales > Taxaceae > Torreya > Torreya grandis. The sequence goes on along the minus strand of JARHVA010000926.1, from coordinate 1,647,866 downwards.
AGTGCAAATTCCCTTATTAAATTTTTTTGATCCATGTAAGGCTATCTCAAGAGCCAAAGGATAGTCATTGACAGTTACCAAATGGTTCCACCAAATTGAGGAGTTAGAGAAACTCAGCCTATGTCCAAGGGAGAAGTCTTTTCGATTGAGCAACTAAGATGTTTCTTGCCAAGCTTTCCACAAGCTAATCATTATTGGAAAACCTTTAATTTTGAAATATTTAACATTTATGATTTTATCACATAAATTGATATTCTCCCATTTGCCTTTAGCTAAAGTAAGTTGGATTTATGTCAAAGGAGATTTTACCAAGGCTCATTGCTAAAAAAGGCCTTAACTATCTACTTGGAGATAAGACATTTTCCTTGAGTCCAACAATCTATGATACCAACCCTCCCTTATGTTTGGGTTATGAACAAAGATTCCAAGAAATCATAGTTACACCTTTTTTACCATCCCATTTAGCCCAAAGGAAGTGTCTCACATTTTGAATCAACTTAAGATAACAAGCTTTGGAAGGTATCCAACAACAAGAATAATACACATAAGTAGCCAAGAAGATGTTTTTAATAATTTGAACATGCCTAGTCAAAGACAAGAACTTAACTTTTCAACTATCTATCTTTCGATTGAATTTTTGAAGAAACCACTCCCACATCCAAGAAAGGGTTATTTTAATGCCAAAGGGGATGCCCAAGTATGTCATGATTTCCCCATGTTTCAGTTATTTACATTCTTTAGGAATCCAATTAAGTGGTTTTTCTATTCAAGTAAAAAGGAATTCTATTTTATGGATATCAAGTTTAAACCCTGAAGCTATGCAATAAAAATCTAAGACTTGCATAGCATTGTTCACCTATGATTGGTCATTATATAAAAATAACATGTTATCATTAGGAAAGTGAGAATTGAGCACATAATTTTGATGTGGTAAATCTATTCCTTTTATTTTCCCAAGAGAACAAAATTATTGAAACATTTATCCTAGAGCATCTTCTTCTAGTACACAAAGGAAGGGATCTAGGGGATAGCCCTATCGAATGGATTGTTGAAGATCAAAAGATTCAGTTAGAGAACTATTACCAACAATTCTAGTTGAGGCATCAATAAAGAGATGTTTGATATGAATGATCAATCTTGTTCTAAATCCAAGCCAATGAAGCATTTTGAGAACAAAAAACCATTTGATCCTATCATAAGCCTTATCAAAATCAAGCTTAATGAGAATGGAGTCTTGTCTAGAATAGAAAGCCCACTTAGTTGTTTCCCAAGTTAGGATAAGATTGTCAAGGATGAATCTTCCTCTTAAAAATCCAATTTATTCAAGCCTAACAATATCTTTTGCCCCTAGTTTAATTCTTGAAGCTATTGGCTTGGATATAATCTTATAACTTAAGTAAATTGATAGGGTGCCAACCAACCATTGAATCCCTATTATTTAATTTAGGTATTAGCTTGATAAGACCACTATTAATGGCTTTCCCTAATGAACCATTATGTTTTGCTTCCAAATAAAGTTGATAAAAATAATTTTGTATGATTGGCCATAGGGTTTGGAAGAATTTTATGGGAAGTCTATCATGGCCAAGGATTTTTTATTTAGCTATTGAAAATAGAGAGGTCTTTCAAGCTCCTTAGGAGTGAGGAGTTGATCAAGACCTTGATTGATTTCATGAGACACCTTACATGGAATGCAAGTTTGAATTAATTTATCAAGTTCAAATAGAACTGTATTTTCAATCGATGCATTTTGAAATAGGTCTAAATTTTACCTTGTGAGTCTTGCACAGTAAGATTATGTTCTTTTCTATGTTTTTGCTTGAGAAATTGAAATAATAATTTAGAATTCTTGTCTCCTTTGATCGAGTTAATGTGAGATCTTATTTTAGCTCCTTTGCCTTTATATAGTTCAAATTCTCTAAGGTTCAACTCAATAGATGATATGTTTTTTTGAAGGTTAAAATTTTCTAGATTAAGAAGCAAACACAACTCTCTTATCAAAGAGTTTTTTCCTCAAAGCTTGCTCTTTCTTTTTCTTACTTTTAGCCATCACTTTGCCAAATTGTCTAAAATGTATAGTACATTTAGAAACCATATAACACCACCATTCAATCCAACGTTGTCCATTGTTTGGCTTGGGATTAGAACCCCAAATGGAATAAAGAGCATTAAGATAGTTAGGATTCTTGAGATGTGAAACATTTCATTTAAAAGGAAGACCACAAAGTGAATGATTATCAATAGACAAGGATAAAGAGAGATTGATCAGGGAATGGTTAGAAAGGGTGGTGGAAAGGTTTTGATTGACCAAAATTCCTTGAGGTGAAGCTGTAGGGGATAAGTTATGACTTAAATAAAACCTATCTAGTCTACTGAGCCTTATTTTAGAACTTGTTTTATTATGGACCAAGTAAACTAGTAGCCCTAATGAGTAGAATATTGACCCACTAAGGGATCATAAATTCCAAGAGTGCTTCGACAAAGGATCCATGGATTGAGCTTGAATTGAGACAAACAATAGTTGCCTCCCTAAGATCTATCAATGGTTCATTCTACCATGTTGAAGTCCCCATCAATTATCTAATTAACACATGGAATGTGATTTCCCAGCCAATTCCAAAGATTGATTCTAGAAAATCTATCATTAGGTGCATAAAGAGAGTATATGCCAAGGATTTTACTTTATAGCATCAAGGTGACCAATACACAATGGTATAATGGATCCTCTCCTTTATCAACTATAAAGCTTTGAAGCCAAGGTATAAGACCCAACACTGTACCTCCCCCTCCCTTAGAGTGAGAAGTTTTTAGAAAAAAGAACTCTTTTGCAATACACTTCAACACATAGTAATGTCTAACATCACTAATTTTAACCTCCTATAGAAGAAGAATATTAGGAGTGTGATCAATGAAAGTTTTTATGACTTTATATCTTCTTTTAGAGAGGGACAAACCCCTAACATTCTATGACATAATTTTTAAACTCATTAGGATAAGTCAACACTATATTTTCCATTCTTGAGCACAAGAAATATATTATCTAGTGTAGTTGGTTGAATCTCTCCTTTATCAAAAACACCAATATAGTCAGTCAAAGATCTTGACCTGTGTCCTGAGATTTGATGAGGTGAAGACTCACTAAAATTTTAAGTCACAAGAATCTAAAGTTTCTGACTGTCTACAACATAAGTAGATAAAGGTGAGCTTGGAGGAGAACTAGGTTCTTTACGTTTGTGAATAAAGCACCATCCATCATCAGCATCTGAAGATATATTTTTATCATGGTCTGATTGTGTAGGATTTGTTGTATGAGACTGATGATTAACTACGACAGTAGATCTAGAACCATTGAGAGTTGTAAGGCCTAGTATCTATTGGAACATGATTCTATGTTGTCATAAGGTGATGAAGCTTGAGGAATAGGGCTGGGGGTGGAAGAGTGTTTTTTGGGTTGTGAGTTAATGGAGGTGGAAAAGTGTTTATTGGGTTGTGAGTTAATGTTAGAGTCTATTTGAGAAGAGTTCACAATAGGTATAGGGTTTCTGACATTAGGGGCTTCACTATTTCCATTAGGGTTATGTGATTTATTAATAGGGCAATCCCTGATAAAAAGACCTTCTTTAAGACAATAAAAGTATGCATTTGGATTGTTAATAAAAATAACAGGTTGCATAATTTCACAACCAATTCCAACAAGTTTAATGACTTATGGTAAAGGCTGAGTAAGATCCATTTCAACACATGCCCTAGGATGAACATAGAGGCTAAAAAATTTATTAATGTTTTTATTACATCAGATAACATGCCCAAATTGTCTAGCAATAACTTTGAGATATATTGAAATGCCAAATTAAGGCAAGAGAACTCAACCCACATCAGGGATTTTGATCTAGAAGGACCCTTAAGGTGGAAATCAAAGCTCCAAGATTGTAGGTAGCATATATATCCAAAAAATGACCCAAGTGCCATATTGTAGGGCCTTGTAGCAAGAAACGTGATGTCTAACAACTGTCACACATTTTAATAGATTGAAACGTCGATGCCACAAAAATGGCACTTCCACAATTTTTTTGGAATTGGGATTATGTAGTTTGCTAATAACATTTAGATATGAAAGTATTTTCATGGTGACATTGTAGAGAATGATAACCAGTGACTCCTTTTTGTGTGTTTCCTTCCTTGCCTTAACTATTTTTTTTTTTGTTCTGCGATCTTCTCACAGTTCCAGTTTTTAGAGTGGCCTCCATTTGTTTTATCTTCCTGCTACATTATGAAACCCTAACAAATTGTCCACTATTTCCTTTGGTTAAGATAAAAACTAAAAAAATAATGGTTTGGACACTTAAAATGTTTAAAGTTAAAACATTAGAATATTATATTTAACAATAAAAATTATAATTTAAAATTAACATTTTAAAAATAAAAAATAGTTTAAAATTCAAAATAAATAAATGAAAATTATATGTATATAAGACATCAGTTTATTATATGTAACTTTTTCAAACCCCATTTCTTGTCACAGTTTTGTTGCCATCACGTTTCTCCATTCCTTGTTTCTTGCAACATAGTTGCAGGATAGCTTGAGTGGGGTTAGCCTTCAAAGGAGGTAAAATACAAGAGACACAACCCTTTCCTAAACCTCTGATGGAATCAATAACCCACCGTCTATTTTTCCAGTTAAATTTTGTCCATTTGTAAAAATCTTGTTCAGAAGGTACTCCTCTAATGAAAATAAAATAACCATTTTCTTATGGCATTCAGCTATAACATTATGTTATCTCACCAAGCAGTTGGCATTTACAAACCTTACATTATATGGAGCTAAGTGGATTAGTTGAATCATTTGTTTTTATTTCTTGTAAGCCTGGTTTCCTGGAAATTGGTCGTCCATTACGTTCGGACTCATTTTGATTAAACATTTGGGCAAAATCAGAAGCTGTCTCCATAATAGGAGTGACACACTAAGACTAGAAAGCAATTGACACCATTCATTTTTTCTCTTCAAGTTGGGTTGGCAAAAACTTCCTCTTCCACAATGAGGCAAAACCGGCGTGATGATGTATAATATTATAATATAATAATAACACATATTATATTAATATAATATAAGAATATGTCATTATATTATATAATAATTAATATATAAATATATTTAATAATATATTATATCTATTATTATATTATATATTTTTATATTGTATGTATGTATGTATGTATGTCAATATAAGACATATAGAAGAAAGAAAAACAATGAAGGAGTGGGAGTAGAAGAATAGAAAAATCAAGGCATAATCTTTGAACATCCATCAAGAGTCTCTACTTACAGCCCATAACTCAATAGGGACCTCAGATGCAGATAATGGATCAGAAGAAATTTTATTTAAAGAGGAGTAACCTTCCCTAGGGATCACCAAAAACACTGGCTTGGATCAACATTAGATCCACTTACTCACCCATCACAAAAATATTCAATCTACAAAAAATGAGACTCAAAGGTGTACCTTGGGAAACAACATCAATGTCATAACAACATTGGCACAACGAATCATGATACTACCACTACTTGAGGACAACAAACATACCATAAAGCTCAACTAAGTGGGAAACATATTAGGGGAAGAAAACAAAATGCATCAAGCTTTTCTTGTATACCATTCATGTTGTCATCGACCCTAGTCTATTCAGAGAAAAGGTAATTCTTTATACTGACCAGGCCCGCATTGGGCATTTCCATGCTAGGATAAGCAAGGAGGTCGATCTCCTCAAATGGGAACATAATACTTGGTCTACCATCTTGGATCACACTCCTACCATTTAGAGAGGTTCAAGGGGATACATCATCTTCATCTTTCAATCAACAGAGGATCAAAATAAGATCTCCTTGGGAGGATCCTAGTTCTGGGGGAATGTTGCACTTTTAACAAGTATATGGCATGCAGGTTTGATCCCATCTGAGAGTGCATCAAATATATGGCACTATGGGTCAAGATGCCATGTCTACCTATCAAAATGTGTGATCCATAGATCATCAAGGTCATTGGTGACAATCTAGGAAAAAATCTCAAAATAGGCCCTAGCACCTCTGTCAAAAGGAATACTATAGTTTCCATTATAGGCATTGAGATGGATATTAAAAAAGGACTGCCTGATTACATAGATTTGGTAGCAGGGGAACTTCTCTACAAATAAATCCTAGACTATAATAACATTCCCTTCATATGCTCACAATGTCATTACATGGTCATTTAAAGACCTCTTGCCTAAACTATAAGAAGATTACACCTCTAGTAGGGTCCAAGGGAATAGAACACACCCAACAGATTATGAAACAACCATTATTAGATATGGAGGGTAGAGCTAATACTTATAGAAGATAAGGAATAATAAGTATGGTAGGAAAGAGAAAAATAGAGCAAGACATGGGCATAAAAGGCTTAGTGGTACTGAGAGCATGAAAGAACATATCAGTTTTGACCTCAAAAATCGCTCAAGATTTCATTTAAGGGAAGAAATAAGATGATCAGATAGATAATACACCCCTCTCATAATGACCAGTGAGGGAAAAGGAGACATGGAGTTTATCTACAAGGCCAAGGACACTTTATGTAGCCATTACGGGTTCACAAGATCATATACACATTCTCCCAAGGGTCCCATGGTTGATCTATGAAAAGGATGCAATGCATACAAGCTCTAAGGGAATGGGATATACAAATAAGCTAGGGGCAAAGTTTCTGAGTAGAAGAATACAAACCCAACACCATTGGAAGGCATAAGGAGAATGATAATATTGTTGGAAATGGAGGGAAAAGTGGAACTGACTATGCACACATACACCATGGTTCTAGCTCCAAAGAAAACTCTAGATGGTTTATAAGGTAATGCACCACCCCCTGTATCATGTACAAAAACTCTTCAACATTTATGGTAGGCAGCACACACAAGATTTGTTAAACCTCCATAAACTGAGTATAAATGCAAAAAACACTTGGATTGAAGTTCTCCACATTAATGATATAGTTGTTTTATAAAACTCAAAACTAATGATAGAAGATGGCAAGGAATATACATAAGAATACCATTGCATATATCCCACCTCAGACTCCATATGTCACAGGGATAAAAAATAACGTCCCTTCTTACTATGACAATTGAGGAGGTACAAGATGAAAAGAATATTTATACATCCCTCATACAACAATCTAGGAGGTGTATGGATAACAAAAGATTATCTTCAGGGATAAACACTTATACATAGTTACTACCACCTCATCCATTGAGAATAGGTATATTACTAAATCACATACCAAGGAGATTTAAAAAAACTCCAGAGACTTCTTATAGATAGGTGGGTTGGAGGTCTCCACTAGTCCATTACCCTAGGTTATAAGGGGAAGATGCATAAATTTCTCACATGCTCAATATGATGCCAAGAGAGAAGTTCTTTTAGGCAACAACTAACTATACACAGGGCCCTTAAGAGAGCAATCCTTAAGAAGGTTATCAATTGAACATCATATCCCACAATATCATGGGTATTGGGATGGCCCCAAAAAAATGATCCCTAAAGAGGCTATTTTTCCAGCATAAACCATGTGTATTGATACTATAGGAAAGTATATGCTCAGATGTCAATGTTATAAGGTACTTTAAAAAATATTTACTAGATTGGTCTTTCTTGGCTAGTAGTTTGAAATGCATATCTGGTAGGTTGGCCATTAGATGGAATACCACATCGGATGTGAGAATCTTTGTGATGCATAAAAATTATCTTCATTGGACTTTCTTCTCTAGGGAGCTAAACCTAGAAATAAATATTTTAAATGTGTATGCACCCTCACATAATAGGATGCTATTTTAAATGGATTTATAGAACTTTGTCATCCTTTTGTCACCACATATCATTCTCGAGGAGTGGGAGGGGTGGGGTTCGAGTGAGGGGGGACTTAAAATTTACTACATACAAATATAAAATTGGGGGTAATAATGCTAGAGCAGATCCTATGGCAAACTACTTCTGAACTAGATGGTATAACACAACTTGGTGGATGTTGCTTCCACTCTTATAGAACCTACTTGGTCAAATCATCGCTCTATGACTCAGGTTATATTTAAGAATCTAGATTGGTCCCTGATCAAGGAGGCTCTCTTCCTTCACACCAATGCTTATAAGGCTACCGCATTAAATATTTTCACTTCAGATCACAACCATATATAGTTGGAAATAGTTATGGGTGTTATGTAATCCCTTAACCTTTTCATATTCTATCCACATTGGCTGAATAATGAGGAATTTTTAAATTTAATGAAGGGGACTTAGACTTTATTTTCTATTGAATGAGGAGAGATAGAAATGATCAATATGTAATATAACCTCATCAAGTCCAAGATAGTAGCCAAGAATTGGGTAAAAAACAAATTTTAAGAAAGTGATAGAGAGCTACTTGGGGTTGAAAAAAAATCAAGGAATTTCTTGGTACTTTCCATGAAGCAGGCTTTAGATATGATACTCTACATGAAATTGAATTATTAGAAAAGGAAAAGGTTAGATTGTTGACCTAGAAGAAAGTAAAATGGTGGAAGAAGAAAAAATTAATTGGCTCAAAGAAGAGAATGACAACTCTACCTTTTTCCACCAAAAAGCTATGACTCGAAGAGAAAAGAACTCCATTTGGAATATTAGAGAAAATAATGGGGTGGAATGTACTGGATTTGCATCTATCTCCAAGGTTGTAGTGTCTCATTCCAAAAACATCTACATAGAGCCATTATAGGAAAATATTAGGGACATAATGGTAGTGTAAAAATTATTTAATGGATGGGTTAATGAACAACAACATGTTGTCCTTCTTCAACCGACACATTGGATGAGCTCCATAAAACCCTTCTTACTTTTCAAAAGAGGAATACACCTAGTCTAGATAGGTGGATGGCTGAATTCTATCTTGGCTTTTGGGACCTCATTACAAACAATCTCCACTTGATGGTGGAGGAATCTTACATGTCGATTAAAATATGCACACCCTTCTCTTTCACTTTCATCGCCAATATTATCAAAGATGAAAACACTTTTAGATTTGCGCATTACCACCATTTTATTATGAAATTATATTTACATGATTATTTCTAAAATTATTATAGCTTATTTAAAACCTATTCTATCTAGGTGTATCTCACTCGAATAATTTTGGTTTTTAGACAACTGTCTCATTCATGATGCCATTGGCACCACTCAGGTGGATTTGCATACTACAAAAACTCAATCTCAATCTACCTTTCTCCTCAAAATTAATCTCTCTAAAGCCTTTGACCATGTTAACTAGCTATATCTCCTACTTATCCTCACTTAGGTGGGATTTACCCCTACCTTCATTAATTGGATTGAAGACTGATTTCAATCCCTCTCTTATGCAGTTCTAATTGATGGCTCTACATCCACCTTTTTTATCCCACCCCAAGGCCTTTGATAGGGATGCTCTCTCTAACCACTCATTTTACTTGTCATTGCAGAAGCCCTTAGCTGACACATCTCCCATGAAAGGAATACTGGAAATATCTTGGGTATAAATATTGCCTTAGCTACAAACCTATCTCATATCCTTTTTTTTGACAATATGCTCATCTTTGGGAATGGTTCTGTAAAAGAATCAAAATGTTTGGATAAAATGTTAAAACTATTTACATCTACTATGGGGATGAACATTAACCTACAAAAGTATGTTATTTACTTCTTCCATACATCCCTTGCTACTAGAAACCTCATTCATAAAATGTTACCATTCTCCACTCCTATTGATGCATGCATAAATCAACTAGTTTTTCCCTGAAGATAAATGACACTATGAAAATGATTGGATGTGGATTTTTAAAAAAAAATGAATTTAGGTGTATTACCCTCTAGTTTAATAGATGAATTTATATGGCTGGAAGGCTAGTCTTGATTAAATGTGTTCTTGAGGCCATTCTCATATATTGGTTATCCCTTACTTTCCTCCTGAGGTTGATACTCAACAAAATCAGGAAACTATGTCTACATTTACTATGGTCTAGTAATAAAGAGAATAAAAGCATTCCACTAGTCAAATGAAGCATTATTACTCTGCCAAAGTTAGTTGGGGGATGGGACTAAAGGACTTGGCATTTTTTCCAAGGCATTTACAGCGAAAGGGGCTTAAAATATTATCATAAAACATGGGTTATGGAAGACTATATTATTCTATAAATACATTTATCCTGTTACCATGATGGAGTGGATTCAAATGCATCCTAAGAGGTACACTACAGGATATTTTTTTTGGAAAGCCATCATCCAAAGCATAGATATCATTGAATCTTCTCTTACATGGGACCCTAGGGATGGTTCTAAGGTCTATATTGACAAGGATTTAATATTTGGTGTTCCATGTGAATATATATTTTTAGACACATTGAAGTTTTCACTCTAAAAAAATATACATACTCTAGAAAACACATATAACACTAATTTGGTAGCCAAGTGGAAATTGGGCTGGAAAAAAACTATGGATGTTGGAATCAAGGATTAAGTAGATCTTCTATGGGAAAGATATATACTAAGTTTGATCACAAATTCCATCATTCTCACTAAGAAAGAGGACAAATTATGGTGGTCTTATAACTCTAAAGGTGGTCACTATCTAGTTAACCTGGGATACAGAGTGTTAAGACAATAATGAGAGGCTGAAGGCACTCCTTGGTGGTGAAAGGGACTTTAGAATATCCATGAACCCAATAAAACACACACACACACACACACACACACACACACACACACACACACACACACACACACACACACACACACACACACACAACTTACACTACACAACTGGGTATTAACTTGGGATAACCATTTGCAAAGAGGATGACATGGTCCAAGTATTTGCATCCTTTGTAAATATAATCCTGAATCTATTGATCACCTATTTGTTTATTGATAATTTATTAGGATAGTTTGGGATGCTACCAAAACATAGGGGATGAGTCTTATATGGGAAGGTGATTATTTAAATGATGCTTGAAATCAATGGACCACACATATAGGCATCACAGAAATATGATCTCTTTTTCCCTAAAAATATGCTAGATTTTATAGATCACCTAGAATGATGGGACCTTTACAAACAAGTAGACTTCTCTCATATCAACATTATATAAATTCAAATATTTTTTGATGCCTCTTATAACACGCTCTTTCAATGTCCTTCAAACTATCCCATCTCTACATGTTGATCCTAATGTGCCACATTATTTTTTTGATGAGGATTCAAGTGGTAGTCCAAGGCACAATGGAGCTGAAGGTGTCCTACACTTTGGTAGCTTCTCTATCTCTTACAAGAAGGGTATTGGATGTCACACCAACAATTTCATGGAGATAAAATCTATTATCACTTCCCTTACCATCGTCAATGATTGGGGGGCACTTATTTGATGGTTTGCTTAGACTCAAAAATGGCCTATGATTGGATGAATGGAGTATAAAAATGCAAGTATATCACTCTCTCAAACCTCATTAATAGTGATACAAACTTTGTTACTCTTTTTCATCCTCTCACTATCACACATATCTATAGAGAACACAATTTACATGCATACAAATTAATAAAGGATGCATATACCCTTGCTAAAGGTTTGTTGAATCTGCAGGTAAAGGAGACCAATGGATATATTACTATAAGGGAGTTCATCCTCAACTAAATGGATAATAAAACCTCATATATGGGGTTGTGTTATAATCTCATATACTTTGGTGTATGTTTTTGTTCTATCCTTTAGGTCAAGGTATATTTCTTCCCTAGTATATCATCATTTGCTTTGTTTTTTTTAAACCCCATGGTTCATTTGGGTTGCCATATAACATGTACAACACTTACTAGTTTTATCTTTACACCAAATGAAAATAAAAGATACAAAATTTTTATTTTAAAATATATATATATATATATATATATATATATATATTACAATAACATTTATAATTATAAATAAATAATAGAATTATTATATATAATACATTATATATTATTATAATTATAATTAATATATAGAAATATAGACTTTGAAACCTTGATGTCTTGTCCCATACCAACGACATTTGCAATGTTAATTTGAGTCACACATCAGATGTGGAGCCTTTCTACAATAAAATTAGTTATCATGACATCATTTCCACCCATGATGATATAAAATGACTAGTCAAAGATGCCACCACATTGCACGATGTAAACCCCTAATGGATGTAGGTCATGTAAATCCATTAGGTGCCTTGAACTTGGGTCTAGTGGAGGATATGGGTCATCTAGTGTACAATATCACTTAAAATATATAGACATTACCCCTCATCATCATCAACCAACTCACCTTGAAATATTTCACCACTTGCATGTTTTGTATGACCTTTCTCTTCCTCACTGCTTTGCCATTACTCAAGCTCACTGTGAAATTAAATGCCTTATTTTGACACAACACATTGCCATTTCGTATGAAGAAAAACACAATCTCATTTTACACCATAAATATAAGATTATTATACCTTAAACCTTCATACATAAACACTAAGGGTCAATAGACAAGGGTTTTGAGTGAAATATAACTTTTGGTTCACACTCCCTCAACTTACAAAACCCCACTTTACGAAATCAAAAAATTACATCCCTTCTAGCTTAACTCACACATAAAGACATATTATCATTAATCACATACAAATATTAATTAGATTATTGTATGACTCACCAATCTATTCAAAGTCAAAATCACTTATAAATGATGTCCTTAGTAGCCTCTCCAAACTTAGCCCAATTTACCTCTTCTATTGTAAGCTTTAGGGGATTGCAATTCCCTCTTTATTGAATCTCACATGTTTATCTCATCTCCATATTTAAAGGAATAAAGTCAAATTCCCTATCTATTGAATCTCACACATTTATTCCATTTCCATCTTTCAAGGAAAAAATTCCCATTTCCACTACCCACCTCACCTAAAGGAAATGTTGAGTAAGTTTGCAAATTTGGGGGATAAAAAGGGGCCTATCTATAAACATGTTTATCCAAAAAATTGAGAAATTTGAACTTCTATAGATAATTTGATATGGCCACCCTCAAAATTCAAGGATGGTGCAAGAACATAAATTGTAAAATTTTCAGTTTAGTTTCCAAAACACTATTTTTTAAAAAAATGGTTAAGTATAACTAGGCCAAGCATATAAAATTTGGATAAGAACTCCTATTTTTTTAGAAAAATAGAGTAGATAGTTGGCCATGTGGTCCCTCATTTTTTAGCATTGTTTAATATTGTTTAAAACAATTTAGTTTTTATCCTATAATTTTTTAATAAATTTTCAATGAACATATATATATATATTTTTAATTTTTCAAAAGAAATGGATCCTGAAAACTGACAAAAAAAAAAGATAGGTGGCCATGCGGCCCCCTAACTACATTAAAAAAATAATAACTAGTATTTTTAAAAATGTGTGTAGAATTAGGCCTAGTTTATAAACATTTTTTTTTTTTTTTTGCATTTAGATCAATGAAAAAAATATATGCAAACATATATAGGCATGTATATTTACATCATCTAGTGGCCTAAAAAAGATATAGTTATAAATCAACATAGATTGAAACCTTAAAGTAGTCCAAAAACTATAAAAAATATATATTTGGAAAGAGAAGAGCGTGTTCATTGTCATGGTAATATTTTTTTGAATTGTATCATATAAATCATAGCGTATTTGGCAATGGAAGTTTAATTTTGTTGGTTTTTATTAAAACTCTCTGATTTGGTTGTGTATTGACAGTTTCAAGCCTTTGGCTTGGGAATCTAGCCCATTTTTTAGCCCAAAAGCTAGGTTTTTAGATTCAAAATAAATATAACACATACACATTATTCTCCCATAACATTAAGAAAATAAATTTTGACTATTTTTACATGTTTATGCTTCTATTTATAATGATATACACTTATTTAGTTCACATTTAAACATATTCAACTTCATGAACCTACTTTTGATTATAAAGGATTTAATTTGGGCCTGTCAACCCCAATATTATAATTAAATAAGCCAAATAATCCAATGGTTTAATATGAAGACAATTAAAGCTAATTTGAGTCTTTTCAACCAAGTGTATGACTATAAAATGTGATTTGGGGTTTGATTGGGTCCAATTTCATCAAATGTGATTTGTAGTGAAATTGACATTAATGGAATCATATAATGAACTAAATTGTTGATTCTTTCAATTAAAGAACAATTTGAGGCCAATTTGAATCTCTTCAACTAAACTGCAAGAAAACTAAAGGAATATGGGCTATATTATTTATTCTTCTTTTGGCATATCAATTTCAAGGGATCTTAGCTGATAAGGATGAAAATAAAAATAATTTAAAATGTGTATTTTTGTGGGATCGACATTGAATGACTAGAAAATCATATTATAAATCCATAAGGGAAAAAAAGAGAAAGGATGATTGTTTATTATTCATTTCATCAGATTCAAGATTACACAAAAACGGTAAGTTCGTTCATGTAAGTGCAATGAGAATTTTTTCTATAAAATAACCTTATTTGGTATAATCTGAGTATCTAAAATGAGTTTGAAAAAAAAAAGTGACAATATGAAGCATTATTGTGTCCATGTTTAAATGGCTAGATTGAAAGTGCATTTGATTTTTTTAAATGTTCATGGATTGCACAAGCATGTTTCATCATATTAAATTCTTGCACAATGAAACAATGTCATTATAAATGTTTTGTATATAGGCAAGGGATAATAAGCATGAATGAATGGAAACCTAGACTAGTATTGCTAAGAAATGAACTAGTTCAAATGTCTCACTTCACAAGTGGTCATGAGGATGATATTCAGGTAACACGTTCTTTATTAATTATTTATTTTATAAAAAGGTGTTATATTTTAAAGATATAAGACATTGGTTGAGAGATAACATCTTGGTTTTCATTCAAAAGGGGCATGATAAATATAATGAATCTCAATTTATTCATTTTTCATGTTCATTTTCCAAAATAGTTATTTTATTGATATTTCAAAAAAAATAGAAATAGATCTTATGGTTTTATTCATGACAATATTAAATTTTATAAAAAAGTTATAAACTTAAAAATTGAGGTGAATAAAAAGAAATAAGTATTATGTGAGGCTATTAGAAGAATTACATTGATAAAAAATTGGATGCAATTTATTTTGCTGCAACAAGGATAATTATATCCGTAGACATAATTTAAAGAAGAAATAATGCAATATCTATGGAAAGAAAACTCTGGTCGACATTATTTTATTAGCTAATACTATTCCTTATATATATTTTTTACTACTCCTCTGTGTATGTATAGATATAATGTGAGTGAAAAACCATTATAAAATTACATTTGTATATGTATAATACTTTTGTTATGCATAAATGGAATATGTGTGAAAGACCAATTATAAGATGAACACTTTGAGATTAATTTTCAGAGAGAATTATAAGTAAAAGAGGCTTTACATTTTATATGTTGTATATTTCAGTCAACTTCTTACTTTAAATTTATATATGTAAATTAAAAGCACTGTAATATTTAAAATGTAGTGTGTTTAATTTAATATTTTATATCTTAAATTGTATTTTAATGTGAATTATCCAATGTTTTAATGTGAATATTTAAAGATAGCTAATTTAATATTTTATATATTAATTATAGTTTAAAAGGGTTAATGAATTGAGTTATATTAAATTAAAATATATAATTTAGATAAATTTATATAAAAGATACAAAGATATCATTCCCAAGACATCTATATGATATTCAATTTGTGATATAAGAAAAATAGACTCCTAGAAAATGATCTCTTAATATTTTTGATATATATTTATCTAAAATACATATGTTAATAATACACAATTTTTTTCAAGAAATAAAAGTTAAATTATATATATATATATATATATATATATATATATATATGTATATATATATATATATATATATATGTATATATATATATATATATATGTATATATATATATATATGTATATATATATATATATATATATGTATATATATATATGTATATGTATATATATGTATATATATATATATGTGTGTGTATATATATGTATATATATATGTGTATATATATACATACACACACACACACACACACACACACACATACACACACACACACACACACACACACACACACACACACACACACACACACACACACACACACACACACACACACACACACACACACACACACACACATATATACACATATAACTTCTTAATGGACTTAAAATTGACTACCATTACAAAATTCTCTCTTGATTTGGGCTTTGTTTTTGACAAACAATAATTATATTCTTTTTTCCTACTAAACATCTAATTTATATCTCATTAAAATTTTATTATATAACAAGTACCATAAAGTAGCTTATCCTCATCATGTGTTAATGAATTTCACAAATAAAAATCTTTTCAAAACATACACATATATTATATTGCCAATGCTTTCCTTCAAAACATATCAGATTTTTTTCAAAATGACCACATAATTTTTTGAATTACAATTCTATCAGTCATAAAGAGATACATAGATTTAATATAAATAAATAATTGTTGGTGCAATAAATATAGTAAGTACTTACAAATAAATTTATGCTCGATTCAATACAAAAAATATATGAGTTTTCTTTGCAATTTGGAAGAAATCAAAGGGTATTATAAATTGCAAACTTACAAAGTTAAAACTTTAAAAAGGTTAACATGTATTTTCTTCCAAAGTTAAGTTTATGATGAAAAAGTAACAATGAGAATATTTTTTAATGGGATTCCAAATGGTTGGGCCTGCTATGCTAAATCACTCATGAGATAAAGCTCTAGATAGATTTAGTTGAGAATGTTATTAGTCAAAATCTAGTTTCAACCACTTAAACCTATTGTTTATCTATCTTTCATCTAAATAACCATCACCAACTTAAAAATAAAAAAATAAAAAGAAATATATACATAGTACATCTGTATGCTAAATTTAGGTCAATCATTGTAAGTGTCCAATGAAAAGCCAACCAAAATTTTAATGCTTACAAATTCCTCTTCCATGGTCTTATGTGATTTATTTTAGAATGTTATTTATTAATAGATGATTCCAAGGTAGGTTCATAGTAGATAGATTAGTTATGTTACTTGTAGTCATAATTAGTAATTGTTTCGAAGGTGCAAGAAATGTTGGAAGGAGTTTATAAGTTATTTATTTTTATATTTAAAGTATATTGTCCATTTAAGTATTTTCCTATTGAGTGTATGATGTGGACATCCTATAAACCAATCACTAATCATTCACCTATTATCTCGATTAGTGACTCCTCTACCATGACATTTATATTGTATCAATAATTATGCCCTCTTATGTACCCATGTGGCATGCACTTTGTATAAGGTTTGGAAATCACTTCAATTTCACCCTTGTCTCACTCTCTTGATCACTTTTAACTCAGTTCCCAACTATTTCCAAATTTTTAATCATTTAGTTTACTTTACCAAGACCCTTAATGAATATTCAACCCTTTCCTACCATGTTTAGGTCATCAAGGCTTTCCTAAACTCAAGTGAAGTCTCACATGGCTCGAACATTCACAATTTATTCACCCAAGTTTGACTCATTATGTACCTGAGATCAAAATCAATTGCCACTTGGCCAATAAACACTTACCATAACCCCAAATAAAAATCTAAAAGACCTAAGTCTTTGTCAAGATCAAATTCTCCCAGCCTCTATCAGGGTGCTAGAGTGCACAGGGCCCAAGCTTAATGAGAGGAAGACATGAAACCAAGGAAAGGTGAGCACATAGACCTTGTTAATCCTAGCCTATCCTAGGCTCACAAGGCCAAAAAACCCTGGGGTGAATGTTTGAGTAGGGAACCAAGTGGACAAAGGCTAGTAGGACAATGAAGGCCCATAGAAAATAAGAGTGACATTTGTGAAGTGGAGCGAGGATATGAGAAACATGAAAAGGGTTTAAGAAGAAGTGAAGAACTATATGTTACCATAATCAAATCAATGTTCATGATGCCTAAGTTGTTCACCTTTGACAATAAAAAACAATCAATCAAATATGTTACCACCTACTTTGATATAATTAATATTTATCATTATGTAATGTTGTTACATTGGCATGCTAATTTACAATGCCTTATCCGCACATAAGTAACATTTTCATGTGATTTTGAGCCATTCATCAGATGTGGAGTGATGTCATAAATAAATCAATATTCATGATGTCCTCATCCACCTTTAATAATATAAAATGGCCAATCAAATATGTTGTAACCTTACAAGCTACATACCCCTCTATAATATGAGTAAGTTGAATGTAAATATGATAGCTGGCCTTAATCTAGGCTTGGTGTATGATATGGGCTTTGTGGTGTCTAATATCACATGAAATACCTTGTCATTGTACCTAACCATTATTGTTGCTTACACAACATACCCCATTTTTAGACTGAAAATGAGGACCCTCTTTTGACCCTTTTCTCTTCTCCTACATACACTCATGATTCATTGGTCTTAGCACAACAAATTGCCTTGGTATTCTATCTAAACTTGTGTATTGAATTAGGAATCAAAACCACTACTATTGGAAAGACCAGGTCCATGTGAATCAACTTGGTATTTTACATTTAACATAAAAATAGAGTTAGGGCCTCCCTATTTTCCTTTGAAGTCTAGTTTTCCCAACCCTACCAACCTATTTTTAGATTTTTTGCTATGCTTAATGGAAATGTAATTACTTGATAGCATTATCATAGATCAATGTTAATGTCATCACCTAATGGTGATGTCATCAATCGACAACATTTCCATCTCCTAATAATATTATGATCGATTGACCACACTATTGTCGAGCAAAGACAGTGTCATCAGACAGAAGCATTATCATTGGGTGATGGTAGTGAGGTCAATCAATAAAAATGTTTCTAGGTGATGAAATTGTTATTTATTGATGATATCATCATTGGGTGATGACATTATCATTGATAGATGACAATATTATCAGATGACCATATTGATTTCAAGTGATGATAATGTTGTTAGTCGACGAAGATGTTGTGGGTGATGGCATTACCATGGGTCGACCACATTGTCATTGGTTGATGAATATGTTGTGTAGTGATGACATTATTGTGGGTTGAATTCAATGTCACCAGTTGATGAAAATGTTGTGGGGTGATGGTGTTGCTAAGGGTCAATCGCTTTGTCTTAGATTGACTACATTTATCGTTTACCTATGTAACGATGAAATTAATAACATTTTAAGTTTATTGTGATGTCATTGTTACTATTTGTTTCAATGTGATAATAAAAACATCCAAAATATCCATGGAAAAATGTTAGGTCTATTCCTCCCAATAGAAATGCCTCTAGTGTAATAACTAAGTTTTAAAATTTAAATTGGAATTAAATTTGTAATAACCGTGAGTCTTATTTTTATGAAATTGTTAACATAAGGGTTTAAGTGAGAAAAAGAATAAACTTAAGAATCCAAGTCACCTATACAATATGTAATAAAATTTCATGAAGTGTATTGTATGTTCAAAAAAAATTATGCATACACTTATTCTAGATCTTTCTTAAGTCTTTGTGTAGGCCAAATCACACACAATGGAAAGAAGAATACTTAAAACACTGACACAAATGCTCACTTGAGGAATATAAAAATAAAAAAATAAACACAATTAAATAAAGAGTTTTGAAAATTAAAATCATGCAAAAAGATAACCTATCCATTCCCATACACTTAATACAATTAAACAAAAACCCATCAACTCAGAACAATAAGTATTTTATTAAACTATCAACATTCACATAAAATATATAAATAACCAATACAATAACTCCATCAACATGATGCTCATAAGAATTTGATCTACAAAACATAAAAAATATTAAAAATGCCTTCCTCAACTTAACACATTCACATAACCCTAAGATTGATCTTCACTTTGCCTTGAATCTGAAAAACATGGAACCAAATAAACATATCTCAAATAAGAGGTTGAGGGGTATATTTATAAAATTTTAGGACTTGTTTGATCCCCATCAACTAGCATCATTTCAATGTCCACTTGTCTAGTCTACTAATTATTCATGCATATTCTTAGAATATGCATCCCAACATAGATTGATCCTATAGCATAAACATGATAGTTCTCTTGGTGATTGCCACCTAATATATTTTTGTTTCATGTGATAGATTTTGTGTTTATTTTTTAGCTTGTCTTTGTGTCTCCAAAAGTGTGTTACCTCTATGTTGCATAATGTGAATCATACTTCCTACATGTAGCATTCCTTGTGTGAATCATCCTTGTTCATGCATTTCATGTTTTCCTAACAAGACTACGTGTCTCACTTGTACATCCTCATATTTAAAAATTCTTTGGGTTGCCTAATGCACACAAAATGGAGTGTTAAAATTCACCCATTTTAACTTGTTATTTTTCCTCAAAATATTTATTTATTAAACCCTCTATGGATACACTTTAATATTTTAAAAATTACATCGCAAACCTTATTCCAAAAATCATCATGAGAGACATCACTTCACTGATAATCCACCTGAATTACTAGGCCCCTCGATTGCTTCAATGTCAACAATATCCTCTCCTTTGCATAGGATTTATAAAAATTTAAAACTTATTTCTTGGACTCCTCAATAACTTCCCACATGTTATAGTCCTTTACTAGGTCTCCATTATTTAATTCTTCAAAATCATGATCTAATTTTGGCACTTATTCTTAACCTAACCCTTCATGTGTTATAATTTTCCATATTGATCTATTTGATTGTCATATGTGTTTCATTCAACATGGAAACATTCATCTCATTTATTTTATTCTCATATTATTTAAGTCATGCATTGATATAATTTGATGTGTTCCCTAGCTCCTTGAACACGTACAACAACTGCTACTCTCTTATTCACTTCTTTGATATAATAAATCAACTTGCTTATCCTAAGATCCTTTAGATGATTCTATATTTTTATTCCCAAAGTATACCTCATAAGGATGAATAATTTTATCCCCTATATTCTAGGAAAAACACTTTTAAATAGCTGAAATAAGATCACCAATGGGTTCCTTCTCTTTGCTAGCTAAATTACCCATAACAACAACATACATATCTAAATGGTATTTATCTTATTTTTTATTGCACTTACCATCTTGCACATTATTCTTATTTTATTTATTCATTTTCATTGTCTATTTATGGAGTCTCTTCCCCAAATCCTTAACCTATTCTTATAACTCCAAATCACATTGCACTAAATATGCAACAAGTTGTATTAATTCCAAATATGATTGTTTAACGTCCAAAACTCTTACGTAGATTGTAAGTGACATATATATTTCATCTTCAAGTTCTCTATCCACAAAAATGATCTTATTTGACACCATAAATGTTAGATCTTCATCATTCACATACAATAACCTCTTTAAATCATTCATGGCATTGTCCTTCTTGAATTCACCATGTTATTGCTATGCATATTTTACTTGTACTCCACATTGATCAACACTTGGTTCACTAGGTCTAGATGCACTACCTTAGGGTCTTATTATTCTTCACTATATGATGAAATTTATTCCTCACACACTTATTCATCTTGTTCATTTTATAACACTAATTTTATTCATATTGTAACTTCTCTCTTGCATCTTTATTTTCTTTCTTTTTCTTCTTTATAACACTAATTTTCTTTGAAGAATTCTTTCTCTTCATTAGCTCAACATATTTTACTCCAAGGAATAGTTTTTTGGGTCACATGTGATTTCAAAATATTCATTCACCTGTTCCTCAAATTTGAAAAATGACACCTTGGGTTCCTGCTCCTCTTGCTGACTCCCTCTATATTGTTTTATGTTATCCTTATCTTTCTTTTCCTTTTCTAGGCAAACCTTTTCCTTATTTATCTTCCCCTCTTACATAATATACTTTTACATCCTTTCCCCTATTATAAAATATCTTTTTCAATCCTTTCCCATGCTATAACTTTCACATCCATGTGGGTTTGACTTATAAAGGCCTCAAAACACATGCCAAGGTACATTTATCACCATTTAAAACTGCATCTTTCCCATTATCTAGATCTATGACTTCATATTTTGAATTATCTTCATTATCTATCAATTTATTTTTGGGAATAATAAATTTTGTCCATAGGAAAATTCATTATGTATCTACCTCATCAAATTTTACAATTTCTTTCAATATTGTAACTATGCCAATGCTCTCTCCATGTAATGCACAAACACTACATATGTCAAATTTATCTAGGAGCTACCACTTCCATATTTATGCTCTATTCTTATTAATGTGTAATTCTATATTAAAAAAAAATTACCATATACCGTTGTATGCTTCCACAAATTTCTTGGTTATCCTGCTCTCTGACTCGGATGTTTGGTTTATTTGATTGAACCAACTCAATGTTTTTACCTTACAGAGTTATTTCATGAAATATCCACATTGGTTCATGAAATAATTCATTGCTTGTGACTTTACCTTTGTCTAAATATCATAAGTTTAACTCTATGGGATCCTTACTTCCTCTAACATCAAAATGAGATACATTTGTCAACAAAATGCTCCTTCTCTAGTGTGCACCTCCTCCACTACTATATTTATCTCCTTCACCATATAATTGGAAAAATTATATATTTTCTCATTTTGTATATATAATAAGCCACATATATGATGGTTTTGGATGTGGTTCCTCATCATAATGATACATATAGGGTATGTGCATGGAGTTGGGGGACAATTTCATAGACATACCCTATAACATGGATGCATTATAACACAATGCATATGCGTTATTGTTATAATGCATATGTGTTGTGGCTCAGCATTATCAGGCCATAATGCACACAAATCATAAAAATAATGTGTACGTGTTATTAAAGCATATAAGAATGTGTACACATTACTATATGTTTTACTAATGCATACACATTATGTAAACTATAAAAGAAAGAAAAAACCCTCATCCCATACATTTTATCCATTCATGTTTTCCTAATTCTCATTCATGTTTTGGCTGCAAGATCGCATTTTGGCTACAAGATCACATTTTGGCCTACAAGATTCATGTTTTACCCTCCATTCACTAGATCATTGATGCCACCATGAAGAAGAGGTATGTTTTTTGTAGATTAAATAAATTATTTTGTTTTTTTGAATGTGAATTACAAATTTGTTTTTTTATTTTTCTATAATAGGTTGGCATGATCCATGTAACCCTCCACCTAATCCTCTGCCTAACCTTCCACCCAACCCTCATAACCTTCCACTTAACCCTCCTGTAGTTCCCTCAGATCCCCTAGGCAACCAGGAGGAATTAGTTGCTCACATAGTCAAGAATAAAATTAAAATTGAGCAAATAAATAGGAGAATGAGGGAGCCCACTTCCACAAACACCCACTGCACCTATTTGACCAATAACCTAGAGTTAGTATTAGGTCAATTTGACTTGATAACGAGTCAAATTGATAGATGGATGTCATATAGGGATAGTTGTAGGGCTTACTATGCTAAACAATTATCAGCGTCTGAGGTGAAGAAAAAAAATATAACAAAAGATCAAATTTGTGCCTTATTTATTGACCAACCACCAATGCTCCATTTCCCATAACAACCAAACATTTCCCAATCCACTGATGCCAACATGATTTGATTAAGGCCAATTTTTGGGAGTGATGGTGGATGGTGTTTGATTATCCCCCTTGTAATATCCATGAGGTCCCTTTATACTTTTTGAGGAAACTCTATTATGAGTTTGTCCTCAATCAAATTCCAAACTACTTTGACTATGGTGAATTTCAAGGGAAAGGGAAAGGCTCCACATAGGATCAACTAAGTTTATGTCATGCACCTAATTAGCCTACAAAGATCCCTATCCAAAAGACATTTCATCTAGAGATTCCCTCTATGGTGATAAAGGTTGTGAAGATAGACACTTTGTATGTGCTTAGTGTGCTTACGGATACACTCATTCATCATAAAAGTAGACTTTCAGATACTGGAGATACTCTAGCTAGTGGTCATAATTGACCCCACTGATGTATTTGTTGTGGTGTTATATGAACTAGACCTTTAGATGATGATGGTGGCACTTCAGGAGGCTAGGAGGATGTGGTATTGACTAATGATTTTTTGGCACACACATTTGGTTCAGATATGTTTGGAATCCCTACAGACATGTAGGTATCTTTTATATAAATTTAATGTTAAATTTTTAGTTTATATTTACAATTTAAAAAGGTAAAAACTAATTTACACATTTAAATTGAATAACATATATGTATTTTTTTATGTTCCAAGAGGAGGCGTTGCCTTTGACATCACAACTAGGTAGTGGGCCAACCTAGGCTACTACATCTACTCATGTTAATATGACACCATATACATTCATACACCTTAATTGCATCCTTGGTAGATTTTATGTAAGAATTTATATAAAATACCTAATATAATTTTGTTAGATTTTTTATTGTTTGATGTATTAACATGGATTGGTGTAACTTGTTAGAAACTCATCCTCAATCTCAACTATGTTTCCAATAACCAAAATAGCGAGTTGACCATTTGATTGATATCCCATTATATGTAGTTTCCATAGTGGGTCAATCCTAATCAGGAGGATTGGATGTGTGTGTGTGTGTGTGTGTGTGTGTGTGTGTGTGTGTGTGTGTGTGTGTGTGTATAATTTGATTGATATACCATTATATGTAGTTTCCATAGTGGGTCAATCCCAATCAATAGGATTGGATGTATATATATATATATATAAAATCCATTTGATAAAATTTGTTTGGTACAATATATTTTTATCAATTTTCCAATCAAGCATAACATGTCTATATATATATATATATATAAAATTTGATTGATATCCCATTATATGTAATTTCCATAGTGGGTCAAACCCAATTAGTAGGATTGGATGTACATATATATATATATATATATATATATATATATATATATATATATAGAATTCATTTGAAATTTTTTTTGGTACAATATATTTTTATCAATTTTCCAATCGAGCATAGCATGTCTTCATCAATATGCACACCACTCCTTTCTTTTAAATACTAGCCTCATAGTCAGGCACCTGATTCCTTGTTATCCTAATCACATATAGTAGTTAAATCCCTATGATTCATATCCAAAATGGTCATAGCTAGAAATTCAATTCCCATCTTGATTTCATTTGAGCATAATAATTTCATCTCTATCTATGGAATTATAAATTTAGATGGCATAGCCTCTTGATCCCATTGTACCTAGACAATTCCATTAGTTTTTTGGGAGAGTTTCCATTAGATCCCATTATTTTTTTGGGAGAGTATTGACAATAAACTATAGCCTATATGTATATAGCATAGGCCTTGCGACCATATATAAATAAGGGACCTCAACCCCATATAGATAGATGGGGTTGAGTATTTTGTTACCACCACCTACTTAGGGGGCCCAAAGACCTACTATATCTAGTTGGGGGAGAGGTTATATCTATATCCATTGATGCAGAGCTATATCAACTTCTATACCAAACTCTACCTATATCCCTTCCTTTCAAGGTTCTCTTTCATCTTTTCATAACTCATTCCCTTATTCCTTTGGGTAATAAAATAACAATGATAATATTAGTCAAATCAATCCTTCTATCTTATTATCTCTCTCTCTCTCTCTCTCTCTCTCTCTCTCTCTCTCTCTCTCTCTCTCTCTCTCTCTCTCTCTCTCTCTCTCTCTCATCTCTCTCTCTCTCTCTCTCTCTCTCTCTCTCTCTCTCTCTCTCTCTCTCTCTCTCTACATCCTTGGTCACATTGCTAACTCAAACCGTCTGTCTACTTACCCCTCACATACACCTTTCTAGCTTTACCTTTTACTAGTGCTATTTTTGGGTAAAAATCCTTGTTGGGAGTATCTAACAGATATTCACTATAAAATAATTACATATTTAAGGACCCATTTTTCCCATACAACTCCCACATTAACCCTATAACACAACTCTCAAGGAAAATTGTACTTCCTTCTTTAGGCCTCTCACTGATTAAGGCTCCATTTATGCAAACCTCCTTAGTATGAAACCTATACAAACTTTATATATAACCTATTTACATTTGCATATACCCATTTTTCTCTTTCAACTAAATCAATCTTTTTTTTAACCCCCTTCTTTAGACAAATTCTCTTATTTCTATATCACCTATTCTCCCTTAACCCTTCTCTAGGCTTATCACTAGATCATAGCCTCATTTACGTAATTTTCCATATCTAAAAATAATAAAACCACATCCATTATTGAAAATACATCAGATAATTTAAGATTACAATTTTTTGAAATTTTTTAACTATCAAATCTCATTTTATATACTAAACCCTAGAATCAAGGTTTCTAGGCCATTACCAGGGCTGAGAGCACACTAAAGGGGATAAGTTTTGTTTTAGTGGGTTCAAAACCCTAAACCTTTTTCATTGGGTTTTTAATGACCCTATACAACTTTTTCATTTAGACAATGAGTTTTGAAAGCCCACAATCAATTGTAAACTCAAAACTCTCAGTTTACAACCCTACCTATGCACACAGGAAAATAAGGTACAGGGTTACTTTACCTTCAACTCCAAATATATTAAAAACCTAATATGGGATTATATACATTTCCATTGACTATCTTATACTCTTTACAATCTCAATGGAATCCCAAACTAGTTTTAACATAATATAACTTGGTCCTTTGACATATGTTGCCCTTTAGCAAATAGGGTACTCAAGGATTGTTTCCTCTTTCAATGTCAAAGCACTATAAACCTAAATCAAGATGATATCCCTCTTTATATTATATTTCAACATCCTTATTTAAAATCTTTATAATCCATAACAAGTTAAAAGACTAAACACAAGGCACATAATTTCTTAGTTTAAAAACTATATGTTTTCCAAGAACAAGGACTGTGGACAAATACGATTTTACCACTTCTTGAATAATTAGATTCCTAAAAATATTATTCTCAACACTATTATGCACATTCCTTAGTTAACCTTCCAAAAAAAATTATAGGAAAATAATAAAATGTTTGGACTATAGTTAAATGTTGGACTGTATGTAGGACTAAGTTTGTTAGCAACTTGTTTAATCAATGATTTACCTAAGTTATTAATTATTAGGTTATTTTTTCATCTAATGAATAGGGTGGACACTCTTCCATCATTATGATTCAAGATAGACTTAGGAATTTCTGCTGCAATTTCATCTACATAGGCACTAATTGAGGTATGTATATTCACTTATAATTATGAATTGTAATTTAGTACTTTCATTTTAATAATTTTACTATATACTTTGGCAAATATAACTTATATGCATGAATTTATTGTGTATGCAGAGTTATCACATGACATTTGATAGTCTTATTTTGATGACTATTGTGATATCTCCTCATGTTTATTCATCATTTGTCATGCCTGTTCATGCAGTTGAACCTGGGATTGACCCAGTCAAACATCAATGACAAATTGAGGAGGACCATAAGATTGTAGTAAGTGTATATTTAAATTATTTTTTTATTATAATTTAAAACATGAGTTTCTTAACTTGGTTTCATGTATACTTGTTGATTTTATAATAATTTTTGTATTTGAATAGGTTTGGTTGCAAGTGAGCTATGAGTGTAGTACCCATAGTCAAACCTTAGAGTAATTTAAGGCATTCAGGATATCTCCATCTACAAGTAGGGCATCCCAAGGAGAGTTTTCTTCAAAGGAGGCAAAGAGAGGGAGACTATTTGATGATTAAGATTTTGTAGATGATGTACTTTTTTGTATGCCTATATAGTGATGTATGCATTTTTGGCATTGTACATGCGTATATGATGTATCCACCTAACGTTAGATACTATGTTGTTAGACATGATGTAATTTTTTGTATTCTTATAAGGAAATGCATGTATTATTGACATTGTATTCCTATATATGGCATTCATACATGACATTCTTATTTGTACATGAATATTTAAGAAAACTAATGAAGTAAATCTTGTTTGAATCACTTGTGTTCAGAGTATTATAAATGATTGGTTTTGAAGTACTCTTAAGGATTACAAATGTTATGAAATTGAGAATAAATTGTTAGGATAATGTTGAAAATTAGACCCTTATAAGAAATTAAGGCCCAACTGACTTTCATTTGCTATGGTTTGTTATGCTATGATATGGTTTGTTATGCTATTGTTTGTTAGGATAATGTTGCATATCAGACATTCACTTGCTATGGTTTGATTTGATTTTTCTTTCATAAGTTGGCTCCTCTTTTGACTCTTTGGACTTAATTTAGCTTCTTACACCTAGTACTTATTCCTTATACTCTTAGTAGCACCTCCTTGATGCAATTGATCTTTGTCCATACATATTTTACCTCATTCCATTCATGTCTCATTCACAAATTTCCTCTCAATCTCTTTCTAGTTTCTTCCTAGGCACCTTCTTTGGGTCTCAAGGACCAAATCTTTGTCTATTTTTCAAGAGCTCAACCTATTGTCACATATTGTCTTAGATGATCATAACATACCTAGTATAACCCCATTCAAGTACTCAAATAATAACATGCTCTCATTCCACACCTTGTGGACACAATGCTCTCTCAAGGCTTGTAGCCTTTTTTTACTGTATTTTGCCTTATACAGAAATGTTATGATTTGTCAAGATATTATAAGGGAATTTAAAAGTAGGCTCTATTCTTTTTCATGTCTATGTCAAATTTCATAGCCCAACTCCACCTCTAACTATCCCTTCCTTCATTGGCCTACCTTTATTTAGGCCTAATTGGCCCTATTACAAACCCTCAGTCCTAGAATCCATACACATTTATACAATCTTAGGTTAAAAACTTTTGATTCACCTTGTATATGTATAAGGGAGCAAGATTACAAAGTTTCATTAAATTCCCATGCTTAAATCTCTCAAAAATACCCAAAGCTCGCTAATCTAAGGTTTTCCATGCCCTGTACATACTCTCCAAAGGACAAATTTGACCTTCCTACTGATCTTATTTTGTTGAAAACATACTCATGACATCTAAAACATACCAATTTAACCTTTTGATTGAAGGCCCCAAGTCTTCTTTATACCTATTTTCCACTTTTTCCCAAGTAGAACTATAAGGCCTACTAGGCCTAATTCATGTTATTAAAGATTATTTTTCCCATGTGACCTTATTTGTCACTCTTGACCCCACTCTCACACATACAATACTATCATTTGGCTATATCTCCTCTCATAGACTTACCCCAACCTCCAAACCACTTTCAACACTTGAAGTAGGGAAGCCATACATTTAGTTATCATAATTGTCATTGCATTATGTTAAATTTATATGTTGTGTGCAAAGAGGGTTTGTGGGTACAAGTTTGGTGGATTGGCATAATTGATCCATCTTTCTGTTCCTCACCAAAAGTTATCATAATATCCTCTACCTCCAACTAGCAAATTTGCCTCCAAAATTCATAGGTGAAAATCCACCACTTTGAGCATGTCTATATAGGCAAATTACATGTGTTCCAAGAAAATTGATACCCACTTCCATCTGCAAGTGAATTTTCACTACTGTTTCGGAGCATGAAAACACTGACAATAAATGTTGTCAAAGTTGAAGCTACGGTCTGAGAACTCAATTTTTGATGCTTGTTGGCTAAAAATTTGCACTTCCAACATGTCTAAAGGGGTGAATAACATCTAATACCAGGTTATTGACCTCCCATATATCCCAGATGACAAATCCACCACCCATTTTGGGCTCAAGAATGCCCTTCCTAATACAAGAAAGAGGTTAGTTTTTAGCCTAACTTAAGGTATACATAAAAAACAAATTGTAATTCATATGGAGGAACCATAATGTCCCTTTTATGTGTGGTAAATTCCTCTAATTACACCCCAAATATAGTCCAAAGAAATTCTTAGAGAAATCTGTGTCAAAAGTTACAGTAAAGGGTCCTAAAATGCAAATTTTTGGTAGAAAAGAGATAACTTCTTGACCTCCAACTAGAAACTTTGCCTCCATAATTGGTAGGTGAAAATCCACCACTGTGAGTGCATATATATAGAAAAATTATAAATTTTTAAATAACCTTGACACCCACTTCCACTTGCAAGTGAATTTTTACTACTGTTTCAAAGCATAGAAACACTGACAACAAATATTGTCAAAGTTGAAGCTACGATCTAAGAACTCAATTTTTTGTGCTTGTTGGTTGAAGAAAGGCACTTACAACACATCTAAATGGGTTAATAACATCTAGGGCCAGGTTCTTGACCTCTCATCTGGCCCGGATGACAAACTCACCACCCATTTTGGGTTCAAGAATGCCCTTCCCAATACAAGAAAGAGGCTGATTTTTAGCCTAACTTCGGGCATACATAAAAACAAAACTATAATTTATATGTAGTAACTATAAGATCCATCATATGTATGGATAATTCCTATAATTGTACCCAAAATCTAGTTTGAATCACCTCTAAGGTCAATCCGTGCTAGAAGTTGTAGTAAAGGGTCCTAAAATGCAAATTTTTGGTAGTGAAAAGACAACTTCTTGATCTCCAACTTGAAAATTTGCCTCCAGAATTGGTAGGTACAAATCCACCACTTAAAAAACATATATATAGGAAAATTATACATGTTCTAATAACCTTGACACCCACTTCCACCCGTAAGTGAATTTTCACTACTATTTTAGAGCACAGAAACATTGACAACAAATGTTGTCAAAGTTGAAGCTATGATCTAAAAAGTCAATTTTCAATGCTTGTTGGCTGAAAACTAGAACTTCCAACATGTTCAAATGGGATAATTACATCTAGGACTAGGTTCTTGACCTCCCATCTAGCCCAAACGACAAACCCACCACCCATTTTGAGCTCAAGAACGCCCTTCCCAATACAAGAAAGAGGCTGATTTCTAACCTAACTTTAGGCATGCATAAAACCAAAAATGTAAGTTGTATGGAGGAAACATAATATCCCTCTCATGTGTGGGAAAGTCCTCTAATTTCACCCCAAATATAGTTTGAATCACCTCTAAGATAAATCCATGCCAGAAGTTACAGTAAAGGGTCCTAAAATGCAATTTTTTTGTAGTGAAGAGACAACTCCCTGAACTCCAACTAGAAACTTTGCCTTCAGGACTGGTAAGTACAAATATAACACTTTAATAAATTCTATATAGGAAAATTAAATACATTCTAAGAATCTTGACATCCACTTCCACCCATAAGTAAATTTTCACCACTGTTTTGGAGCACAAAAACACTGACAACAAATGTTGTCAAAGTTGAAGCTATGGTCTAAGAACTCAATTTTTGGTACTTTTTGGCTGAAAATTGGCATTTTCAAAACATTCAAAGGGGTGAATAAAATATAATACCAAGTTCTTGACCTCCCATCTAGACTGGATGATAAACCCACCACCCATTCCGAGCTCAAGAACACCCTTCCCAATACAAGAAAGAGGCTGATTTTTAGCCTAACTTCAGACATGCATAAAACCAAAATTGTAAGTCATATGGAGGAACCGTAAGATCCCTTCTATGTTTAGTAAATTCCTCTAATTTCACCTCAAATCTATTTTGAAGCACCTATAAGATAAATTCATGCTAGAAGTTGTACTAAAGGGTCCTAGAATACAAATTTTTAGTAGTGAAGAAACAACTTCTTGACCTTCAACTAGCAACTTTGCCTCCAGGATCGGCAAATGAAAATCCACCACTTTGAGCACATATATATAGGAAAATTACATGTTTTTCAAGAATTTTGACACCCACTTCCACCTGCAAGTGAATTTTCACTACTAGTTTGGAGCACAAAAGCACTGACAACAAATGTGTTTGGAAGGTTGTAAGGAGAAATAAACTTGTCATGAGCAATTGTTCAAGGGTGAAAAAATGCCACGTAATTTTACTAAGCTTCTCTTTGCTTCAAGAATATGAAATTTTTTACTAACAATGCCAACCACATGAAGGTGGAAGCTGATTTGGCACCACTAACCTAAAAAGAAATATTAGTAACTAAAAATGAAATTTATGCATGTACTACCTAAAAAATCAAAAACATTTGGTAAAATTGATTATATCTACATTTTACAAGTCAACATACCTACACATTTCAATCCAATGAACCATTTTGATCTCCTCTAATCTTGATAGTATCAAGAATAGATTCATGGTCTGACTCACAAACTTTCCATATATTCTTATTTCTTGGCCTCCCATGATATTTTTGCAATTGAATATTCATTGCAAGAACCAAATTTGAATACTGTAAAATCTTCTTATGAGTTTCAAAGTTTTCAAACAAACATATATTTGAATTTTTTATAGGATATCATTGAAGCTAAATTATAGTGACTACCATAGACCCAATGGTATAATTAATGTTTTCTCCATCTACGGTTAGGGAAATCAATTTTTTATTTCCATCTACACACTGACATAAGTAGTAATCTATTCCCTCTTCATTGTCCTAGTCTATAATAACTACAAAAACATGGCCTGCATAATAAAAACCATTTTTTTATGACATTATGAAGATAGATTATGAGAATAGATAGTACATAAAGATTAATCTTCTACCTGGCTATATTAGATTGGATATATGGTCAAAGTCATGTGACGATGTCATGCCAATAAGTTGTAATGCTAGTGGAACCTAATATGTGTTGATTAGAATTATCAACATTATCATATTTTAACTTATCCCTTGCAGTGGCTCTTTTTATACATGCTCTAGCACCATTATGCTCCCCTTTTCCATGGATAGCCTCAGTGAAACTCCAAATATATTATACAATAGTGGTAATAATCATCTTGCTCAATCAATAAAACATTCATGCATTCTTGAATTATGATGTGTAATTGTTTGACCAAATGTAATGTCATTTGAAATTAATGTTCCTCTAAGTCAACTGTCCACATAACTTATCAAAACAATCGTGCACATACTCTGTATAATGTGATAAGTTATCACTGATATATAAATGGTACTCCCTTAATATTTTTTGATCTTCCTCTATACTATCAAGTGCATGCATGAATGTTATATGCACGAATATGGCAATTTGTGTTGAGTTGTAATATTGTGACTGAACTTCCATTTATGGTTTGAATGTGTAATTTTTTGCAAAGTCAACTACTAAAAAAATAGAATCAATTGGGAATGTGTCCTTGCTTATCTTGAAATGTTCATCCAACCATTTAGCCTTATGTGTGTGCCTTGCATACTCATAAATAATTTTCTCCATGCATTTGACCATAAAACTTGAAACATGTATCTTTTTCATAAAAAGCTCACACCTTTTATATTCTTTTCCATCTTATACTTGATAAGTCACAAATTTGTATTTGCTGAAACCAAATAATTCTTTTCCAATTTCACTTGTACACTCCTCATGGATACATTTAAAAAAAAAAATCAATCCACCACAAATGTTGCAATTTTCATCCAAACATGCTTTCTTATAAAAGAATTATCCATCTAGTCTTTCACAAAAAATATTTGAAATAAATTCCTTGGCTAATTTTGGTGGAAATTCTATGCCACACTCCTATACAATGTTAGTAGTATGAAAAGTACAATGAATATGGCAAAAAACATCATAGTTTATTAAAAATTCAACATGTTGCCTACAACAAGTGGTGCGTGTGTGATTTATTTTTACATAAAAATGTTTGGCCATCTCAAAAAGTCTTTGACTAATAGTAATTTGTGGATGTTTTTCTAAAAACTTAAAGTAAAATTATGTTTTAGTCATATCCAAGAAATGTTTTGGATATAGTTCACGATTATGAGAACCAACTCTTATTTTCACTACATCTCTTGGATTGGGCAGAACTCTTGTATTATCTTTCCAAAATTATGCAAGTAATTCTTTCAAAGCATCGACTATAGCCTTGTCCTTTTATGGAAGTCTACCAAAGAATGACTAGAGCTCTTTCATATCAGGTTCATTAAGTCTTTCATGTCATGTAATTACTTTCATTAATGTTTTTCTATTTATATCAAGTTTTTGACTTGTTTTTGAAATCAATCATTTTTTCTTTTACTAGTTACTGCATAAGTTGTCATTATACATCAGGTAGCATTAAAATATTTGTTGTTCGATTTCAAGCCTAAAATATGATATGCATCATATATTTATTCAACAATTTCAGCATTTTCATTATCCATGTTAGATGTTCTTAGTCCTAATGTGTACATTATAGGTCTCATCTTAAACAATTTAATCAATGAAACAAATAATTGACATCTTTTACTATCATACTCCAATTTATGAAAGAAATTATCACAAATTTCTTGAGCCAATCTTCTTGAATGGTGGTCAGACATTTTGCTATGCATTAGTTTCAAAATATTTTCATCAACTTTAATTAAGTACTTATCTTTCCTATGCACAATTCTTGGAGGTGTTGTTATTGGTGGAATCCATTCAGAGGGTGTTTCAAAATCATTATATGTTTCTACAAAATTTTATTCAAATGTGTTTATTTATTCATTATGTGTTTCCATGAAATTTTCTTCATGGTTAATTTCATCATTATTTGAGTCCATTAAATTTTTGTCATTGTTTGTGGGTAAAGTATCATGCATAAGGTCTTCATCAACATAATCAAAAATTTAAATTTTGAATGTGAATTTTCAACATTATCTAATTTTATTTTCTCAATTTCATCATAATTCAATTGATTATTGTGAATTTCCTCATAATTCAATTCATTATTGTTAATTTCATCATAATTCAATTCATTATTATAAATTTCATAATTATTTAATTGATTATTATTAATTGCCTCATTATTTAAGGCATTTGGCTCACCAGGGTTAGTGTTTGTACCTTGTTTGAAATGAATTACTTGCATTTGTACCTTGTTTATTTCTCTCAACTCTTCTAATTACTCCAATATTTTTTTCTTTAACTTCTTCCTCCTCCCTGAATGTTAACTAGAGCCCATTTTGACAAAAAAAACCAAGAAATTACTTCAAATGTGGGGTCCAAAAAAATGCAACCAAGAAAGTACATAAAGTACATAAGGAATGTCTGTGGGGACAAAAATATCGATTAGGGATAAAAATAGATGTTGAAAAGTGAGTTTTTGTTTTTATTTCAAGAAATGTGTATGCATTATACGAATGCATATGTGTTATATGAATGTGTACGCATTATATGAATGCATATACATTTCTATAACACGTACGTGTTCATTGAAGTATAGGTATATACTATACAAATAAGCAAAAAATATCATATTCAACTATTTTCTCCATTATAATACTACAATATGATGTAATAACACTCAATAAAACTATAATATGATGTATAAATCCCTAATATGATGTAATCAAACTAGCAGATGTTACAATAAAGTAATAATATCATGTATTAAGGCTCAATATGATGCACTAAGACTATCATACAATGCAATAAGACTATCATGCGATGTAATAAGACTATCATGTGATGCAATATGACTATCATACATAATAAAACTCCAATATGATGCATTTAGGCTATCATATGATGCAACTATGCTATCATATGATGTAATGAGGCTCAATATGATGTAATTAGGCTATCGTATGATGCAATAAGGCTTAATGTGATGCATAAATCCCTAATATGATACATAAATATCCAATACATGATGCAATAATACTCTTGATAAGACTATGAAGAAATAAGACTAATGAATGATGTAATAAGGCTCAATATATAATACAAATTTGATCTAATTTTACCCAAAATCCCATCATAGGTCCTTACAAAACTAGGTGAATAACAGATTCACAAATTAGCACTAATCACATTCATGAATTTATGAATTTTTTATGAAATCAAGGAACTTAGGGGTTGTGTTTGTTATAAAATTAGGATTTAGGGTTATGGGTTTAGTGTAATGGGTTTGTACATGTGTATATGTCATTAAATTAGGGTTTAGGGGAACTACATGTTCAAGTGATAAGATTAGGGTTTACAATCAACATGTCATGAAATGTGACTAATTTAGCCCTTTCAATCACAATGTAGACTCTAATTTAGGTTCAATGGGTTTAAATTGGCCATATTTACATTCAAATATGTATTTATGATTAAATTAGGTTCAATTAAGTCATACATGTTGCATCTAGATTATATAATCGATTGGGCCATAAATTTCGTTTAGGGGCTCAA
This sequence comes from Torreya grandis, assembly GCA_037957365.1. NCBI lineage: Eukaryota > Viridiplantae > Streptophyta > Pinopsida > Cupressales > Taxaceae > Torreya > Torreya grandis. The sequence goes on along the minus strand of JARHVA010000926.1, from coordinate 1,611,559 downwards.
TTTTGCCCAAATCACATCCCTAATTGAACCAATCATCTAATTGGTTCAATTCATGATACATAGAATCATACTTAATTTTGATCCAAATCATATACATCATGATCTTATAGTTATGTCAATAAGGAGTTCAAATTGGCCTCCCATGCCTCTTCGATTGAATTAACCTTATAATTGAGCCTTATTGTGCCATGTGTGTACCTCATACACCTAAACTTGTGTTAAATCTATCAAAAATGCATCAAGTCCTAGAGGTTTTAGAGTTGATAATGCCCCAAGAGACCAAATTTAATTACATATCACCATGTGTACCTCGTACATGCTCAAAAGTGTCAATGTTGTTAGAGGTATCAGGTCCTAAAAGCTTTAAAGAGTTAGATATCATATCCCTATGAGGCTCGATCTAATTATATATATATATATATATATATATATATATGCACGTGTGTATCTTGTACACATAGATATTTGTGTTATAGATCTAACTATCACTTATCCTATAAGTATTAGATTTGTTAGAGCCTTAGGACGCCCAATCTAATCAAAGATTTCCACATACATGTGTAGGTCTAGTACACCTGGAGAAGTGTTATAGTTGTCATATATGCACATCTTTGATACTTAGACATGTTCCATCATTGAGCCAACCAATCCAACTAAGGCCTATTCAAAAATTTATCATACATACATAGAAGCCAATAATATTTAAAGATTGATATTAATCCAATCAACTCATGTCTAGCAAATAATTCACACGTTGTGTGAGCCTATGAATTTTCATTACTGTACACAAATTGTCATGCATAACCCTTTAAGGTCCCATCCAAATTTCAAGCAAGCACCGAACATTATCATTTTTCTACATGTATACATATTCAAATTATTTATATCCCTATACCTTGAATTACCTCAAGAGATCCCAAAACTTACATTCATATTAAGTCCTACATGCAAGAGATAACACAATTTAATAATGGATGAGCCTCAACCTCAAATCCCAAGCTAGAGAAAGAATTTTGAGATATGTAATACTTTATTTTAATCCACATCATAAGGTTTATGCTCATTACAATGAAATATGAATAAGATGATTGAAGATATATGTAAAAAATATATATAATATTGAAAACTTTAGCGAGGGGGTGCACACTAGTATTCAATTATGATCAACCATCTATATGAGGTGAGTAATTCATCATCCACATGAATAATTATTGAGTCTCTCTACTCAACATCATCCTTGAGGGGAAGCAGGTCTCAGATTTAGGGGACATTATCACAAGTTTAATGTATCTTGAATAAGTTTAATAGAGTTTGAGTTGGGATAACTTATACATATGTTGTACTTGGTAAATGCTAGGTCTACACCATCCCTTAATCAGTTTTAACAAATTCCCTAGTGAAAATAAATATTTTCTAAGCTATACATTCATCACTAGGCACATCATATTAAAATGACATCTTAATAAATTACCACATCATCACTAATGGATATATGTGACCATTTCAATTTTATTGAGTTCAAAATCATATATTAAACAAAACAAAACATGTACCCAACTTGTCCAAAATATTTAATAATTTAACATGTAAATACATTATAGGTCCATCATTTTACTTTTGTATCTTACCATCCTAATTACATAGTAAGGTATAAAACTTTATGGTATTGATAAGCATAAAGTATTATCTATTTTTTTTTTGAGCTTGCAATTGTTGTATCTATGGTGTGGCTAGGACTAGTCCCATGTAAAAGACACACTCTTCAGATAATGTGGGAATATATGGAGTGGTTGATGGTTATCCCATGTGTGATGGAGGGGTAGATGAAGGATGTGCACAAAATGGAGGATTAACCATATTTTCACAAGAGATCTTAATTTTAGGAAAAATTTGAATAATGTATTTGAATGAATTAGGGGAATTAAGTGAATAATTGTAACAATATAAGAATCTTGTTAGACATTTAATTGGGACCTCAAAATGCACCTATTGAATTAGATGAACTAAGTGACCTTGGAGGAAACTTAAGTGACTTTATTAAAAATAATTTAGGAATGTTTTTTGGACAATCCAAGGCATGATTCACAAGTATTAGGCTCCATTAGATAAAATTCTTGAAATAGATATAAAAGAGATGCATTGTTATACCAAGGGCTCAATTCTTATTTCTGCTTACACCAGATTATCTATACTACATAGTCCAATTCAATGGGTCTACCACTTAAACAAATTAGTTCAAAATTTATAAATAAAGGGGTCTAGTCAAAGATATCAAAGAAATAACAAAAGGGTAAGATAGGATTTTAGGCAAGTAGGATAATATCAATAAGAAACACAAAATTTAAGGGCAAGTAGGATTTTAGGCAAGTAAGGTGGTAAGGTATATCCTTGCCCTACTAGGGGAAAGATCCCAATAGCTATGCATGTTTCAATTGTCAAACAAGGCTTTTGTTAACATGTGTTCTATTGATGAATCATATTGGTGTATATATTTATATATTAAAGTGCACCAAAAGTTAAACATGTAATATCTAATAATTGTTCAACATTTATTCTATAAAATTAAAAGTAACCAATCACATCTTGACAAGAGTCAAGTATTGATACTCTAATGCACAACGATTGGTACACTAAAGGTTAAGTTTTGATCATAGGTTTGAAAAATGCATGTTATGACCTCTTGTAATAAAATTAGTTATATTATCAAATGTATAATGTGTTAGACCCTGAAACCTTAGTTATAATTAGTTAAGATGGTATATTGAAATGAGTAAATTTTTTGAAGTCTAATGCGATGTTATGGCACCTTAATTCACTATCCAAAGCTAATGGGACCTTTCCCCTATAAGAAATAGAAAATTTGACATTTCCCCTATAAGGATGCATGAATAATGGGACCTTTCCCCCATAATAAACATGAAATTTGTTTGTTTCATTTTATGTCTAAGAAACACTTACACATTATTTATTTCATTATATAATGCATATGCATTATTTATTACATTATATAACATGTACGCAATATTTAAATTCAAATTACAAACTGAGCCTTTAGGTTTGGAAATGGCTTGGATTTTTGAGCCAAAGGCTTGGGACTATGCATCTATAGTCGAGACCAAGAGTTTTAGGAAAAACCAAAAAATTTCAACTTCAATTTTAAAATATGCTATGGATTTCAACATCAAAATTTTAAAAATCATTACCGTTATGATGTGCATGTTTTCCTCTTTCTAAATGTTTGATTTTTATATTTTTTGGGTTATTTTAAGGGTTCAAACTATATTTTTTTCTAACAACACCTATTTTAAGCCACTAAATGCCTCACCCATACATCCCTAATCATGTTTATCTAATTTGTTTTTCATTGATCTAAATGAAATAAAAATTATATGGTAACAAACTAGGCCTAATTCTACACACATTCAAAAAAATCAATTTTTTTTATTGAGGTAGTTAGGGCGGGTCACATAGACAGTTATCCATTTTTTTGTTAGTTTTCAGGATATACTTAATTAAAAAATTAATAAAAAAAATATTTATTAAAAAAATACAAAAAAAATTCATAACACACTAGAATAGATAATCTAAATATTCACCAAAGGGTTTATAACAATATTAAATGATGCTAAAAAAAATGGTGGGTCGCACAGAATGGTATAATTCAAATTTTATTAAAAAAATAGGAGGTCCTCTTCAAATTTTAGATGTTTGACCTAATTATGTTTAACCATTTTTTTTTAAAACAGATTTTTGGAAACTAGACTCAAAATCCTACAATTCATGTTTTTATACCATCTTAAAATTTTGAGGATAGCCATGTCCACGAGTAGGCCCTTTTTTGTCCCCCAAGTTGGTACACTTACCCTATAACTTTGTGCTAATTTTATGCATATCTACTTGCATATACAATGTTGAGATGTCATCTAACTCCATGGTGTATCCTCCTTGGTAAAACTTGTATTTTATTGCAGACTCATCCATACTATCCTTCTCTAGAAACACCATGCCCATATCTTCACCTTCATTCTCCAATGTAACAATTCAAATGATGTGCACTACTGAAATATTCATACTTCATCCTAAAAATTATGTTATTCCATTATGCATTCTAGACAAAAGCCATATATTAACTCATTTAGCTTTCCATGGTGTGGTAAATCCTAGGGTCTGATAACCCATATATATTTTAAAATATTTCTCACTTTTACCTTAATCTTAAACCTCTTTGGTGCATCTAGCCTGGAAGTGATATCCTTCTACATTTTTTTCATCCTATTCTTGAAATCCTCAATCAAGTATTCACCATATTTGGTGGCCAAGTCTTATATTTATTTCAAATCTTCTACAACTCTCATGGATGATGGTATGAATACCTTTATATTTTTTACCCCTTTGTTCTTGGGATACTTTTTAGGGGTTATTTTGGTTGGATTTGTTCTCTTAGGTGGATCCATAACATTTTCTTCCTTAGCCTCATACTCACTAGCTGACATTGATACAACCTCTTCTTATGTGATACGTTCTCTTAGGTGGATCCAAAAGAGAAGGACCAGATCATTGAAGTGGTAGACATATACACCTACCATGACACACATCAAATTTTTTTAGTGGTCAAAGTTGGAAAATACATTAATCAAGATAAGCGGTAAACTTATTATCAACCTTGAGTGTAGTTTCCTCATCTTCACACCGACATATTGGAGCCCATTATTCTTTAAGAAAGGGAAAATTATGCATGCACAACTATTGCATAGTCAAATACACTCCTCATTTGTTATTCTATGTAGAGATTGCATCTTTCATTTAGTCATGCACAATTATTTATCAAAGTTGGCTCATAACATTATGCACAAGTCCCATGTCTACTCATAAAATTTCATGCAATGGGAACCTCAGACTGCATCTTGTACACAACACTACACACTTGATAGCTCACATTCTTGTGCACTTCATAGGTATCTAATCACAAACTTTCTTGTTCTATTGGGCCCCACTTGAGCAAAACCATGTGTCAACATACCCTGAACACTAATTTAAAATGTGTCCTAACTATTTTTTCTCCACCAACTGAGGATCATGATATTGGAAACTATTGAAGAGATCTTAAACATTAATTGTTTAGACCTTTACCAACTACCACATCTAACAAGAGATCAAAATGCCTATCAAAATCCTCCTTGGTAGATATATAATAGCTAATATTGCTCTTATAATCATGTATGTAATATATGTAATATACACATCTAGTTGAGTAGAAAAATGATCAAAGCAATACATATTCATAACATAGTCAACTTACTCTATACATCTACTTTATATACATGCAATATAGACATTGTACTCTATTTTCTCTTTTTTTTTCATTTTTGAATAGAAGTTTCATTTCTTGCAAGTCTTTTATTCTTCCATCTAAATACTCTTCTCACATTCACTTTGCACAACTAAACTTAGTTGTCCCTCACACATTTGGTCCTTGGCCCAATGGTGTGGATCACCATGTCTCGTTAAAACTCAAATCAACAATGCAATTTTGTTGATGTTGGGATAAGACATTAAGTTCCCACTGTCTATCTTATAGCTAATATTGACGCCTAGAGAAATTACATCATAGTTAAGAACATACAAAAACACCATACTTAAACCCCTAATTTGATGAACCTTGCAAAGCTACATGTACAAAGTTCAATAACAAGTCACATCTATCAATGCATTTTATGACTTACATCAAACTATTTCAATTACACAATACAATATCAAAACATATGTCATTTTAATAAAAATGGGGGTCAAATGTCCAATGGATCCTTTAAAAACATAAATAATACACCATGTATCAATTTAAACAAGTTTCAAACTAAATAGATAAAATATATGTGTTAAGTATATAAAACCTAATTAGATGACTATAAAGCCATTTACACAAAAAAATGAAAAAAACTTATTCAATGAAAGGTCCATATCTTATATATTATAAGTAACTGATGTGGGATACCATATTCTAATAGATATAGATACATATATTTCCAAGATTTTTCAATACTCATTCTCAGTAACACTTATGATAACAATTGTATTCATAATAATAGTGCTTATTTCTCTTTATTTTGTGAATGGAAGATAGGTAAAAGTGAACCCAAGACCACAAGTGCTACCAATTTTGGGTAGTTAGTTGGAACATGATTTGAATCCTTTCCTTTTCAACATGATTTATTCAAGCACTATGGTATTCTGAATGACATTCAAATCGCACTCAAAACCCACACACATTGACCCTATCTCACATTTTACTCACAAAGTGTTAATAAAAGACAATCTATTTTTTTGTGTGGAGGTGATAGTGGAAAATTAGTTTGTGTGCTCCTTCATACAATGTAGTAATGTGTTGTGTATGGAGGAGACATGATAGATCTAACACCTCCTTTAAAAATAGGGGTCATATATCTAACGACTCCTTTAAAAACATCAATAATACACCATGTGTTAATTTAGACAAGTTTAATACTAAATAGACAAAAATTATAACTATGTTTAAGTATAGATAAGCCAATTAAATGATTGTAAAACTAATTATCAAAAAAATATATCAATGGAAAACACCACTTATCATAAAATAAATAAGTATTGTAACACAAAGTCCTTCAAGAAACATTGAATCATAACTTACCCAATTATTGGGTTGCCCCATTTTAATGATTCATTTTTCATGTAACAAGGCATTCATTGGGCATATTCTATATGTAGTCAATTATTGTTTCATGAGATATCTAAAAATGATAATAAATTGAGATGAAAACCTGTTCAAAGAAAGACCAAGTTTATTCTCATTTTTTTATTTTCTAAATTGTTAATAATATGTGTGGATGAATGTCTTCAATATTAAAAACAATCATTATAAAAAATATTTCCTTAATTTCTTAAATGTAATAATGATAATATTATGATATATGGCATGGGGAAGGGACTACAAGGTCATTTCATGACAAATGTCATACTACGAGGACACTTATCTTTCTAAAACCTATCTATCTATGACAAATTTTAACTTAATGTCATTGCCCCCATTGCTTTCCTTAGGTCTTTGATTTCCATGCCTTTTCTACTTCAAATTTAAAGTGAGAATGAGGTTATTGCATGAACATATCAGGAGTATTGATGGTTAACTATGCATCTCTTGTTTCAGGCCAATCCTCAAACTTAAAAATCTATATCAATACATTAGACAAACAAACAAAGGGTTCCCCCTATGGGCTTCCCTGGGACATCTCTAATCTATATCAAATTGGACTCTGATCTCATGTATAGAGAAAATATAAGATTTTTTAATGTTCTACAACTAGAATGAGTAGATTCTCAAAGTTCCCACTCAAAATTATTGACTTGGTCTAGATTTTCAATTGAGGAATTATTTAGATTTAATGAGAACTTGCTCTCAAGAAAAATAAATTCAAATATTTTCATTATAAAATGAACCAGTCTTGAGTAAAATATATGTGACCATATTTGTTTCCTTACATTCTAAAATTCTAGCCTACACAAAAATAACCAAAAACATACATCTAAATACAACTTGATTATCAATTATTTCTTCTTATATGTTATATGTTGTTGAAATGAAAGGGATCTTGACGAAAACATCAACAACTACTCTCTATCATTCATACATGTAGGAGTTTTTCCAATGATTTAAAATTACATGTGTAACATGGTCCAAACATTGCTCTATCATTAGATGCTCTTCCAAGGGTTCATACCATGAAGACTTAAAAATAAATCCAATAGATCCTCCTTAAATTTTATGATAGCTTGTAATATCCCTTCGAATATCAAAACAAAGCTCTGAATTGCTTATCTGAATTTCTACAAAAATATCTTCAAATAGATAAATAAATCACAGTATAAACTCTTATTTATTTGCTCATAAGCTTACAATAGAGATCTTCTGTCAAGTATACAAAGAATATTGAAAAGTACGGCCTGAATAGCCTGAATATTCTGCAAACTGGGAAAGAATTCTGAATCTGGTTTGTCTCGGCCTGCTGTGTAAAAAACACAGTCGCCGACGTCGGTTATACTGCCGTCGTCGATCGATCTGTAGTCATTATCTCACCGATGTCGGCTGTATGTCGATCGATGCCGGTCTCTGTCAGTATCTGTTCACCGATGTTGGTACCTGAGCTTTCTGTTGATGCGTACAGATTTTCACGGATCTGTATAGAATTCATACGGCCGCTGATATAGCACAACCTGTATGGTTGATCCTGATCTGTAGAATTATGGGCTAATACAAAAGATCTATATCTGGATAATTCTTGAATCAAAACCCAAAAATAATGAAAATACCTGTAAACCCTTGTGATAGTTTCTGAGTGAAGTTATCTCTCAAATACCTGTAATACTATGATAACTTCTAGTTGAAGTTATCTCTCAATTTGGCAATAGATCGGCTGATCTTTCACAACCTCTGAATCGCACACAATGAAGAGTTGACATTCTTCAATGCAATTGGAATCCTGGAACCCTTGGCTCAGTCTTCACAGAAGAATTTCTTAACAAGAATCAATATAAAAAATAATCATGAATACAAACTCTCTCCCATGAGAGATTCTTATACACCTCCAAAGGTGTGCTTGCTAAAATTAGATTCCCTTAAATTAGACTGGGGCTTCCTTAAATTAGAACCAGGGTCTTAAAATTAGACCAATTCTTAAATTAGAATTAGGATCCTAAAATTAGACCCAATAATTAATAATTAATAATTAATCAATAATTAATAATTAATTAAAATTAGATCAAATAATTAATATTTGATTAAATCAATCAAATATTAATATCTCCTTTAATTCATGTCCGAAAGAGCCCGAATGAAAACCGACCCCATCTCCATCAAGACCCTCTATCCATCCCATCAGCCTACGAGGGTCGCATAATAGGCCAATCATTCGCTCGAAAAGATGTCAACTAGAAGGGGACATGACAGTCCGCCCCTCCTGAAATTGCTTGTCCTCAAGCAATCTCAACTCTAGATGCTGTAGAATATCTTCGCTTTCCCATGTCGCATCCTCAACTGGCAAATCTTTCCACTTTACCAAATATTCCCTGATAGTCCTTCGACGCAACTGTCTCTCTCTAGATTCCAAGATGGACTCAGGTACTAAAATCAACTTTCCCTCATCATCTAAGGGAGGTAAAACTGTAGAAGGTATCACACGGTGTCCTAACGCCTTTTTGAGGCGTGATACATGAAAGACATTGTGTACCTTGCTCTCTGTAGGAAGCTCTAGCTCATAAGCCATCTCTCTAACGCATCTCAGGATCCTGAAGGGACCGTAGTAACGTGTCTTAAGCTTCTCTGCCCCACTCTTCCTAAGAGTAGACTGACGATAAGGCTGCAACATAAGATAGACCATGTCACCTACCTCAAAATATCTCTCGGTCCTCCGCTGATCTGCATACTGCTTCTGCTGATTCTGTGCCTTAGCAATATTTTCCTTGAGAGTCCTCATAGTATCCTGACTCTCCTGCAATAAGTCTCCAGCACTCAGCACTCTACTGTCGCTCAGTAGCAAATCTAGAAAACTCGGTGCCTCATACCCATACAATGCCATAAAAGGAGACATCTGAATGGTCATGTGGAAAGTTGTGTTATAGCAATACTCACACAGATGAATCCACTTGACCCAAGCTTTTTGTTGCCCTGCAATGTAGTTCCTGAGGTAGCCTTCCACCCATTTTTTCACTATCTTTGTCTGTCCATCAGTCTGCGAGTGGTAGCTGGTGCTAGGTGTAAGCTCAGTCCCACAAAGTCAGAACACCTCCTGCCAGAAGTGACTCAGGAACCGACTATCCCTGTCGCTCACTATGCTTTGAGGTAATCCATGCAGTCAAAATACCTCTCAGAAGAAAACCTCTGCTACCTGTGTAGCTGTATGTGTAGTGGTAATCGAGAAGAAGTGAGCATACTTCATTAATCGATCCACAACTACATATATGCAATCTCATCCTTGGGCTTTAGGCAAGCCCGTAATGAAATCCATCGACAAACACTCCCACTTCCTGTCAGGAATTGGAAGTGGCCGCAACAATCCTGCTGGGTACGTGTTCTCCTGCTTGTTCTGCTGACAAACAGGGCACTCACGCACATACTGAAGAACATCTACTTTGAGGCCTTTCCATGTGAATCTATCCCTAATCTGTCTATAAGTCTTAAAATATTCGGGATGTCCTGTAGTAGGTATATCATGAAAAGCTCGCATGATAATGTTCTTCATTGATGATCCTGGGATCAAATAAACCATGTTCTTGTAAATGATCAAGTCATTCACAAGAGTATATCTGGTGTCAACCGTCGATCCCTCAACTATGCTAGATGCCCATGTATCCTTGGCATACTCTGCCACAATCATATGTCGCCAATCCTCTGTAATGTGGACCATGGTACTCAAATACGGCCTACGTGAAAGAGCATCAGCCACAACATTCTGGGTGCCCTTGATGAAAGAGATGTCAAAATCATATGCCTGTATTTTACTCACCCACTTCTTTTGACGATCATTAAGGTCTCACTGCCCCAAGAAATGTCTCAAACTGTTGTGGTCCGTTTTGATGCAAAATTTGCTGCCCACTAGATATTGCCTAAACTTTGCCAAGGCATGCATGATAGCAAGCATCTCCTTATCATATATGTTGTACAGTCTTTCTGGTCCCTTGAGCTTACGACTCTCATATACTATGGGGTGCTTGTCCTGCATAAGCATCGCTCCAATGCCCTCGCCTGAAGCATCGCACTGAAGCTCGAACGGCTTCGAAAAATCAGGTAGTGCCAAAACTGGGCACGTAGTCATCAACTCCTTAAACCTTTCGAAACACTCCTGTGCTTCAGGTGTCCAACAAAAAGCACCCTTTTTAGTCAAATCTGTCATAGGAGCTGCATGTCATGAATAACCATTCATGAACCTCTGATAAAATCCACACAGACCTAGAAATCCCCTTAGCTGTGTTAGGTTTGATGGAATAGGCCAGTCTATGATGGCGCGGATCTTCTCAGGATCCATCCGCACTCCCCCTGTGCTGATAATATGACCCAAGTATAACAATTCGGTCATCCCCAAATCACATTTGGACTCCTTGGTGTACAAGGATTCCCTCTCCAAGATGCTGAGTACAGTCTCCAGATGAGCCAAATGCTCCTGCCAAGTCCTACTATATATAAGAATATCATCAAAAAAAACAAGTACAAACCTCCTCAGCAGTGAATGGAAGACTCTATTCATGGTGGACCGAAATGTTGCTGGTGCATTAGTGAGCCCGAATGGCATCACTATAAACTCATAGTGTCCACTATGGCAACGGAAAGCTGTCTTCTCCACGTCCTGCTCGCGAACTCTGATCTGATGATAGCCTGATCTTAAATCTATCTTTGTGAAGTAATGTGCACCATGGAGCTCATCAATAAGCTCATCAATACGTGGTATAGGATACCTGTTCTTAATGGTCCTCTTATTTAGGGCTCTGTAGTCAATGCACATTTGTAGGGTGCCATCCTTCTTCTTCACTAGAACAACTGAAGAAGCAAACAGTGATTTGCTAGGCCGAATGTGACCCATAGCTAGTAACTCCTTAATTGTCTTTTCAATCTCATCCTTTAACCGCTTAGGATGTCGATAAGGAGTAATCATAATGGGCTTAGCGCCCTCCTCAAGCTCAATAATATGCTCAATGCCCCTGTCTAGGGGTCTCCCTGGTGGAATGTCACTAAATACCTTATCATGCTTGACTCTCAACTGCTGAATGTCAGGATGATACTCAGTCTTCTATTGTCCCTCCTACATTGGTGCCAATGTGCACTCGGCAGCCCACTCTACCATGTCATGTCGCATGAGCCTCTCCATCTGATGTAAAGAAATAGTCTTGATGTTGCCGTCCCGTATTGCTTTGAGAATGTGAGTCTTCCCATCTACATCAAAACGGATCTCCATATCCTTAAGGCTAAGAGTGACTACTTCAAGGGAATGAAGCCACTTCATACCCAAAACCAAATCTATATCTCCCATGTTGACCACATAATAATCCACCTTGAACTCACAGTTGTTCAAGCACAATGGGAGCTATCTGATCATCCACTCGCACCTGAGGGTGTAACCGTCAGCTACCTTAACTCTAATGCCCTTGAACTCTTCTATGGTGAGTCCACGCTTCTCCACAAATCGAGTATCAATAAAATTATGTGTGGCTCCCGTGTCAAGAAGGGTAATGACCCTCTGTCCTGCCAAAACTCCTCAGAGTCTGAATGATCCCTCGTGCTGGATGCTAGATAGTCGTGCCTCTTGAATTTGGAGCTCTGACTCTACCTCGACCCTAGGCTCTGAAGCCTCAGCCTCTGGCTCCTCGAAACAATCGTGATGTTCAAAATCTTTTGATTCCTCATCTTCATAATAGGCCCACATCACCTGATTTGCTTTGCCCTTAGGCCTCAATGGACAATCATGATTAGCATCATATGGACCCTTGCAATAGAAACAAAGTTTCTTCTTGCGTAGATCATTAAGAGCCTCTCTGTCCAACGGTGGTGCTGTTGGGTTGGCCTTTGAATTATTCTTGACACCTGATTTATCTATGTTGAAACCTAGTCTTTCTCTGTTCCTGTTGAAGCCCTTACTGTCCTTAGATGAAGAAGTACCTCTGGAGTTAGATCTACTTGATGGGGCTGCCATCTCCATGCTACATGCCTTCTTCATAGCCTCCTGTAAGGAAGGAGGATCAAAGCCTTTGATCCAACCTCTCAATGGTTCTATCAATCCCTCCATGAAGAGTACCACAATTCGCCTCTCTGAAATGTCAGGAACCATAACTGATAACTTCTAGAAGTCACCAATATAAGACTCTAGACTGCCACTTTGGCGTAATTGTGCCAACTCTCAAAAATAGGACTCTGGATCTCTCCTGTCAAAACGCTCTACCAGCCTATCCACAAACTCCTGATAAGATGTAATCCGATCATGATGAAGTGTCACCATCCCGTGGTGCCACCAATCATGAGCTACTCCCTCAAGATGTAGTGTCGCATATCTGATAGCATCTTCCTCACCCATCAGTTGTAATGTGAGAAATGTATCCAGCTTACTAACTAAGGCTTGTGCTGTCACCTTACCACTGCCATCAAACGTCGCTAGTGTGAGCCTGCTCGTAACATGCTTCAAATCATTGTTCTGGGGTCTTGGTCTCCCATTTTGTCGACCTCGGTAATGTTCTTTCCTTTGTGTGAGGAATCAGTCAAAAGTAATCATCTCCCTGACCATAGGTGGTAATGACTCCCACTCTTCAGTCGCTGCCCTAAGGGTGTCTATAAATGCCTCCTCATGCTCCTCACCTGCTATTACCTCCTCTGCCTCCTGTCTCACAAAGATAGGCCTAGTAGGCCTGTTAGCTGTACGAGAAACAGTCCCATGGCCCCTCTATGATCCTGCATCACTCCTGACATCTTCACGGTGTGGAGAATGTCTCCTCAAAGTACCTAATCTCGGCAATGTTGCTGCCAACTGCTGTAATACTTGGTTATTTTGCCTTTGCCCTTTTTGTAGTTCTCTAAGAGTAAGTAGAACCTCTGCATCATCTTGATCTCTAGGATAGTGAGGAATACGGGCCCTGTCAATGTCGTCACCCATGTCTTCCGACTGTTGTCCTAAAACTTGAGTGCCTTCAAGCAAAGCTCTACTGCGTGTGTTATACCTGTGTGGTCCCAACTCTTGTGGCTGCATAAGATCTATAAACCCTCAGGATGGCAGGATTTAGCTCTGATACCACTGTAATATCCCTTCGAATATCAAAACAAAGCTCTGAATTGCTTATCTGAATTTTTGCAAAAATATCTTCAAATAGATAAATAAATCACAGTATAAACTCTTATTTATTTGCTCATAAGCTTATAGTAGAGATCTTCTGTCAAGTATACAAAGAATATTGAAAAGTACGGCCTGAATAGCCTGAATATTCCACAAACTGGGAAAGAATTCTAAATCTGGTTCGTCTCGGCCTGCTGTGTAAAAAACACAGTCGTCGACGTCGGTTATACTGCCGTCGTCGATCGATCTGTAGTCGTTATCTCGCCAATGTCGACTGTATGTCGACCAATGCCAGTCTCTGTAAGTATCTATTCACTGATGTTGGTACCTGAGCTTTTTGTTGATGTGTACGAATTTTCATGGATCTGTACAGAATTCGTACGGCTGCTGATATAACACAACCTGTACGCTTGATCCTGATCTGTAGAATTATGGGCTAATACAAAAGATCTATATCTGGATAATTCTTGAATCAAAACCCAAAAATAATGAAAATACCTATAAACCCTTGTGATAGTTTTTGAGTGAAGTTATCTCTCAAATATCTGTAATACTATGATAACTTCTGGTTGAAGTTATCTCTCAATTTGGCAATAGATCGGCTGATCTTTCACAACCTCTGAATCACACACAATGAAGAGTTGACGTTCTTCAATGCAATTGGAATCCTGGAACCCTTGGCTCAGTCTTCACAGAAGAATTTCTTAACAAGAATCAATATCAAAAATAATCATGAATACAAACTCTCTCCCATGAGAGATTCTTATACACCTCCAAAGGTGTGCTTGCTAAAATTAGATTCCCTTAAATTAGATTGGGGCTTCCTTAAATTAGAACCAGGGTCTTAAAATTAGACCAATTCTTAAATTAGAATTAGGATCCTAAAATTAGACCCAATAATTAATAATTAATAATTAATCAATAATTAATAATTAATTAAAATTAGATCAAATAATTAATATTTGATTAAATCAATCAAATATTAATATCTCCTTTAATTCATGTCCGAAAGAGCCCGAATGAAAACCGACCCCATCTCCATCAAGACCCTCTATCCATCCCATCAGCCTACGAGGGTCGCATAATAGGCCAATCATTCGCTCGAAAAGATGTCAACTAGAAGGGGACATGACATAGCTACACACATGTAGGAATGATGGTATAATTAAAAAACAGAAGTGCATATTATAGAAGAGAAAATTAACCTTGATATTTTTCATTTTATGTGTCCACTGTGATTGCATGGGTGATTAAGACATGGTGTGTAACAATATATGTCTCATATAGGGAATTCCTAATGATTTGGGAGTTTTTATTGACAAATAATAGATATATTCTTTTTTCCTAATAAACATCTAAATTTATATCTCATTAAAATTTTATTATATAACAAGTACCATGAAGTAGCTAATGCTTATCATGTATTAATGAATTTCACAAATAAAAAAGCTTTTCAAAACATACACATATATTATACTACCAATACTTTCCTTCAAAACATAGAAGATTCTTTTTGAAATGAACACATAAGTTTTGGAATTAAAATTCTATCAGTCGTAAAGAGATACAACTATTTCATATAAACAAATAATTTTTGGTACGAGAAATATAGTAAGTATTTTTAAAGAACTTTATGCTTGAGTCACTGCAAAAAAATACAAGTTTTCTCTGCAATTTGGAAGAAATTAAAAGGTATTATAAATTGCAAACCAACAAAATTAAAACTTTAAAAAGGTTAACATGTGTTTGCTTCCAAAGTTAAATTTATGATGAACAAGTAACAACAAGAATCACGTTTGATGGAATTCCAAATGATTGGGCCTGTTATGCTAAACCACTTATGAGATAAAGCTCTAGATATATTCAGTTGAGAATGTTATTAGTCACAATCCAGTTTCAACCACTTAAACCTACTACTTGTGTGTCTTTTATCTAAACAACCATCACCAACTTAAAAAGAAAAAAGAGGAATATATATATATATATATATATATATATATATATATATATATATATGCTAAATTCAGGTCAACCATTGCAAGTGTCCAATGAAAAGCAAGCCCAAATTTTAATGCTTTCGAATTCCTCTTGCATGGTCTTGTGTTATTTATTCTAGGATATAATTTATTAATAGATGGGTCCAAGGCAGGTTCATAGTAGATAGATTATTTATGTTACTTATAGTCATAATTAGTAGTTGTTACAACGGTGCAAGGAATGCTAGAAGGAATGTGGAAGTTATTTCTTATCATTTTAAAGTATATTTTCTATATAAGTGTTTCTTGTTTGAGTATATGATGTGGACATCCCATAAACCAATCAGCAATAATTCACCTATTATCTAAATCAGTGACTCCTCTACCATGACATTTATATTTTATCAACAATTATGCCCTCTTATGTACCCATGTGGCATGCACTTTGCATAAGGTTTTGAACTCACTTCAATTTCACCCTTTTCTCACTCTCTAGACCACTTTTAGCTCAGTCCCAAACTATTTTCAATTTTTAAATAATTTGGTTTACTTTATCATGACCCCTAATGCATATTCAACCTTTTCATACCATGTTGAGGTCATCAAGGATTTCCTAAAATCAAGTAAAGTCTCACATGGCTAGAGCATTCAAAATTTATTCACCCAAGTTTAAATCATTATGCATGGGTATCTCCAAATTTTGTAATGTGACATGTGGTATCTCCCCATTATTCATGGGGAGGCAAAGTGCACAGAGCTCAAGCTCAATGGGAGAAAGGTATGTTGAGGGGTGCAATCCCAACTTGCCAATTTTGATAGGGCCCAAAAATGCCTAAAATTAATGAAAGGTGATCACATGGCCTTTGTCATCCTTAACTCCTTCCTAGGAAGGAAAGGAAGTTAGACTTCATGGAAAATTAAAGCTTGCCAAGTGGTAGCCATAGTTTCGAGACTAGAACCATGTGGATATAAGATGACATGCTAATTAGATCCCACTATAAAGTGATGTGGAGACTATATAATTTAAGATTTTACCATGTTACAAATTCAGAGTGGGGTTGGGAGATATGACACATGAGTCTACAATGTGACATGTGGTAACCTCCAAACACTTTCATCCCATCCCACTAATACATATTGTGTGGATCTCTTTTTTTATATATATTTAGAATATTTTATATGAGGATATTCTCATCTAATATCAGTGTGGCAATTTGAAAAAGTGGGAGAATTCTTATTTTTTAATAACTTTTTTAAGGAAGAAACATATGTTTTAGAATTTTTATTTCTTCTCACATAGTTTTATTATTTAAATTATTAATTTATAGTGGGAAAGAAGAATTCAAGATACTTCCAAAAAATGGTTACACGAAGGATTTTAAGTAGTATCAAGTGAGCTATCATAATATCTAGTTAAATCTATAAACATAATTTTTGATGATTTTTTTGCATGACAAACTGACACAAGCCACACACCTCTCACCCCTATCCTATGCAGCTTCCAAGTGTCTAGCTATGTGGTGGCTAATTGGGATGACAATGTAAAAATCTAAAAACATGGAATATTTTTAAGTGAGTTAGGTGATGATGGTGGGGGGTAATGATAGGAAATTTTAAGTGATATTGTACCCTAGAGGGCCCATATTGTACACTAGATTCACACTCGTACCCCTTCATGGAATGGTAGGAAAGTAAAACCCCTAGGTGAATGAAGGATTTATAGGTGGAAACTATAGCCTTGAGTTGAGAAAAAAGTGAATATATGATGGTAGGCTAGTTAGAGCCCATGACAAATAAGAGACTAAAACTTGTCAAGCAATGCAAGGATTAGAGAAACCTAAAATGGGTCTAATAGGTAGTAAATAAGGTAATGAACATATTCTAATTTGATGGCCCATCTAAATGTCTCCAAGAAATCACCTGGAGAACACATGAAAATGATGATAACTGCAAAAAATAGGTTAATGCTGAAATGTCACACCATAAACACCTGTTAAGCACAGATGTTGAATGTTTTCCCCCAATAGGTTTTGCAGAATAACTAGAAACATGTCTCATAACCTTTTAAAAATGTGCCCAATACAAATTCAATATAATAAATATTTTGATAGATATGTCTCAAACAAGAAAACTCAAGCTTCTAGTAAGTTATGTATTTCCTCATTTTCTTTGTCCAAATACCCATTAAACCATGTCGTAGTGAACTATGGCACCAAAAATCACTCAAGAAAAAAAAGGAAAACTATATTTACATATAATTGGCTATTCCTATCATGGAAAATATATGGGAGAGGAGGATCTAATTAGCATATATCTTGGAGGAAACATGCAAAAAATGGTGGATGTTCGAACACACATCTAATAAACTACACAAAATTGGATACACTTGTGGTCATCTTGAAAATTTTACCTTTATTTCTTTCACCAAATAAATATAAAGAGACTCGTGGAACCCTACCATAATAAAATAAATGCTCATGATGCCTAAGTTTTTCACCCTTGATAATAAAAAATAATCAATCAAAGATGTTACCACCTACTTTGATATAATTGAGATGTATCATTATGCAATGTTGTTACATTGACATGCCAATTTGCAATGCCTTATCCACACATAAATAACATTTTCATGTGATTTAAAGCCAATCATCATATATGGAGTCTTGTCATAATTAAATCAACATTCATGATGTCATCATCCACCTTTGACAATACAAAATGGCCAATCAAATATGTTATAACCTTACAAGCTACGTACCCCTCTATAATATGGGTAAGTTGAATGTAAATATGATAATTGGAATTAATCTAGGCTTAGTGCATGATATGGGATTTATGGTGTCTAATATCACATGAAATATATTATCATTGTACCTCACTATTATTGTTGCTTACACAACACACCCAATTTTTAGCCTGAAAATGAGGACTCTCTTTTGACCCTTTTCTCTTCTTCTACATACTCTCATGATTCACTAGTCTTAGCATAACAATTTGCCTTGGTATTCTATCTTGATTTATGTGTCGAATTAGGAGTCAACACTATTATTATTGGAAAGACTAGGTCCATATGAATCAACTTGGTACTTTATACTTAACGTAAAAATGGAGTTATGGCCTCCCTATTTTCCTTTGAAGTCTAGCTTTCCCAACCCTACTAGCCTATTTATAGAGTTCTTGCTATGCTCAATGTAAATGTATTTTCTTTAAAACATTATCATTGACTGATGTTAATGTCATCTCCTAATGGTGATGTCATTGATCAATAACATTACCATTTCATAGCAATTTTTCCAATGATCAACCACACTAATATTAGGCAATGATAGTGTCATCAGAAAAAAACATTATCATCGGGTGATGGTAGTGAGATCAATCAATAACAATGATTTTAGGTGATGTAAATGTTATCGATTGATGATATCATCATTGGGAAATGACATTCTCATTAATTGATGACAATGCTATTAGATGACCACATTGACTTCAAGTGATGACAATGTTGTTAGTCAACAGAGATGTTGTGGGTGATGGCGTTACCATGGGTTGATCACATTATCATTGATCAATAAAGATGTTTTGTAATGATGACATTATTATGGGTTGAATTCAATGTCATTGGTTGATGAAGATGTTGTGGGGAGATGGTGTTGTTATGGGTCAATCGCTTTGCCTTTGATTGACTACATTTATTGTTTACCTATGTAACGATGAAATTAATGACATTTTATATTCATTGTGATGTCAAAGGTACCATTCATTTTAATGTGATAAGAATAACATCCAAAATATCTATGGAAAAATCTTAGGTCTACTCCTCCCAATAGAAATGTCTCTAGTGCAATGACTAATTTTTAACATCTAAATTGGAATTAAATTTGTAATAAATGTGAGTCTTATTTTTATGAAATTATTAACATAAGGGTTGAATTGAGAATAATAATAAACTTAAGAATTCAAGTGACATATAAAATATGTAGGAAAGTTTCATGAAGTGTATTGTATACTAAAATAAATTGATGCATACACTTATTCTAGATCTTTCTTAAGTCCTTGTGTAGGCCAAATCACACACAATGGAAAGAAGAATACTTACAACACTAACACAAATGCTAACTTGAGGAATATTAAAATAACACAATGAACCCTGTTAAATAAAGAGATGTGAATATGACAATCATGCACAAAGATTAACATATCCAATCCCTATCATACACTTAATAAAATTAATAAAAAACCCATAAACTCATAGCAATAAGTCTTTTAATAAATTATCAACATTCACATAAAACGTACAAATAACCTATACAAGAACTCCATTGGCATGATGCTCATAAGCATTTGAGCTACAAAACATATAAAAATATTAGAAATTTCTTCTTCAGCTTAACACATTCACATAACCCTAAGATTGATCTTCACTTTGCCTTTAATCTAAAAAACCCTGAACCAAACAAACATATCTCAATTAAGGGGTTGAGGGGTCTATTTATAGATTTTTAGGACTTGTTTTATCCCCATTGGCTAGCATCGACTCAATGTCAACTTGTCAAGTTTATTAATTGTTCATGCATATTATTAGAATATGCATCCCAACACAGATATATCCTAGAGCATAAACATGATAGTTCTCTTGGTGATTACCACCTATTATATTTGTGCTTCTTGTGATAGATTTTGTGTTTATTTCTAGCTTATCATTATATCTCCAAAAATGTGCTACCTCTATGTTTCAAAATGTGAATCACACACCCTGCATGTAGCCTTCTTTGTGTGCATCATCCTTGTTCATACATTTCATGTTTTCCTAGCAAGACTCGGTGTCTCACATGTACATACTCATATTTAGACATTATTTGGGTTGCCTAATGCACACAAAATGGAGTGTTAACATTCACCCATTTTACCTTGATATTTGTCCTCAAAATATTTATTTATTAAACCCTCTAAATATACACTTTAATATTTTAAGAATTACTTCCCAAACCTTATTCCAAAAATCATCATAAGAGACACTTCTTCACCGACAATCCACCTAAATTACTAGACCCCTTGATTAGTTCAATGTCAACAATCTCCTCTCTTTTGCATTGGATTTATCAAAATTTACAACTTATTTCTTGGACTCCACAACAAATTCCCAGATGTTATATTCCTTTTCTAGGTCCCCATTATTTAATTCTTCAAACTCATTATCCAATCTTGGCACTTATTCTTAACCTAGCCCTTCTATGTCTTATATTTTGCCATCTTGATCTATTTGATTATTATATGTGTTTCATTAAACATGGAAAACTTCATCTCCTTTATTTTATCCTCATATTATTTACATTATGCATTGATATAATTTGATGTGTTCCCTAGTTTTTTGAACACGTGCAATGACTACTACTCTCTTATTCACTTCTTTGATATAGTTCCTCAACTTGCTTATCCCGAGATCCTTTGGATGATTCTATCTTTTTCTTCCCAAAGTATACCTCATAATGATGAATAATTTTATCCCCTATAATCTAGAAAAACCACTTATAAATAGCTAAAATAAGCTCACCAATGGGTTCCTTCTCTTTGCTGGTTAAATTTACCCATAACTGTGGCATATATATCTAAATGGTATATATCTTATCTTTTATTGGACCTACCATCTTGCACATTATCCTTATTTTATTTATTAATTTTCATTTTATATTTATGAATTCTCTTCCCCAACTCCTCAAACTATTCTTTTAACTCCAAATCACATTGCACTAAATCTACAAGTTGTATTAATTCCAAATCTGATTGTTTAATGTCCAAAACTCTTGTGTAGATCATAAGTGATATATATATTTCATCTTCAAGTTATCTATCCACAACCATGATCTTCCTTAACACTATAAATGTTTGATCTTCATCGTGCATGTATAACAACCTTTGTAAATTATTCATGGCATTGTCCTTCTCAGATTCACCATGTTATTGCTCTACATATTTTCTTTATACTCCATATTGATCAACACTTGGTTTACTGGGTCTAGATGCACTAACTTAGGGTCTTATTATTATTCACTATATGATGCAATTTATTCCTCACACATGTCTTCATCTTGTACATTTTTAATCTTCCATGAGATAGTTGCAACTTCTCTCTTGCATATTTATTTTCTTTCTTCTTTTTCTTCTTCGTAACACTAATTTTCTTTGAATACTTATTTTTACTCATTACCTCAACATATTTTACTCCAATAAATATTTTTTTTGGGTCACATTTGATTTTAAATTTTTCATTCACCTCTTCCTCAAATTTGAAAAATGACACCTTAGATTCCTCCTCCTCTTGTCGACTCCCTCTATATTGTTTTGTGTTATCCTTATCTTTCTTCTTCTTTTCTAGGCAAACCTTTTCATTATTTCTCTTATCTATCTTCCCCTCCTACATAATATAATTTTCAATCATTTCCCTTCTTAGACAATAAATTTTGCAATCATTTCCCATGTTCCAACTTTCACATCCATGTCGGTTTGACATATAAAGGCCTCAAACCACATGTCAATGTACATTTATTACCATTTAAAACTACTTCTTTCTCATTATCTAGATCTTTGACATCATATTTTGAATATTCTTAATCACTTTATCTTTGTGAATAATAAATTTTTTCCATATGAAAATTCACTATATATCTACCTCATCAAATCTTAGAGTTGCTTGTCGTATTATAAGT
Source organism: Torreya grandis (assembly GCA_037957365.1). Taxonomy (NCBI): domain Eukaryota; kingdom Viridiplantae; phylum Streptophyta; class Pinopsida; order Cupressales; family Taxaceae; genus Torreya; species Torreya grandis. The sequence goes on along the minus strand of JARHVA010000926.1, from coordinate 1,589,041 downwards.
AACTATGCTAATGCTCACACCATGTAATGCACAAACATTCATATGTCAAAATTATCTAGGATCTACCACTTCCATATTTATCCTTTATTATTAGAAATATAAAATTTCAAATTTAAAAAAAGTATGATATACCCTTGTATGATTCCACAAACTTCTTGGTTATCCTACTCTCTGACTCGGATATTTGGTTCATTTGATTGAACCAACTCAACATTTTTACCTTACAGGGTTATTTCATGAAATATCCACATTGGTGCATGAAATGCTTCATTTATTGTGACTTCACCTTTGTCTAAATATCATAAGTCTAACTCTATGAGATCGTTACTTCCTCCAATAACATCAAAATAAGATACATTCCTCAACAAAATGTTCATTCTCTGGTGTGCACCTCCTCCACTAGTATATTTATCTCCTCTACCACATACATGGAAAAATTGTACTTTTTCCCCTTTTGTATATCTAATAAGCCACATATATTATGTCTTTTGATGTGGTTGCTCATCATAATAGTTGTGCTAATTGGATGCATAACTACTAGCATAGACAATGTTGAGATGTCATCTAACTCCATGGTTTATCCTCCTTGGTGAAAATTCTATTTTATTGGAGCCTCATCCATACTATCCTTCTCTAGAAACACCACACCCATATCTTCACCTTCATTCTCTAATGTAACAATTCATATGATGTGCACTAGTGAAATATTCATACTTCATCCTACAAAGTATGTTATTCCATTATGCATTCTAGACAAAAGACATTTATCAACTCATTTAAGTTACCATGGTATGGTAAATCCTAAAGTCTGATAACCCATATATATTTTAAAAGAGTTCTCATGTTTACCTTAACCTTCAACCTCTTTGGAATATCTAGCTTGGAAGTGATATCATTCTACATTTTTTTCATCATGTTCTTGAAATCCTCAACCAAGCATTCACCCTATTTGGTGGCTAGGTATTCTATTTATTTCAAATCTTATATAACTCTCATGGATGATGGTATGAATAACTTTGGACTTTTGACACCTTTCTTCTTGGGAAAATTTTTAGTGGTTATTTTGGTTGGAATTGTTCTCTTAGGTGGATCCACAATGTTTTCTTCCTGAGCCTCATACTCATTAGCTGACATTGGCACAACCTCTTCTTATGTGATACGTTCTCTTAGGTGGATCCAAAAAAGAAGGACCAGATCATTGAAGTGGTAGGAACGCATACCTGCCATGATACATATAAACATTTTTAGTGGTCAAGGTTGGAAAATACATTGATTAAGCTAAGTGGTAAACTTATTAACAACTTCGAGTGTAGTTTCCTGAGCTTCACACCAACATAATAGAGACCATTATTCTTTAGGAAATGGAAAATGATCCATGCAAAACTATTACATAGTTGAATACACTCCTCATTTATTATTATATGTAGAGATCCCATATTTAATTTAGTCATGCTCACTTATTTTACAGAAGTTGCCTTTTAACATTATGCACAAGTGTTGTATCTACTCATAGACTTTCATGCAATGGGCACCTCAAATCACAAGCTATGCACAATACTTCATAGCTCACATTCCTCTGCACTTCATCACACTTGATAGCTCACATTCATATGCACTTCATAGGCATCTGATCACAAAATTGCTTATTTATTTAGACCCCACTTGAGCATAACCACGTGTCATCCTACCTTGACCACTAATTTAAAATGTGTCCCAACTATTTATTTTCCACCAACTAAGGATCATGAGATTGGAAACTATTGAAGAGATCCTAAAAATTAATTATTCAAACCTTTACCAACTACCACATCTAACAAGAGATCAAAATGCCTATCAACATCCTCCTTGGTATCTATATAATAGTTAATATTTCTCTTATAATCATGCATGATATATATTTAATATACACATCTAGTTGAGTATAAAAATGATCTATGTAATACATATTCATAACACAATTAGCTTGCTCTATACATCTCCTCCATATACAAGCACTATAGACATTATACTCTATTTCGTTTATTCTTTCATTTTTTAATAGAAGTTACATTTCCTAAAAGTTTTTTATTATTCCATCTAAATACTCTTCTCACAATCACTTTTCACAACCAAACTAAGTTGTCCCTCACACATTCAGTCCTTGGATCCATGGTGTGGATCACCATGTCTCATTAAAAATTGAATCAACAATACAATTTTGTTGATGTTGGGACAAGACATTAAGTTGATGTCTATATTTTAGACAATATTAACACCTATAAAAATTACATCATAGTTAAGAGCATACAAAAAATCCATACTTAAACCCCTAATTTCATGAACCTTGCAAAGCTACATGTACAAAGTAGGATAACAAGTCACATCAATCAATGCATTCTATTACTTACATCGAACTATTTCAATTACATAATATAAGATCAAAACATGTGTCATTTTAAATAAAATAAGGGTCATATGTCCAATGGACCCTTTATAAACACAAAGAATACACCATGTGTCAATTTAAACAAGTATCAAACTAAATAGACAAAATATATATGTTAACTATATAAAATCTAATTGAAATACTCTAAATCCATTTAGGCAAAAAAAAAATGAAAAAAAACTTATTCAATGAAAGGTCCATCTCTTATATATTATAAGTAACCGATGTGGGATACCTTATTCTAATAGATATGGATACATATATTTCCAAGATTTTCCAATTCTCATTCTTAGTAACACTAATGATAACAATTGTATTTATAATAATAGTGCTTATTTCTCTTTATTTTGTGAATTGAAGATAGGTAGAAGTGCACCTAGGACCACAAGTGCTACCAATTTTGGGTAGTTAGTTAGACCATGATTTGAATCCTTTCCTTTTTTAAGATGATTTATTCAAGCACTATAGTGGTCTGAATGACAGTCAAATCATACTGAAAACCCACGCCCATTGACCCCGTCTCACATTTTATTCACAAAGTGTTAATAAAAAACAATCTATTTTTGGTGTGAAGGTGATAGTGGAAAATTAGTTTGTGTGTTCCCTCATATAATGTAGTAATGTGTTGTGTAGGGAGGAGACATCATATATCTAACACCTCCTTTAAAAATAGGGGTCATAACGACTCCTTTAGAAACATCAATAATGCATCATGTGTTAATTTAGACAAGTTTAAAACTAAATAGATAAAGATTATAACTATGTTAATTATATAAAACCCAATTAAATGATTTTAAAACTAATTATCAAAACAACAACTCAATGGAAAACACCACTTATCATAAAACAAATAAGTTTTGTAACACAAATTCCTTTAAGAAGCATTGAATCATAACTTACCCAATTATTGGGTTGCCCCATTTTAATGATTCATTTTTCATGTAGTGAGGCATTCATTGGGTGTATTCTATATGTAGGAACTTAAGGTTTCATGAGATAGTTAAAAATAATAATAAATTGAGATGAGAACTTGTTCAAAGAAAGACCAAGTTTATCTTCATTTTTTTTATTTTCTAAATTGTTAATAAGATGTTTGGATGAATGTCTTCAATCTTACAACCAATCATTATAATAAATATTTCCTCAATTTCTTAAATGTAATAGAATATTATGATATGTGGCATGGGGAAGGGAATGAAAGGTCATTTCATGACAAATGTTACATTACCAGGATACTTATCTTTTTAAAACCTATCTATCTATGACAAATTTTAACTTAATGTCATCGCCCTTTGGTTTTCCTTAGGTCTTTGATTGCCATGCCTTTTTCACTTCAAATTTATAGTGAGAATGAGATTATTGCATGAATATATCAGGAGTATCTCTTGTTTCATGCCATTCCTCAAACTTAAAAATCTATATCAAAACATTAGACAAACAAACAAAGGGTTCTCCCTATGGGCTTCCCTAGGCCATCTCTAATATATATCAAATTGGACTCTGATCTCATGTACAGAGAAAATGTAAGATTTTTTAATGTGTTATAACTAAAATGAGTATATTCTCAAAGTTCCCACTCAAAATTATTGACTTGGTCTATATTTCAATTGAGGAATTGTTTAGATTTAGTGAGAACTTGCTCTCAAGAGCAAGAAATTTGAATATTTTCATTATAAAATGAACCAATATTGAGTACATTATATGTTACCATGTTTTTTTTACTTGCCTTCTACAATTATAGCTTGCACAAAAATAACCAAAAATATCCATAAAAAATGAAACTTTATTATCAATTATTTCTTCTTATATGTTATATGTTGTTGAAATGAAAGGCATATTGATGAAAACATAAAAAAAATACTCTCTGAAATTCATACATATAGGAGTTTTTACATTGATTTAAAATAGCATGTGTAACATATTACAAACATTGCTTTATCATTATATGCTCTTCCAAGGGTTCATACCATGAAGACTTAAAAACAAATCCAATAGATCCTCAAATTATGATAGCTACACACATGTAAGAATGATGGTATAATTAAAAAACATAAGTGCATATTATAGAGGAGAAAATCAAACATGATATTTTTCATTGTATGTGTCCATTGAGATTGCATGGGAGATTAAGACATGGTGTGTAATAATATATGTCTCATATAGGGAATCCCCAATGATTTGGGATTTTAATTGACAAATAATAGATATATTCTTTTTTCCTAATAAACATATAAATTTATATCTCATTAAAATTTTATTATATAAAAAGTACCATGAAGTAGCTAATCCTTATCAAGTATTAATGAATTTCAAAAATAAAAAAGCTTTTCAAAACATACACACATTATACTACCAAAGCTTTCCTTCAAAACATAGCATATTTATTTGAAATGAACACATAAGTTTTTGAGTTACAATTATGTTAGTCATAAAGAGATACAAAGATTTCATATAAATAAATAATTGTTAGTGTGATAAACATAGTAAGTATTTACAAAGGAATTTATGCTTGATTCATGGTAAAAAAATGAATTTTCTCTGCAATTTGGATGAAATCAAAAGGTATTATAAATTTCAAACTTACAAAGTTAAAAATTTAAAAAGGTTAACATGTGTTTGCTTCCAAAGTTAAATTTATGATGAACAAGTAACAATGAGAATCGTGTTTAATGATATTCCAAATGGTTGGGCCTGCTATGCTAAACCACTCATGAGATAAAGCTCTAGATAGATTCAGTTGAGAACTTTATTAGTCACAATCCAATTTCAACCACTTAAACATGTTGCTTGTGTGTCTTTTGTCTAAACAACCATCACCAACTTAAAAATAAAAAATAAAAATAAATATATATAGAGTACATCTATATGCTAAATTTAATTCAACTGTTGCATGTGTCCAATGAAAAGAAAGCCCAAATTTTAATGCTTGTGAATTCCTCTTGCATGGTCATGTGTGATTTATTTTACGATATAATTTATTAATAGATGAGTTCAAGGTAGATTCATAGTAGATAGATTATTTATGTTACTTATAGTCATAATTAGTAGCTATTCTGAGGGTGCAAGGAATGCTGGAAGGAATGTAGAAGTTATTTGTTTTCATTTTTAAAGTATATTGTCTTTTAAGTGTTTTCTTGTTGAGTGTGTGATGTGGATAGCCCATAAACCAATCACCAATAATTCACCTACTAATTTCAATCAGTGACTCATCTACCATGACATTTATATTGTATAAAAAATTATGCCCTCTTATGTACCCATGTGGCATGCACTTTGCATAAGGTTTGAAACTCCCTTTAATTTTACCCTTTTCTCGCTATCTCAGCCACTTTTAGCTTAGTACCCAGCTATTTTCAAATTTTAAATAATTTGGTTTACTTTTTTAGGACCCATATATTAAACCTTTTTCTAACATGTTTAGGTCATTAAGGATTTCCTAAACTCAAGTAAAGTTTCACGTGGCTTGAGAATTCACAATTTATTCACCCAAGTTTAACTCATTATGCACTTGAGCTCAAAATCAATTGCCACTTGGCCGATAAAAACTTACTATAACCCCAAGTAAAAATATAAAATACCTAAGTCTTTATTGGGCTCAGATTCTCCTCACTTCTATCAAGGTGCTAGAGTGCACAGGGCCTGGGATTAATGAGAGGAAGACATAAAACCAAGGAAAGTTGAACACATGGCCCTTGTTAATCCTAGCCTATCCTGGGTTGGTAGGGCTAACATACCCTAGGGTGAATGATTGAGTAGGGAACCAAGTGGACATAGGCTGGTAAGACAATGAATTCCTATGGAAAATAAGAGTATGACATTTGTGAAGTAGAGCGAGGATATGAGAAACATGAAAGGGTTCCTAGAGGAAGTGAATAAGTATATGTGTAGCTCATAGAAAGTAATATTTATCCATGTGGTGAATGTAGAGTGGGGTTAGAAGATTTGATACCCAAGTCTACAATGTGACATGTGGTATCTCCCCATTGGTCATGGGGTGGCAAAGTGCATAGGTCTCAGGCTCAATGGGAGAATGGTATGTTGAGGGGTGCAATCCCAACTTGCCAATTTTGATAGGCCCCAATAATGCCTAAAATTAATTAAAGGTGATCACATGGCCTTTACCAGCTCTAACCCCTTCCTAGGATGGCAAGGAAGTTAGACATTAGGGCAAATTAAGGCTTGCCAAGTGGTAGCCATAGTTTTGAGACTAGAACCAAGTGTATATAGGATAATAGGATAATTAGAGCCCACTATAAGGTGATGTGGAACCTATATAATTTAATATTTTACCATGTTGAAATTGCAAAGTGGGGCTAGGAGATATGACATATGGGTCTACAACATGACATGTGGTAACCTCCAAACACTTTCATCCCATCCCACTGATACATATTGTGTGGATCTCTTTTTTTATATATATTTACAATATTTTATGTGAGGATATTTTCATCTAATATCAGTGTCTCAATTTGAAAAAGTGGGAGAATTCTTATTTTTTAATAATTTTTGAAAGAAGAAACATATATTTTAGAATTTTTATTTCTTCTCACATAGTTTTTTAATTTAAATTATTACTTTATAGTGGGAAATAATAATTCAAGATATTTCCAAAAAGTGGTTACAGTAAGGATTTTAAGTAGTATCAAGTGAGTTATCATAATCTCTAGTTGAATCTATAAACATAATTTTTGATGATTTTTTACATGACAAACTAACACAAGCCACACACCTCTCACCCCTGTCCTATGCAGCTTCCAAGTGTCTAGCTACATGGTGGGTAATTGGGAGGACAATGTACAAATCTACAAATATGGAATATTTCTAAGTGAGTTAGGTGATGATGGTGGGATTAATGATAAGGAATTCAAAGTGATATTTTACCTTAGAGGGCCCATATTATATACTAGACTCACACTCCTACCCCTTCATGGGATGGTAGGGAAGTCAAACCCCTAGGTGAATGAAGGCTTTCTAGGTGGAAACTATAGCCTTGAGCCAAGAAAAAAGTGGATATAGGATGGTATGTTGGTTAGATCCCATGATAAATAAGAGACTAAAACTTGTCAAGTGATGCAAGGATCAGAGAAACCTAAAATGGGTCTGATAGGTAGTAAAGAAGGCAATAAGCATCATATTCTAAATTTGAGGGCCCATCTAAATGTCTCCAATCCATCACCTTGAGAACACATGAAAATGATGATAAATGAAAAAAATAGGTTAATTCTAAAATGTCACACCATAAACAACTATTTTCTATAATCCAAGTGGTGTCTTCTTACTACAATCCTTCCCACTAGACCAAATACCTGTTATAATTCCCTTGCATTGTGCTCACTATCTCCATATCCAAAACCTTCATTATCTTGTCCTTCTTATTCCTCCTTATAAATCCTAAACCATCCTCTCTTCCATTGATGGTGGCTACTCTTGTTATTCCCTTTCTTGTTTAATTTCTTCATCATGAATTGTGTCTTCCTCATCACCATCTTGTCTTCTTTGTTGATTGGTGATAACCTATTTTAATTGTTGAACTTACGTTTGCAGCTATTGTATAGCTTAGTTCATATGTTCCATACCTCCTCATCCTCTTGTCATTCTTTACTTCTTCAAGATTCAAACTTGTTCTGATACTAGATAATGAACCCAAAAACTAAAAAGAACAAGAAAATTACCAATAGGCCAAGATCTCAAAACAATACTCAGAATTGATTCATATTGGCTATTTGAAATTATTACAAAACCTAAACCATGCTTAAATAAGCCTCAACTCAGATTTAGAAATGATATGAAAAAAATATTAAAAAAACTAACGTCTAAAATAAAAGTTATATTTTTAGCAGTTGTTATTTTAGTAAGTCACGTATGCAAGCATGTGTAGCTCTAAAAATATCCAAAAATATTCCAAACACTAAAATTATCCTATAGGATGAATTTAAATGAATTTCACATCTAGTCCTAAAAAATATACAATTTCTAAAAATAGAAAAATCTTGAGAAAATTATCAAACTGAATTTTTGGACCTTATTTTTTCTACATCACATCACCCTAAGAACATGTGAAATGTTGATAAATTCAAAAAAAAGGTTAATGCTGAAATGTCACACCATAAACACATGTTGAATGTTTTCCCCCAATGGGGTTTGTAGAATAATTAGAAACATGTCTCATAAACTTTTAAAAATATGCCCAATACAAATCAATATAAGAAGTATTTTGATAGATATGCCTTGAACAAGAAAACTCAAGCTTCTGGTAAGCTATGTATTTCCTCCTTTTCTTCATCCAAATACCCATTTAAGCATATCCTAGTGAAATATGGCACAAAAAATCACTCAAGAAAAAAAAGGAAAACTATATTTGCATATAACTAGTTATTCCTATATTAGAAAATATATGGGAGAGGAGGATCTAATTACCATAGTTCTTAGAGGAAGCATTTAAAAAATGGTGGAGGTTCAAACACACATCTAATAAACTACACAAAATTAGATACACTTATGGTCATCCTAAAAAAATTACCTTTATTCCTTTCACCAAATAAAGGTAAAGAGAGTCATGAAACCCTACCAAAATCAAATCAATGCTCATGATGCCTAATTTTTTCACCCTTGATAA